>OY992878.1:38087319-38168950 GCA_963921405.1 Cepaea hortensis | reverse complement strand
ACAGAGAGGGAGGGACAGACAGACAGGCAGTCAGTCGGTAACGGGAACGAGAACTTATATGACTACTTATATGAATTAAATGAGATGCTCCCCACCAGGGTCTGGGCGAAGCCGGGCAGGGTCAGCTAGTATCTTATATATAAAAAAGGATCTCCGTCTGTCTGTATGTATGTATGTATGTCCGTATGTCCTTTATACGTTCGCAAACGGCCCATCCGATTGAGATGAAATTTTCTACACGCCTTCCTTTCATTCCAGAGCTGCCAACTGTCATAGTTTTTTTTTCTTCTTCCTCCTCCTCCCTCCTCCCCCTCTAAAAATACGTACGTAAATATATGATGATGATGATGAAAGAATCCCCGAACCAAAACGCTAGGGAAAGGGAAGAAAATGACGTGACTACACAGAATCCTCCTTCCTCCTCCTCCTTCCTTCTTCTCCCTCTGCCTCCTCCCTCCTCCTCCTCTCCCCTCCTCCTCCTTCTCCTTCTCCCTTCTTCTCCTCCTCTCCCCTCCTCCTACCCTCTTCCTCTTCCACTCCTCCCTCCTCCATCCTCCTCCTCCCTCTTCCTCCTCCTTCCTCCTCCTCCCTCTTCCTCCCTCTCCCTCCTCCATCCTCCTCCTCCTTCTTCCTCCTCCTTCCTTCTGCTCCCTCTTCCTCCTCCTCCTCCCTCCTCCATCCTCCTCCCTCTTCCTCCTCCTCCCTCTTCCTCCTCCTTCCTCCTCCTCCCTCTTCCTCCCTCTCCCTCCTCCATCCTTCTCCTCCTTCTTCCTCCTCCTTCCTTCTCCTCCTCTTCCTCTCCTCCTACCTCCTCCTCTCTCCTCCTCCCTCCTCCCTTTTCCTCCCTCCTCCTCCTCCCTCTACCTCCTCCCTCCTCCTCTCTTCTTCTTCTCCCTCTGCCTCCTCCCTCCTCCTCCTCTCCCCTCCTCCTCCTTCTCCTCCTCCCTCCTTCTCCCTTCTTCTCCTCCTCTCCCCTCCTCCTACCCTCTTCCTCTTCCACTCCTCCCTCCTCCCTCCTCCTCCTCCCTCTTCCTCCTCCTTCCTCCTCCTCCCTCTCCCTCCTCCATCCTCCTCCTTCTTCCTCCTCCTTCCTTCTGCTCCCTCTTCCTCCTCCTCCTCCCTCCTCCATCCTCCTCCTCCCTCTTCCATCCTCCTCCTCCCTCTTCCTCCTCCTCCCTCTTCCTCCTCCTCCTTCCTCCTCCTCCCTCTTCCTCCCTCTCCCTCCTCCATCCTCCTTCTTCCTCCTCCTTCCTTCTCCTCCCTCTTCCTCCTCCTCCTACCTCCTCCTCTCTCCTCCTCCCTCCTCCCTTTTCCTCCCTCCTCCTCCCTCTACCTCCTCCCTCCTCCTCTCCACTCTTCCTCCTACCCTCTTCCTCTTCCCCTCCCCCTCCTCCCTATCCCTCCTCCTCCCTTCACATTCCTCCTCCTCCCTCTTCCTCCTCCTCCCTCCTCCTCCCTCCTCCTCCTTCTTCCTCCCTCCTCCTCCATCCTCCCCCTCCTCCTTCCTCTCCTCCTCCTCCCTCTACCTCCTCCATCCTCCTCCCTTCACATTCCTCCTCCTCCCTCTCCTCCTCCCTCTTCCTCCTCCTCCCTCCTCCATCCTCTTCCTCCTCCCATTCCCTCCTCCCTCCTCCCTCCTCCTTCTCCCTCCACCTCCTCCTCTCTCCTCCTCCTCCTCCTCCCCTCCTCCTCCCTCCGTCTCCCTCCTTCTCCCCCTCCTCCTCCCTCCTCCCTTTTCCTCCTCTCTCTTCCTCCTCCCTCCTCCTACCTCCTCCCTCCTCTCTCCTCCTCCGTCCACCTCCTCCTCACTCCTCCTCCTCTCTCATCCTCCTCCCTCCTCCTCCTCCTCCCTCCTCCTCTCTCCTCCTCCTCCCTCCTCCTCTCTCCTCCTCCTCCTCCTCCCTCCTCCTCCTCCCTCCTCCTCCTTCCTCCTCCCTCTTCCTCCTCCTCCTCCCTCTCCCCTCATTCCTCCCTCTTCCTCCTAATCCCTCCTCCTCCTTCCTACTCCTCCCTCCTACTCCTGTCTCTTCCTCCTGCTCCCTCCTCCTCCTCCCTCCGTCGAATATGAATTAAATGATATGCTCCCCACCAGGGACTGGGTGAAGCCGGGCCGGGTCGTATTTTTTGGGAATGGGAACGGGAGCAGGGGCCGAATATGAATTAAATAAGACGCTCCATTTACCCAAGTTTATTGTTTGGGGAAGATGTAAAGATCTTTTAAGTGCTCTTTCTAATAATAGACAGACAGACAGATAGATAGTCGGGAACGGGAACGGGAGCTTATATGACTACTTATATGAATTAAATGAGATGCTCCCCACCAGAGTCTGGGCGAAGCCGGGCCGGGTCAGCTAGTATATATATATATATATATATATATATATATATGTATATATATATATATATATATATATATATATATATATATGTTCCCTATTCTTTTACCTTCATCTCTACCGAAATAGTGAGGTTTCTCAGGGCGGATTTGTTATACTTTGCTTAATAAATTCACATGATCTGTCAAAATATTATGTTGTATGAATATAACTGTCATAAGTACGTTCTATTACTTTTATAGTATGCTAAGATGGATATGCTAAAATACCAGGTTATAATAATTTTATATCGTTTCGTGTATTTTGTTCTTTTATTTTTGTACCTTATTCTGAAGCATTGCAATTTGGATATAAAGTCTGATGTTTTGTTTGTTTATGTTATGTTAATAGAACGATGACACACCCACCTTTTAGTTTGCTTGAAGCTCTGTTATTTGGAGTTAATAATTCTTTGTTTGGTTTTCTCTTTCATTTTGTAAAGAATGTGATGGTAATAACATTCTAATTAATCGCAGGCTTGCATCACATGTTCTCTTTGTTTTTTCTATAGCTTTTTATTTATTGAAGAGGCTCTGGTGACAGGTCAGTTAATGTTGGTTTCAGTACTGGAGACATGGATTCTTGACCTTGTTGGGTCAAACATTTTTAGTTTTTGAAAATAAAATAGAATAATGTAGACTGCACACAGCTAGGACATGTAGACAGCTAGGGTAAATAACCTGTTCCCTTTGGTCCTTTGGATTCAAACTTGGTAAAAATAAGGAATGGTTAAAAAATAGTGTAATCATGATAAAATTATTTATTTATTAATTAAAACATTCTAATTTCAGAGAACCAGACATCCCAAAAGGTACGTCGATCACATATACTCTGGAGCTGGTAAAAATTGAACAACCTCCTACAGTCACCGAGATGAATTATGATCAAAGGCTCAGAATAGGGTAATAAAATTTTTCAGTTACTAATTGATACTACTACCATGGAACAATAGACAGGTGTGTGCTCCCTGCCTTGTTCTATCTCTCCCTCTTTCATTATCACTTTGGTTCATCTGATCTAGCCATACACAAATAATGACATTACAGTCATTAACTCTTAACAGATAAAGCATCCTTTAATCAGTTTTGTTTTGTAACTGTTTAATGCTGACCTCTATAATGTTATTGTCTGTTATATTTGAGTTATGACCTAATCCTATTGGTCATCTATTATTGCCAGTAACTTGTGCTTGAGGATGATGAAAGGCCTAAATTTGTAGGCTCTGGTGTGCCTAAAACGGTTATGGAGCTTAAATACCACTGTTCTTTAAGTTGCTTAAAAGTCGACAGGGTTGACTTCATTGCACTGAGTTTCATCCCATACGGCTCAGTCTCTTTCCGCAGTGAACTGCCGAAAGCGCCGCACAAAGCACAAACTGTAGCTCCAGCGGTGACCCCCAGGAGTCTCAGAAAAAATGCACTCGTGAACCGAAGGACGCAACCCGAAATCAAACCCTGAGTCAGACGGCTTGACTACTTCGCCACCACCAATAGTGGTGTAATGGTTAGGACATTATGGTGACAGTGGCATGAGTGTAGACACAAAGATTTGATGTCAGCTCTTGGGAAAGCCTGGTCACTTATTCCGCCTTGCATTCAGGCCTATCAAATACCTTGGTTCTAATACTTCAAATGCTCAAGCAAGTTCATTCTACAGGATTATTTGTGTTTTATATTCACCAGTGAATGATAGCAAATTTTATTCATATTCTAAAGGTTCTGTACCATTTCCCAGGTAAAATGTAGGGAATATTGTAATTCATGAATATGTAGGCATTATTACATTGTTCACACAAACAATGACACCATAATCCATTGAGGCCAGCCATATTGCCAACTTATTTTGTTGGGTTGACAAACTTGGTCGTTCACATCACCACCACCTATGAAAGTATTGTATTCAATATAAAGGTGTGGAATTTGAACATTTATGATTGTCCCTTCCTTATTTCTCCTAGGGGGCTGCATGGTCTCGAGGTATGGTGTCCACCTCGAGTGCTGGAGGTTCCGGGTACAAGCCCCGGTGAGGAACAGGATTTATTTCACGTGGACTTCTAGTAATCAAATTGCCCCTGGTCTCTGGGTAGTGAGATCGGACACCCGTGTGTATTGTTGAGCACGTAAAAAATCCCTTGGCAGTTGGAAAACAAAAAAGAGTAGCTTAATGGCGCTGCCCGGGCAAAATTTTGTGTTAAAAATCTACCCAAAGTATTTCAGGATCTCGCCGGTGCTACAGAGTTCCTGCACTGAGCTGAGTTTCTCCAGACTCATGTTTGAGTTAGGAGGAGAACGGAGCACTTATGGGATGTTGATCCATTGACTAAACTAAAGTAACTAAACTTATTTCTCCTTCTTAGCTTTATTTCTGGTGGGTTATGATAGCTGGACATCAAATGGATGGGTCTTTGGTTCCACCAGACAAGACGTACAATGTTATTGTGTCAGACAAATTCAGATACGCTCATGTTAATCTTCTTATTTCCTGCCACTTCTTTAAGATAATATTTTTCAGTTATTGCTGTCCCTGCTGCCAAACGCCATAAGAAAAGTCTTTATGCCAAACTCAGTTCATGTGCTGACAACACCCTTATGCGCCATGACACAAGACTGTCAAGAATTTTCTCTCATTGTTTTCCTCTGTCTCTCCTTTAAATATTTTGATTTGTCACATGTTGCAAGTTTTGTCTTCTCATGTGATCAAAAAAAGAAAGAAAGAAAAAATAATACATTGTTTTGTAAAAATTTCTTTCACACAGTGAAGCCAAAAGAGAACGAGGAAACTATTTATTTGGAAGAACAGACTACAGTGGTGCTATAAATTCCTACAATAGGTATGTTGATTTTTTTTTTATCTCTTGCAACTTGAATAAGAAATAGGTAATTAGCAGTTATAAGTTTGTCAAATCAGGCGATTTGTAGAAGTACACAACCCATCTCAAACGATAGATTCAGCTTTGTAGATAAAATAATCATCTAGTAAAATCAGTAATCTGGCCATCACCCAATGTTTAATTAGGATGGGAAGATCATCGTTTGTTCTCAAACTTAAATAAAAATCATGTGGGAGCCTCTTTGCTGATAAAATGCAGCAGCATGTCTGAGAAGATTCAGCCCAAGACCAGAAGCTAGTTTGCTCACAACATAAAGCTGAACACTGTTTTTACAATAGCCATTCATTTCTTATAATAATCTTCTTCTTCTGCGTTCGTCCTGAGTTTTTTTTTTTTTTTTTTCCCGGACGTGATTGCGTTGTGCCTGTCTACAGCAGATCTGCGTTCTTGCGCTGTTAGGCAGACACATCCGACTTCTGCGGGCATTTGTTGACCGGGTTAACCTTCCCGGTTTCTAATAATCTAACATGTCTGCCTTATCTTATAGATCACATACCTAGTCTTTTTGGTACGGCCAATACTAGAGGTCCTGTGTGCAGAATTGCATGGCACTTAAAAAGAATGGGTTGCAGAAAAGGGGGTGGGAAGACCATGCTCATGAATAGGAAAAAAGTGACTTGCACATCCTTTATAGGACAGCACAGTCAACCGAAGCATTTTTTTGGTTTTTGGCTGTTTTCGATATCCTGGAACGTTTACGTTAGTATTTTACCATTACTTTCAGAATGACCGGTACTCATACCATTATATGAAAATCAACACAAGGCGGTCTGCTGCCAAATTGCCAACAGCCATGTTTTGAACGCCGTATGTGGGATTATGAATTGTGTTGGTAACCCCTTCGCCACAAAACCACAAACCATGGATTAGAGTTGGATTAGATCTTGTCTAGAGAGAGAGTAAACCAGATACAATGCATGCCAAAGTCTCAGATACCTCTGTTATACAGGTGCATATTTAAGCAGTTAATAACTGCACTCTGTGGGACATATCTTGTTACACCATACATCATATATTTTAGTTTTTTGCTTTTGCTCGTTTTGAACTCAAGCGTGGTCCATACACATGCTACTACTTCTAGTGCACTGGACTGATTTTTACGTGTGGATTCGTTTTCCCTATGACCTATTTCCCTCGCCATCAGGGGACCGTACTCCATTCTGCGGAACTTGTAATTTACATCCCCAAGTCACCTGAAAGTGGTCATGCAGGTAACTTAATCAACATGCAGTTATTTCTTTTGTGCATAATGAGTTAATTGTATTCATAGCTTTTTCTCTCTAACTTGTAATTATTTCAATCAGAGCTGTCAAGTTGCTGGATAACCCAGAGCTGAATGAAGGAATTGATGAGAGTTGCCGTTCTGTTCTCACCGAATCATGGGTCAAGTGTTATAACAATTTAGCAGCGTGCCAGTTAAAGGTCAGTTAATGTTTGACAGATAGATGTTCATATATACCCTGCATCTCCTTTTAAATGTTGCCACCTTACTGTAGTAGAGCAGTTTGTCTCCTCATGACCCGTACACGTCCTTTTTTTTTGTCAAGGTCATCCAGCTTGGATACATTGAAGTACAGAGATGAGACTAAGAAAGACAAATGCCTTATGTACTCTTGTAACAGTTGATGACTAGGAAAGGCAAATCTGAAAGAAAGGTCTGTCAAAATCTTCATCCATCATGTACCATGCTGGAAAGCGTGGACGGTCATGGCTCGCTAATTCACTCGATCACCACTGTCATGGATCAGCTCAGTGTTCCTGTCTCGACCATGCCATGTAGCCAAGCCATCCAGGTATTTACTTCTTGATCTTCCTCTTAGTCTTTTCCCTTCAATCTTGCCAGTTGTCACCAAGTTCTCCAATTCATTTCTTCTCATAACATGCCCAAACAATTTTAACTGTCTACATATAATTTCTCTAATCAATTTACGATTTTCATTTGATTCTTGTAGCTCTTGGTCATCGGTTTTTCTATCTGTCCATGGTATTTGCATTCTCCTCAAAATCTAGTGCAAAGATTTATAAACCTGATGGAAAGCATTCATTTTCATGGCATTAATGACTAATACCCTAGATAGTAAACAGGTAGAGTGATGTTCTAAAAATATCCAAGAATCTCTAACAATTGGAAAGAAGCAGTTAATATTCTTTGGCCCTGTCATGAAAAGATACCAAGTTGATATATTTAATTTGGAAGAATTTAGGGAAAAGGGATAGAGAATACTGCCCTCTTAGTAATGATTTAGGAAAAAGAGAATACTGCCCTCTTAGTAATGATTTAGAAAAAAGATGCTGCCCTTTTAGTAGTGCAAGCACCTGCATGATGGTCTTGTGGTCATGTGTTTGAGGCTCATTTAAAAAAATTGACCCTGACTCCCAGGTCAACCCAAATTAAAATGAGTACTGGGAAACAAATATGGCTGGTGTGACATTGACCATGTCAACCATTGAGTGCTGGTTGGTCTGTCAACACGGTGCTAGCATCATTTACCAAGTGCACCTCAAGAAGTGTAAAGTGGTCCAAAATAAGTATCCAGCTGATCACTTTTGTTTCACAGCTTGAACTGCTCTGGAGTTGACCCATTCATTAAATCTATGTCAGATTTCTTTGAGAATGTAAAGGCAGACTAGGTGTCTCTGAAAAGGTAAAGGGGCTACATGATAAGGTTGTGTTATTTGTGTATGGCTTGATCACCAGTTAAGTAAGATTGTAACATCTTGATATCTTACATCATTATTTGTGTATGGCTTGATCACCAGTTAAGTAAGATTGTAACATCTTGATATCTTACACCATTATTTGTGTATGGCTTGATCACCAGTTAAGTAAGATTATAACATCTTGATATCTTACATCATTATTTGTGTATGGCTTGATCACCACTTAAGTAAGATTATAACATCTTGATATCTTACATCATTATTTGTGTATGGCTTGATCACCAGTTAAGTAAGATTGTAACATCTTGATATCTTACATCATTATTTGTGTATGGCTTGATCACCAGTTAAGTAAGATTATAACATCTTGATATCTTACATCATCATTTGTGTATGGCTTGATCACCAGTTAAGTAAGATTATAACATCTTGATATCTTACATCATTATTTGTGTATGGCTTGATCACCAGTTAAGTAAGATTATAACATCTTGATATCTTACATCATTATTTGTGTATGGATTGATCACCACTTAAGTAAGATTGTAACATCTTGATATCTTACATCATTATTTGTGTATGGCTTGATCACCACTTAAGTAAGATTATAACATCTTGATATCTTACATCATTATTTGTGTATGGCTTGATCACCAGTTAAGTAAGATTGTAACATCTTGATATGTTGCGTCATTATTTGATTTGTGTATGGCTTGATCACCAGTTAATTAAGATTATAACATCTTGATATCTTACATCATCATTTGTGTATGGCTTGATCACCAGTTAAGTAAGATTATAACATCTTGATATCTTACATCATTATTTGTGTATGGCTTGATCACCAGTTAAGTAAGATTATAACATCTTGATATCTTACATCATTATTTGTGTATGGCTTGATCACCAGTTAAGTAAGATTATAACATCTTGATATCTTACATCATTATTTGTGTATGGATTGATCACCACTTAAGTAAGATTATAACATCTTGATATCTTACATCATTATTTGTGTATGGCTTGATCACCAGTTAAGTAAGATTGTAACATCTTGATATGTTGCGTCATTATTTGATTTGTGTATGGCTAGATCACCAGTTAAGTAAGATTGTAACATCTTGATATCTTACATCATTATTTGTGTATGGCTTGATCACCGGTTAAGTAAGATTATAACATCTTGATATCTTACATCATTATTTGTGTATGGCTTGATCACCAGTTAAGTAAGATTATAACATCTTGATATCTTACATCATTATTTGTGTATGGCTTGATCACCAGTTAAGTAAGATTATAACATCTTGATATCTTACATCATTATTTGTGTATGGCTTGATCACCGGTTAAGTAAGATTATAACATCTTGATATCTTACATCATTATTTGTGTATGGCTTGATCACCACTTAAGTAAGATTGTAACATCTTGATATCTTACATCATTATTTGTGTATGGCTTGATCACCAGTTAAGTAAGATTATAACATCTTGATATGTTGCGTCATTATTTGTGTATGGCTTGATCACCAGTTAAGTAAGATTGTAACATCTTGATATCTTACATCATTATTTGTGTATGGCTTGATCACCAGTTAAGTAAGATTATACATATAACATCTTGATATCTTACATCATTATTTGTGTATGGCTTGATCACCAGTTAAGTAAGATTGTAACATCTTGATATGTTGCGTCATTATTTGTGTATGGCTTGATCACCAGTTAAGTAAGATTATACATATAACATCTTGATATCTTACATCATTATTTGTGTATGGCTTGATCACCAGTTAATTAAGATTGTAACATCTTGATATGTTGCGTCATTATTTGTGTATGGCTTGATCACCAGTTAAGTAAGATTGTAACATCTTGATGTCTTACATCATTATTTGTGTATGGTTTGATCACCGGTTAAGTAAGATTATAACATCTTGATATCTTACATCATTATTTGTGTATGGCTTGATCACCACTTAAGTAAGATTATAACATCTTGATATCTTACATCATTATTTGTGTATGGCTTGATCACCACTTAAGTAAGATTGTAACATCTTGATATGTTGCGTCATTATTTGTGTATGCTAAATCACCAGTTAAGTAAGATTGTAACATCTTGATATCTTACATCATTATTTGTGTATGGCTTGATCACCACTTAAGTAAGATTGTAACATCTTGATATGTTGCGTCATTATTTGTGTATGGCTTGCTCACCAGTTAAGTAAGATTGTAACATCTTGATATCTTACATCATTATTTGTGTATGGCTTGATCACCGGTTAAGTAAGATTGTAACATCTTGATAGGTTACGTCATTATTTGTGTATGGCTTGATCACCAATTAATTAAGATTGTAACATCTTGATATCTTACAGATAGATGCTGTGGATTCTGCCATCAAGTCATGTGAGAAGGTTCTGTCAGTACAGAAAGATAATGTGAAGGCTTTGTTCAGGCTGGCGAAGGTATACACTGCTATTTTTGTAAATGTCTTTTCACTTCATATCTTGAGCTATGAAATAAGTGAGCTAAGTTTCTTTGACGTATTATGCAGAGAGTCACTTAAAAGTCGACAGGGTCAGCATCATTGCAACAGGTTTTATCCCATATGGCTCTGTCTCTTTCCACAGTGCGGAAAGCATTGCACGAGGCACGAACTCCGTAGCTCTAGCGACGACCCACACGAGTCTCCGAAAAATTTCACTCGTGAACCGAAGGACACGGCCCGGAATCGAACCCAAAACCTTCGGAGCCCGAGTCAAACGGCTTGACCACTTCGCCACGGAGACTCCCATGCAGAGAGTGCATGGTTTAACAGTTAGGAAGTTGCGCTGAAAAAGGCATAGGAGGGGTTGGATGAGGGTTTGATGCCAGCTCTCAGCATTCTCTATATTATCTATGGGACTCGCCAGCAAAACGTGATGGTCCCAACAACACTTAACATAATGACACCAGGTTCCTAAATGTTAAGTGTATGTTAAATATTTGCACCATCACATTTACATCCTGATAGCAGGTCCCCTTCTGCAACTGTTTAAAACTTAAAAAAAAAATATGCTGAGATCTTGGTGTGTCCACGTGTAATTTGGAATGGGGTGTGAGTTTGTGTGTGTTCAGGATGGTTTGAATATCAAAAATCTAAGGTTATAAAATGTAAAAGTATTTTAAGTTTGAAAGCTAGTAGAAACATTCATTTTTGTTACAAATATCATTACGATCATCATCATCACAAAGTGCCTTGTCATATGATATGGGACGTTCCATGTCTATCCATAGCTTCTATCTTCTAGCAATATGGTTTAATTCACAATCCAGACTGCTTTTGGCTTCCTCTGTGTTATGTCATACTTCTACGAGAAGAGCCTCCTTTCATCTTGGTTCTCAGAGCTAAAGTTTTCTACACGATGGGGAAGCCAGTCCCTCCAGTGGCTTTTTGTTTATGGGGATGTATAGCTCTACTGCCAGTTAAATTCTCGGAAGATAAAATTAGTATAAAGGTAACACATTATTTGTGATGTTTTACTCAGTTTTGACCGGTGTTAAAGCTCTGCTGCTGTGAAGCTTACTTGAATTACTGTAATGTCTTGTATATTAGGCATTTGTCAGTGTTGGTAGTTCAAGTATTGCATGGTGCTCAGTTTTCTCGCATTCTTTGGAATGTGACACTTTCTTCTTGTGCTCTTTATTCCCCACTGGAATGTAAGCTCTCAACCAACACATTCCAAGTTGTCCTATCCTTTGCTGTCTCTTTCAACTCCCTCCATTTCTTCCCAGTGTCATTCATCTCTATCTCTAATTCTCATCCCCATGTGTTTTGAGATCGCCTTCTGTTTCATAGACACTGTGTGTTATAGGCAATGGGGTCTGTTGTTACACTATAATCTGGTTTTTTCAATGTGTGTTCTACCCAGCACCATCATTGTTTCTGTATATCTGGATTTCATGTTATTTGTTTGGGTTTTAGGCATTGTTCATGTTTTTGATCCATACAGTAGCACTGTTTTAACATTAATGTTAAATAATTGAGTTTGGTGCTATGGCTTAATTTTGTTTAATTTCCACAAATATTCCCTAGTGCTATGAAAGCTTTTCTAGCCCTTTGCATTCTTATTTTAATATGATTATCTATTTCCCTAACTTTACATTGCTGTCTAAATAGGGGTATGATCTACTTGGAAATCTCAAATGACACTATTGTCATTGTTTATATATGTTTTAAACATTTCACTTAAGAAATTTATTTACATTTCTAGGCTTATGGTGTTAAGGGAGAGATTGATAAAGCTATTGGTCACCTTCGCCGAGCAATCAAATTGGATCCAGAATCAAAATTTATGCAGCAAGAAATGCTGAATTTAACCAGGCGGAAAAGCAAAGAGACAGCCACAGAAAAAGAACTGTACAAAAGAATGTTGGGAGTTAGGTCTGGGGACAAGTCTCTGGAAGAAGAGAATAGGAAGGGAAACTCAAATAAGGTTTGTATTCTTTTTTTTTTTTTTTTGTTTTTTTTGTTCAGAATTTTAAAATTAGGAGTTCTGATGTGGATTAAGTTGAAAGTTGTCTGTTTCACTTGTATGTACATATTTCCTTATGTGCATGTATTCAGACATTGAACATTGTTGAGCAGATTCTCCCAAAATTGTATACATGGAAGGTAGACAAGGGCGTAACCATTTCTGTTTATTAATGAAAGTGTCATATGAGGGGGCTTCAAATTAAAACCTTAATAGTGTGATAGTAATTACAATAACCATACCATTGTCCAGCAAGTGTATAAGTAGGGTAGGAAGTTTCAAAATGGTGTGAGTTTTATGACAGACTGTTTACTGTTCAGCGCACCACACCATCGATGATGTGCTACAGTACAGCAAAGTGTCTGCAAGGTGGGTGCCACGGTAGCTTACTCAAGAATTGAAATAACACATTGGTGCTTGTCTAGAACTAGCCCCAAGTGATTTCCACATGTTTGGACAACTCAAAGAGTCACTGGGAGGAAAGACTTTTCGGTCCAATGAAGAGGTGCATGGGTGGCTACACATGCGACCGGGAGAATTTTTTTCTACTGGAATCCAGGCATTTTATCTGTGCAGAGGTGACTACATCGAAAATGATACATTTGTTCTTTACTTTTTCAGAATATATTAACACAAATTAAAAAAATTTTAAGTTTTGATTTGAAATTTGGTGCATGTCAAAAGTGGGGCAGTCATCTTTAAACTGTCCTTATGATGTTACTGTGTTCGCCTACACCGTGATGTCATGTACTTAACATTCTTGACATCCTTAACAATAATACTGACAGATTACAAGACAATGGCATGGTTATTGTAATTTCTATCACACTTTTAAGGTTTTAATTTGAAGCCTCCTCATACATGACTATTTAGAGACATTGTGTCTGTACTGAATTAGTTTGTTAGTAGCAGGTTATTGATAGCAGGATTTTACCAGAGAGGCCTGATCCTGTCATAATGGCTAGTTATGTGCCAGTGGTGGTGGCATAGTGGCTAAGGTGCTTGCCTGCCAAGATAGTGGTATGGATTCAATCCACTTGTAGATGCAGGATTAATTTTACCGACCAAAGTCTCTGGGGTCGGTCCAGCTTCATATAAATGGGTGCCAGACATGTTCATTTGTTGAGGTTATTCTTGGGGTGGCTGTACTTAATAGGTATAGGCAGGTGTCCATGGTTCTAGAATGAGGGCTTCACATTCACAGCATCAGCTTCTTGTATTGGCAGTCCATTGTTAGGTTATGCAGACAGGAACAATCATTGTTCTGTGAACTGGTATCTGGTTTAAACTGGTACTGTCTCTATTAAATGAGTACAGCCGGGAAGGTTAACCCGGTCAACAAATGCCCGCAGAAGTCGGATGTGTCGGCCTAATGGCGCAAGAACGCAGCTCTGCTGTAAACAGGCACAACGCAGTCACATCCGAAAAAAAAAATCCGGATGAACGAAGAAGAAGAAATGAGTACATGTGACGGGGGTATGTTCTGAGAAATATACGCCATTGGATGATTTCAGCATTGTGCAAGAGTCATAGAGTGCACTTTCACATACCTAGATCTAGTAAACACCTAGGGAGTATGGATAGCCTGTTGCTTCTAGGCTACGAGCCTGTTGTGTTATTGTGGTAAATGCTGTAGGTAACTGACACAATGGTTAGTATGTATGTATCTGAACACAAGAAAGGTGTTTGTGTCGTGAACTCCATGTTTGGTTGCTGAACTGAGTTTGCCTTTTGCGGCAATGTGTGGCTGCTGGTTTTCTAGTGAGTGTATTTTTCGTGGTGGACTTTTATGTTAGCATTGTGGCAGCGACATTATGCATAGTATACATGTGAGGGTTGTTAGTTTTACAAGACTTCTGCTGTTCTGCTTTTCGCATGGGCAGTGAGGAGCATTTTGTGTGATATTCACTGGCACAGGAATGGAGCATTATGGGGCAACCCTTTGACGTGAAGTAGGAACCGTGACTAACTAATTAACTAACATTTAAGAAAGGTACAGTCAGAGTGCATTAAAAGATCAAACAAATTGTACATCTCACCTACCATGAAAAGGGATACACAATACTGATAGTATGGTGTATTTGTATATAACTGGCAGTGCACTTGATGTATGCACAACAGTATGATGGTACAGATTGTTCAGTTCATTTTTTTGGGGGGGGGGGGGGCATATCCTTTACAGGACATCGCTGTCAACACCAGCATCTTTCAGCTGTATGTTGATTTCTTGGAAAGATTACGCTCAGTAGTTTGCCATTGCTTTCTGAGCGGCCGGCTCACATACCCAGTAAGTTACCGATGCGATTCGAACCACTGCTGATTCTCACCGTCATCACGTTACTGACGAGAGTATACGAGATTACAGAGAAAAGTCACAACCTCTAAGCCGCGAAGCCGGCAAATGTGTACTAGTGAAGTATAAAGAAGAATAGAAATAGGCTGCCTGCAGACAGGATCCTTGCAGGCTGAAAAGGGTAAAGAATGAAAAGTATAGTAAAGGATCTATATAAATATTTATGCATTTTTCATGTTGCATAAATTATAGCTTGGTTTACTTTGTTCTGCAGTTGGTAAAATGGACGCTAGTCGCTGGTGGAATTGCAGCTGTGCTGATTTCTGTGGGTCTCACCTGGTATAGGTCATCCTGAAAGTCCAGCAATATGCAACCATTTCTGTATTAACTCTAAGATTTTATACAGATGCTTGTTCAATGAGTGATCGTTAGTATTTATATTACTGTCTACTAGTTGTATAAGTGTACATGCATTTGGACATTTCGTCCCAAATCTGTTTTTTTTTTTTTATTTCAGCATCCTGGGAAATGTATGTTATGCATAAAAGTTTGTGCAAGTGCATGATTTCGGTTGATTAATTTCACAATTTTAAACAGAAGTTTCTACTTGATAATTTTGATTTCATTGTTAAGCTATTTTAATTCTTTGTACACGAGTAATGAGGCTGATGTGGTGCTTGGTGTGAACTGTGTGGATCTGTCGTGAAATACGTCATGTTGTATGTAGATGTCTTTTTGGTGGATTAATTTTGTGCGTTATAGTGGCTTCTAGTAGATCTGAACATTGAAGAAAAATGACTCATACACAGTACCACAGTGAGAAACTGAAGTACTTTGGTCATATTACATGTCACAGTGGGTTAGACAGAACAGTGATGGAAGACTGGGTTCCTGGAGGAAGGGGCCGGGGTCAACCAGCATGGAGATGGACACAGCATTCAACACCTTCGGCATGATGATACATGAGGCAGGGGTTCAACCAGCATGGAGATGGACATTGGGAGTCTCTGTGGCGAAGTGGTCAAGCCGCTTGACTCGGGCTCCAAAGGTTGTGGGTTTGATTCCGGACTGCTTCCTGCGGTTCACGAGTGCAATTTTTTGGAGGCTCCTGTGGGCCGTCGCTAGAGCTACAGAGTTCGTGCTTTGTGCAACGCTTTCCGTGCTGCGGAAAGAGACCAAGCCATATGGGATTAATAACCCGGTGCAATGAAGTCTACTTTTAAGCGACGTTTTATAAAGATGGAAATAACATCAGACACCTTAGGCATGATGATACATGAGGCAGGGGAACTGATGGAGAGATTTTTCAATGGGCTGTAATGAAACTGGTGTTCTGAACAGGATCTGCTAAATGATGATATGTGGTTAATGTGCTTGCCTGTTTATATCTATCAGTATGATCGTGGGCTGTAGTACCATCATAACATGGGCACCAGAGAATTTCCTGGTGTGAAAAGGTGGTGAGAAAAGCAGCTGATGTCCCACATCATGCCCCACTGGCCATGGCCTTGTGTATATGAATGTCTGACACTCGCTGTCTCTGCTGTAGAATATACAGTATATATATGTGTCTGAATGATGGCCTTTGTTTTTAAGTAAAAATTAGCAAAAGCAGTTCACTGTCATGTTGACTTGACCTGCATCAGCGGAGAATGGGCAGTCAGACTTCCATAATTGGTTTTCATTTCATCCATTATCTTATGTGAAAAAGTGAATGACATATGCTTGATAGGATTCCACTTCAGTATATTATCACAATGGGTTCATGAGAAGGTTGACAAACTTGCTAAACGAACATTTGAGATATAGTAAATGAAGTATTGGTTTTACAATCAAACCCACTTCTTGAATATGTTTGAAAAGAGGATGTAAAAATCCACCTGTTTCTCAAAAGTTATATCATACTTCAGACCATCTTCCTTAAAATTGCTAATAGCAAGATGATAATTCCAACTGAGATCATCTGCTGGATTTCTTTTCCCAAGATATCTATTCTGGCATTAGTAACTGGATAAGGTTTAACTTGCACAGGAGTAGGGTCATTCACTTCCTGTGAAACCCCACTAAATCAATCAATCCTGGCTTGTCTGTAAGTATAGGTTTTTAAGAAATCTTACATCTGCTTCCACTGATTCTATGTTTGTGCCACTGCCCTATAAGTTTCTTTTCCCAACAGAAAGCACTCTACTCTCCTTGTAGTTCCAATGGTCCACTTTTGTAGCCACTGCCAAAGTCATTCTGACTAGTTGGGATAAATACCAGCTTTATCTCTCTCACCACGATCTCTCTATATTGAGATTTCCCGTTAAAACAATGTGCAATTTTGCATCATACTGATAACAGATTGATAATCGCCTGTCTTCATCTATATGGTCAACGTTGTTTTAACTCCAGACAGCAAAAGAAGAGATATTGTATGAGAACAGTCCATTAGATTCTCAGCAATGAGACAAGACTGGCTGGTCAGTTGTTCTGGTTTGAACAATGGGCGTAACTCTTGAATGACATGCCTCAACCAAAGATCAGTGACAAAATCAATGGCCTTAGCAGGAAAACCAGAGCCTTATCTTTTTTATTATTTCGAACAAGGCATCCTGGGATCAAATGCTATCTAAAACATATCGAAGGTCCCTTTGCAGACGTTGTTCTCATCCTTATGGAACATTTGGCCACCTTCTCTTCAAATACCCTGTACTATTAAATGTTAGGGAAAAGCTACTTCAGCTTTATGGTTCCCTGAATAGCTGCAGAACCTGTATCATAAGAATGGTATTGGACTGCCAAGAGTAGACAGCCCAGCAACATTGGGATCAAGAACACCTCTGGCTGCAACGTTGATTTGGAATTGGTTTTCCTAATTAACAAACATTGAATTCTAGCAAAGTGTGGACACCACAGAAGAGCAAATAAATCAGAAATACCATGGGAATAGTTTGTCAGGCATACCAAAAAAAAAAAAGAAGAGTACTATAGTCCTGAGAATCACACTATGGCCAAATCCAAATATATGTTCTGATAAATACAAAGTGACCAATGGAAATCTGGCTTCTGACCCTTTATTTCAGAAATAAATGTTGCATGTCCTTTACAGGACATTGTGATCAAACCCCAACTCCAGGTTGATTTACTTGGCAATTTGACATCCAGTAAGCTGGCTCCGTGGCAAAGGTGTTATGGACGCAGTTCGTAATCCTGCATACCCATGTTCGAAACACAGCTGTGGGTGATGTGGCAGCAGATGGATCACCTTACTGTTTTTTTTAATGTATTGGTGTGGAAAGCAATGGCAAATTACTGACCATAAACTTGCCCAGGAATCATGAACAGCCAAAAAATGCTGGAGTTGACTGTGTCCTGTAAAGGATATGCAGGAACTTTTTCTTTTACATCTAGTAGTAAGCCATTGCTTTCTGATCAAGAAGTCAACATCGAAGTCCAACTGACCAGCAAAGGGAATGAACTTGTCAGTGCACAGGAAGTTGAAGTGCCAGCATATTAAAACCTCACGGCCACGCAGCAAAAGTAAGCAGAGGAAGGCAAGACTACACATTCCAAGAGGAAGCAGTCAATTTATAGTGTTGTTATTCATTGCAATATTCATTTCATCACTGTCTACCCCAATAACTTATCCAGTTGTTCCTGAACATCATTAATATGTTTTTCTACAGGACAGTTTTTCTACTGTCATGTTACAAATAAATATGTTGATATTGGATACTTTGTACAATATATTTCAGTAATTGCAATGTGCATTTTGTTATTGAGATAACCCAAATTTACTGTTTGTTTCTTTGCACTACAATCAGAGATGCCACAATGAAGCTTTATGATTAAACAATAATTAGTCCATGTCAGTTATGATTGTTTTTCGGGAGCAATAAAAGCTTATATTTTCAGCTAAGAAATGTGTTTGCATCAAGAGAATATCTTTGTATGAATAACTACATCAGTAATTTTGTTTTCTAATGCTCTCTTCTCCTCATAATATTCAAGACAAAACTAACTCCAGCATGTTTGTTCTGGAAACTTTTTGGATTATCTATCTTTCCTATTGCAACATTCGCCTGTGAGACATGGACACTTACTAAACAAGCTGAACAGCGCATAAATGCCTTTGAATATAATTGTTATGGACAAGTTATAAGAATATCTTGGGTAAAGAAAAGAACAAATGCATCCATACTTAAAGAATTGAATATTGAAGAAGGTTGGCTATTAAAGATGATAAAACAAAGAAAATTGAAATATTTTGGTAACTTGAAATGTCACGAAAGTTTGGAGAGAATAATATTGGAAGGATATATGCCTGGGAAGAGAGGAAGAGGAAGGCCAAAGAGAAGATGGGTGCAGGATGTGGCGGGTGATCTCCAGATGGGTGTATCAGACGCAGGACATCTTGCTTATGACTGAGGTTTTCCGGAAGGTTGTTATGGGAGCGAGGTTCTGCAAAGGACATGCTACTGAATGAATGAATATATATTTATTTCCTATATATATATATGTATTTCTCCATATGTAATTCCTGGTACCTATGTTAGTCTGGGTCAACCCGCGAGTCCATGTCAGTTAAAAAATCCACCCGATGCAGATTCAAGCCCCTGATCACTGGACTGTAGGCGAGTGGGTATCCACTACTATACCGCAGCCCCCCCCCCCCCCCCCCCCCCGGATTATGTATAGGAAAACATTGAGTTTAGATTGTTTCAGTGTGGTTAAATAGACTGGGGTATTGTATATACACATGAAAAAAAGAATGTAGGGAAAATTATACGTAGCACTTCTTTTCAACCTAGCAATTTGCTGAGTATCCATCCATCATGTGCCATGCCGGTAAGCGTGGGCGGTCATGTTCTGCCATCTCACTCGATCAACAGAGTCGTGGATCAGTTCCGTGTTTTTGTCTCGACCATGCCACAAGGCCAAGCCATCCAGATACTTGTTTCTAGGTCTTCCCCTTGGTCTGTTCCCCTCGATCTTACCAGTTGTCACCAAGTTCTCCAAATCATTTCTTCTCATAACATGCCCAAAAAATTGTGACTGTCTACGTCTAATGTCTCTGATCAGTTTACGATCTTCATTTGTTTCTTGAAGGACTTGTTCATTGGTCTTTCTGGCTGTCCATGGTATTCTTTGCATTTTCCTCAGAAACCACATTTCTACAGCCATCATATGTTTCTCAGCCTGGCTGCTCATTGTCCAAGCTTCACATCCATATAAAAGTACAGGTTCTATGTAGCATCTCAACACTCTTTTTCTCGTTTCAATTGACATCTTTTTATTGGTCAGTATGTTTTTCATCTTGCTAAAGGCTACTTTTGCCATGGCGATTCTTGTTCTAATCTCTTCAAGGCATCTCCCATCAGATGTTATTACTGTTCCGAGGTAATTGTACCTATTCACTTGTTGAAGAATATTCCCATTTACTTGTATATTACATTGTGACTAGAGTATAGAACAACCTATTTATTTAATTTATCCTACGTGGTTGAAAGTATAACAACCCCTGTTCTTAAACTTCCCTTGTGTTGATGGCAATATAGGCAGTTCAACCACTTCATCGGCAGTAAGGTGGAGTAGAATGTTAACTTCTTGTTCAGAAAGCAATGGCAAACTACTGAACATAACATTACCTAGAAAACCAATCTGGGATTGATTGTAACGCCCTACAAAGGATATGAAAAACACAGAGAGAGAGAGAGAAAACAGTTATGGTCATTGAGAGGAGCCTAGTTAGTTGATGGGGCAGCTTTCTCTATAAAATACCTCATTGGTGGGTACGAGGAGCCTTCCTGCTATGTTGCTAGGTCTGTCTATTTAATAATGGATTGGTTTGATTATACCGTTATCCCGTTCAACCTCAATGAGAAGTTATATTGGGGTCCATCCCTGGCTCAGATTATGAATGTGTCAGCCACAACTAGCAGCTGATCGCTGTTTTACCCACTCCGGATATTAACGTGAAGGTGATTGTTGTCCAAAAAATGAAGGCTAGTGGACAAGGGGAAACAATCGCTGTATTTTCCCAAGATAATCACGTTTCAAAACAAATTTGATCAAGGTAAGGACGTTAATGCTGATTCCAGTGAAATCTCTTTGTCTAGTAGGGAGCATCATGTGCCACAGGTGATTCCCGATCGTCATCAAGCGACTGTACGCAAATTAAATGTTTAAAATACGCTAAATGTTGGTACATGGGTCTCATAACTCAGTTCGGAATGCAAAGTTGGGAAACACCAAGAAGCAAATAGAAAGAATGAACATAAATATTTAAAGACTGAGCACAACCCACTAATGGCAACGCTGATCGTATTCCAGTACGAACCTAAGGCCCAGTCCACGTCAGATTGGAAGCACTAGACTCGAGTTTCGCTCTTGTTTGAGCTCGTCAGTAGTGCATGTCCCTGACTAGACCCGGGATCGAACTCCGGATCACTGGCGTGTGAGGCATGTGTGTAACCACTTGACCACTCGGATCACGCTAGACGCAACCAAATTATCACACTAGATTATCACAATGTCACCCGTCGTAGGCTATAGCTCAAATTTTGCCTGATCGGCGCAACTGGCATCCATCAATCCATGTCGTCCCGAATCATCAAGTCTTCTCAATCTGTCAAGGCACACCGGGCGCCTAAACAAACAAACAAATAAACTTTATTTTCAAAGGGTAACAAATTGGGCACGCAGGCCCGTCTTACATTCGGCCCTTCCAATCACTCATCTTTCGTTCATCAATAGTGCATGATACATTCACATAAAAAAAAAAAAAAACATTGTCAAATGAATATTGTAAACATAAACAATGCATTTGACCATGTTATGACACACCTCCCCACCTATCCCACACATCCCTTACCCACCAACACACACCCCCAGGTCACACATACATGACCCTACCCATCCCTCACCCACCTACACACACATACACACAACCCAGGCACCCATACATGCATCAACCAACAATATAAACTCACACATCCCCCGACCTACATACATCTCCCCACCTACACACATAACCTATCCCATACCCACACACACTCACCCACCCATATATCCTCCACCACCCAGCCAAGCACACATCTCCCACCCACACACACATCACACATCTCCCCGTCAACCCACACATCCGCACCTACACACACACTTGCCACACCCACCCACACATCCCCACTTGCACACATTCCACCAAAGTTCAGCGAACAATGAACAAATTTATTTATTTGGTTGTTTCGGGATTTGAGGTTTAAAGATTGAGCACAACCCACTAATGGCAACGCTGATCGTATTCCGGTACGAACCTAAAAGCCATGTCCACGTCAGATTGGAAGCAATTGACCCAAATTTCCCTCTCGGTTGAGTCCGTCAGTAGTGCATATCCATGACTGGACTCGTGATCAAACTCCGGATCACTGGCTAAATATATTAGATATTTGTGAAAAAACGATGGCTATGTGCTGGGGAACATACTTTAGATAAGTAAAAAAATTACTCAAGTCTACTAAAGAGATGATCCTTTCACAGTCCCGATCTCAGTATCAAATAAGAGTTTCCCATTGCTGGTTCCAGTGGCTATGTTACACCCTTGCCAAGACTGACCAGTTATGTTATTTACAAGCAGTTGTATTATCCACACTGCTATATGCTTGTGAAATCTGGCGACACGCTAGGAAATTAAACCACTTCCGCACAATCTGCCTTAGAAAGCTATTGAAGATTAAATTGCAAGACAAGATCCAAGACACTGAAGTTCTAGAAAGAGCGCCCATGCCCAATATCCACAATCTACTAATGAAGAATCAGATTCGCTGGGCTGGTCACTTAACTCGCATGCCAGATCACAGGCTCCCTAAACAAATTTTTTTTACGGCGAGCTGCGTTGTGGTAAACGCTCCCAAGTCGGCTAAAGGAAACGCTTTAAAGACCCCTCTGAAAATCTAACTGAAAGCTTTTGGAATTCATCATGACACCTGGGAGACTGCTGCCAAAGACCGAAATTCGTGGCGTACATCATTACGCAAGAGTGTAGTCACTTGTGAAGCAACCAGGACTGCAAGAGCTGTGAAGAAAAGCCTGGACAGAAAAACCACTGCAGAAGATCCTCCTCCTGGGACGTCAAGCATTCTTTGCCCACATTGTCAAAGAACATTTCGAGCCAAAATATGCCTTATCAGTCATGTTAGAACTCACGGCTCCACACCTTCAACCCCACTGGATGAAATGAATGGTCATCATCATTCTTGATGGACAAACATTTACTAGTAGCGAATATGTATATGAGGCTACACTCAAAGGGCATCACTGCACCCCTCTGTAGTGTACGCCCATAGCTGGCCTAATTATATACCTAAATAAAAGTAACGGATCCTTTTACACTCACTGGGTACATGGTGCTAGACCTATATTTCTGTATAGACCAAACGCCGCTCAGTGGGAAAGACGGTCATTATCACATCTGGTACATTTACTTCCTCATACATTTCTCGCTACCCATTGTTTGCTGGGTCGCCTTGTGAGTATAGATCAGTTTTAAAAATGCACCCCGTGTGGATTCGAAACCATGACCACCAGGCCGGCGGTCGAACGGTTAGCCACTAGGTTATCGCAACACCCGTTGCACTCGTTACTGTCAAAATCTGCACTTGAGAAACATATTTACTTAAGGGGAAATAATATGAATGTTTATGCATGATACAATGCATATGCTTTCCTCCCTTTGTTTGGGCTCCAATTACATGCTGTTATATAATTTGCCTCGTTGCATTAGTTTTTTTTTAATTAACGAAATGGTATAGAAGCGGTCGTTCAGATAGCAATGGCAAACTACTGAACGTAAACTTGCCCAGACATCAACAACAGCACAAAATGCCGGTGTTGACTGCAAACGTCCTATAAAGGATATGCGACTAACTTAACTTATGTATATAATTATATCGCTCGTTGTATCGCACTCCGGCATGACATGGACAGTCTCCTTTGACAAGGCTTTATGCCCGCTAGCCTACCTTCGGACAAGGCTTTGTACCAGTCCCTCTCACCCCACTCCCTCCAATCAGGGTCACGTGAAGCTAACGAGCAGGTGGTGGATGGAACTAGGAAGGGGTGGGGGTGGGGAGCAACAGATAGGTGTTGGTTATGGTCTCAAGTTTCGCGACGGTAGGCAATGGATCTCTTACAGAGCCTTATAGAGATAATGGCTACGGTCGCCGACCAGTATGGTCACTGCCAAGATAGCAAGCAATGGCAGATTACCTTCATCACAGACACCCCGCCTAGTCTCCCAACCAGCTCACTCCAAGCCGTTTCTTGTCTTCTTCTCTATATTGTAATACCTCATGAGAAAACTACAAACAACGGGGGTGTTATTTTCTGAGAACAATATTGATAATATGGTAGTCAGAGAAGAAGACAGCTGTTGAGGTATTCACAACTGCAAGTTTGACGAGAAGATAGACAGATCGATGGATAGATTGCCAGACAGATAGATATCGCTGATATGGATGAGTTCATTATATGTTAAATTCATACAAGAGACAACATTGCAGATATAGACATATTTCAAGCGAACGAAAGAAGAAGGAGAATGTAATATCTGAGTTCATGATATGGCCGACTTCATTTAATATCAGAGTTCATGATATATCTGAGGTCGTGATATATGTATCTGGGTTTATGGTATGGCTGAGTTCATGATATGATTGAGTTCATGACATGGCTGAATATATGATATGACTGAATTTATGATAATGCTGAGTTCATGATATAGCTGAGGCTGAAGAGAAGCAAGAACAAATTTATTTGCTAGAACATCGTCTCTTTATTTGACACTGGTACAGAAGCATGGACATAAATTAAACCAGAAAATAATAAAAATATGTATTGTTACGTACCATTGTGTGAAAGAATGCCAGCTGATCTTGATGGGCCACGGCTGAGACTTTGATGTACCACGGCTGAGACCTTGATAGACCACGGTTGAGATCTCGGGCCCGATGACGATATGACGAGTTAGAATACAGCCGCAGACATTATGGGAGCAGATAGTTTTGCATTGATTTCGGTTTGAACATGAGCCTTTCAGAGTGCAATGAGAAACTACTAAACATAAAATTGCCTAAAACATTACAAACAGCTTATAAATAATACGGTTGACTGAGGTGTACAGTAAAATCAAAGACATGCATGCTGCTGAAATATTTATATACTAAGCCTTTTGTTACTTTAAAGTAATGTAACTTGGGCCTAAGCAAGTTAAAATAGTAACATTAAGGGCAGGTGTTACAAAAATAACGTTGAATAGCAGTGAAACAGTTAAAACAAGCCTATCCCGAAAAAGGTAACAAAAAAAAAAAAAAAAAGGTACGTTGGTTAAGTGAATCAACGAACACAAAAAATAGAACTGGTAAACTTTACAAGAACATAAACACAAGCGATAAAATGGACATTGCAGCTAGAGCCTTTGTCAGTGCACAAACAACAAACAGATACTGATACAACTCTAACAAAAGTTAATTGCATTTCATTTACAGGACGTTGCAATCAACGCCAACATTTTTGGCTGTTTGTGATATCTTGGCAAGTTTACGTTCAGTAGTTTGCCATTGATTTCTGAAACCTACATATATATATATATATATATATATATATATATATATATATATATATATATATATATATATATATATATATATATATATATATATATATATATATATCTGTGTGTGTGTGTGTGCGTTCGTGTGTGTGTGTGTGCGTTCGTGTGTGTGTGTGTATTTTTTTGGTTTTTCTTTTCTGATGTTAATCCATCATCGAAGTAGGACAAGCCACGGAACGCTCATTGGGCATACAGATCAATTGACATATTTCTATATTAACCGATTTGTTAATTTGGTTAATCAATGCTTCATGGTATTATATTTGCCACATTCTTCTTCCTATAGTCCATACCGTATGTCGTCCGTGATCGTTTCTGTCCACAGTCTTCTGTCTCGTGTACCGTCAATCGTTCTGTTAAAGATGTTCCTCCATGCTATGATGTCCAACTGGCCAGCTTCTTCTATCTCCCCCCATCCCCTTCTCTGTAATTTTCCTTCTGTGACGACATACTCCAGCTTTATCCTTCTCATGACATGTACATATAATGTGGACTGTCTTCTTCTGATGTGAGCAGCCAGTGTCAGTTAATGTGAGTTCAATTTCTGTCAAGATATATTCGTTACCTTTTCTCTCCATCCACTGTGTTCTCATCATTCTTCTTATAAACCACATCTCCGTATCTTCCATATAATTTCTTACTTGTCTACTAATTTCCGTGATTTGCTTAGTATAGCTCTTAAGAACACTTGTCCCCACCTCGACTGACAACAATAAACTGCAGTGAATATTAGTCATCTCATGAAATACTGCTTTTGCATGTGCTATTCTACATTTAACTTGCTTAATACATCTTCCATATATACGAAACAAATATTTAAATGCGTTGACGTGCTTCAGCTTGGTTCCGTGCACTTTGATGTTGCATTTGGGAAGACAATTTCTCTTTGTAATAACCATTATTTCTGTTTTTCTGTTATTCAGACTAAGTCCTTTGTTTTGACTTTCAGCCGATTTAAATCTATCATTGCTTGTATTTGTGTTTCATTTTCAGCCACTTTATCTAGCTGTTTTTCGTTTTCGTCTTATTCAGTGACATTATTTCTTGTTGTGCTGTGAATTCGTACAGCGAGCGACTTGCTATAAATTTATAAAACTTTGATCACGTGGTTTGTAAGCATATTTAGTGTATTTTTCAATGTCATCTTCATTTTCACTATACTCACGGTTTCTGGAGTTAAAACTATTTTTGCTACTTCACCTTTAAGTTGCATCTTTAGCGATGTGATAGACATCTGTAAGGTGCTAGGTCTTATTCGGATATGACTGAGCTACTGTTTGCTTGTAGAGTGTAATAACTGCTTTCTGTTAGCGCCGAATATTTAGCAGCTGTCACCAAACCCGACACCCCACATTGTGCCAACGGCTTCGACCGAAGGAGCGCAATTGGGAGGGTACAAGCCTTACCCCAGTTCGAGAAATTGGCGCCTAAAGAATAAATTTCATTGCAGGACAGACCAGACCCTAAGCCTTGGTCGGCAACTATCCCAGGATCGAAGCTCCGAAAGGCGGACAGTTAAAGCATTATTTTGTTGAGCCGGTAGCGTCTGCAGCTTGTCTTATTCCATATGTATTGATGTCACATTTCCTCTGAAGTAAACTAGGCAGGCCGAGAGATGGATCACGCTGCATGGGAAACACACGGTCTCGACAATTCAGCTCAGACTTTGTGCTATGGAGAGGTACAACACAATCACTGGTCCCCTCTATGGGCTGTAGTTGTTATGTGTATCAAACTATCGCTGTCAAGACGGCAAAGTGTCAGTGAGACATCTTCAACTTTCCAATTTGCAAGTTTATTGACCGTCTATGAATAAACATAATGTACTCAGAGCGGAGATTATCACCATTATGTGCTATATCGAAAAGTGTAGGCGATCGTGGCCTGCCATCTCACACTATTATTAGAGTTTCTGATCAAGTCTGTGCACTTTTCCTACTTATAGCAGTTAACCAAGCTCATTATACTGGAGTGGAGAAACAACACATACACTTTCATATATTCTACCTCACAATGAGGCCAGGTCGCCCGAATAGAAATCACTTAACTCGCATGCCAATTGTACATGTTTGAAACAAAATAAACATTAAAAAACAAAACAAAACAAAACAAAACAAACATTCAATCAATAAGGTACCGTCTCCACAGTGAAGATTGGCGGCAATGGATCTCCAACACTGTCTGTTTCACACCTTGATTGTACATTATGACAGACTGCTGCTCATCCATCTTTTGATGTTATCTCTCCACATCTATCGCTGTCTAACTCTTGTCTTCAACCTTACGCTCCAGTATGATTTTTATAAGAGTAATATATTCTTACAATGACAAACTCCTACAAGAAACAAATGAAAACCGTAAACTGATTAGAGAAATTAGACATAGACAGTCAAAACTTTTTGGACACGTTATGAAAAGAAATAAATTGGAGAACTTGATGACAACTGGCAAGATTGAGGGGAAAAGAACAAGGGGAAGGCAAATAAGTAAATGCCTGGATGACTAGGCCACGTGGTAAGGTGGAGACAAGATCACAGAGTTGACCCACGACTCTGGCGATCGAGTGAGATGGCGAAATATGACCGCCCACGCTTATCGACACGTCACACGGTAATGATGATGTTCTTTAACGTGGCCAAAATATTTAAATTACCTCCCTGTTTGTTTCTTTCATCAACTCTCTTTTCATTCCCAGTTTTTCTAGAACCTCTGCATTTGATAATTCTCTAAAACCCATGAAATACGACATATTCTTCTGTATATCCACATCCCCAGAGACTCTATTCGACTTTCTTATTGCTTAATCATTGTCCAGACCGCCATATACAAATAAATAAAAAAACAAAAACAAACATTACAAACATATATGCAAACTTAGAAGAAAAGTAATAATAAATTCGTTAAATCACGCCACACAGACCGACGTTTCGTTTACAACCAGCCTTTGTCAAGGACAACACAAGCACGATTATCAAAATATACACAATAGAAAACAATAACCCCTTGACTAGGTATCCATCTTGACGTGGTAAAGCGGCTTGTGTGTTCCGATGACCCAGCGAGCTATGACGGACAGGACAATGGGTACCGACCAGACGTAGTGATACACAAACCTGCTACTTTAAAGACAGACTGGGGCAGTCAAAGGCTAGGGAAAGCAAAGCCCCAAAAATGCTGGTCGAAGCCGGATGTACTAAACCACATGCTTGTCGAAAAAGTCTAATGCAACTCATTTGATGATGATGATGATGAAGAAGAAGAAGAAGAAGAAGAAGAAGAAGAAGAAGAAGAAGAAGAAGAAGAAGAAGAAACAATAATAAAACAATGAAAAAGATATCACTTGAAAGTCATCACCTGGTTAGATCATAGAAAGATAAATGACATAGAAAGACGCTCTAAACAAACTGAAAATGCCAAGAGAATTATTACGAAACCAACGTTCCACAAATGAGATATTTTAGGAACAGAGAGACAAAACCCCGTTGAAACCCCGATGAAAACCAGACTAAAGGGAAAAGTGGAAGGTAAGCGCAAGATGAAACACGAATGTAAATGAGGAGATAGCATCATAAAGATGAACGTAAGATAGGATGTCTATCTGTATCGTCATGTCAAATGTTGAGGATCGACTGAAGCCGGATCCTCAGGTGATGATGGATGGGAAATAGGCTGTCAGAGTGTAGCTTGATGTTAAATACTGGGGATCTGCGCAGCCCATACTAGAAGTGAAGGTTACTGGAAAATAGGATGTCCGTCTGTACCTTCATGTCACAGGCTGCGGATCTACTGCAGCCAATATTCAAGATGAAGATGGATGGGAAATAAATTGTCAAGCTGTACCATCGTCAAATACTAGGGATCTACTGCAACGGATATTCATAGTGTAGATGCGCGGGAAAAAAGGATGTCAGGTTGAACACTTTTGTCAAATATCGGGAATGTACTGCAGTTGATATTCAAGGGGAAGGTTAATGGGAAATGGGATGTCAGGTTGAACATTCTTGTCAAATACTAGGAATGTACTGCAGTTGATATTCGAGGGGGAGGTTAATGGGAAATGTGATGTCCAAGGGTACCTGGTGTAAAAAAAAAAAATTGCGAATCTACTGCAACCAATATTCGAGGTGAAAATGGATGGGAAATAAGATGTCCGGTTGTACCATCGTGTCAAATGTTGGGGATCTACTGCTGTCGATAACCGAGGTGAAGATGGTTGTGAGATAGGATGTGCTGTAACATCGTGTCAGATACTGGGGATCTACTGCGGCTGATATTCGAGGTAGAAATGGATGGGATATAGAATGTCAGGTTGCACAATCGTCTCAGATAAGACGGCAAGTGATCTGATCTTTTTCTTCGTTTTTTTTTCCCGTTGGCATTCAGACATCCACGTCAATGTATTTGATAACAGCAGGAGGTCGTCTCAAGCCCGTGACATCTGCTACAGGTTTTGGTGAAGTGAAGTTAGCAGATGACATATTTGTGTCACCGCCATTGGTTTAAGCTGAACAGGGCTGTAGAAAGCCACTGGCCGTCATCTGGGTTCAGGGTACTGTAAAAGATAATTAAGTTCATGAACATTATTACAACATCGTTCAATCAAATTAATATTATACAAATCTAGTCACATAATTTAACAACCCAATTTAACTGGCGGGCACAATGACAATAACCTGAAGTTAGAGTGATAAAATGGGCAAATGTAGAGGAACGTATGTAACTCAAAAATGATTTGACGAGAAAAGATACGTTTCTTTGAGGAAGATTAAAAGTAACGTCGTTGACAAATTGTTAAATCAGAAAAGGAATATAACGAAGGGGTTTCTGTGACCAAACTTCACGAATGGTGAGTATCGTGAAGATTCTATTTACTTCCAACATTGAAATACCGAATCTCCATACCCAGGTAAATCTCGGACCCGCACCAGTTTAGAAAATAAAATCTGGCCACTATGTCGCAACCACTGTTCTAAAGGGCAGTTTTCGTTTCATTTGTCTAAATTAATCAAGCGTCTAGGGTAGTACCCATGTGTGTTGTTCATCTGTATATTTTTATGATATGATTGAGCTCATGCTATGGCTGAATACATGATATGACCTTATGCAGTAATGTGTGGCTGCTGGTTTTCTAGTGACTGCCTCTGCCATCGACGATGAACTGTATTTTTCGTGCCGGACTTTTGTGTTGCAATCTGACATTTGTGTTGACCTTATGCATAGTATACATATCATATGCGGACTTTTGGTTTGTCGAGACTCCTGTCTGTTCCACTTTTCACACGGGGCAGTCAGGAGCAGTTTGCATGATGTTCACGGGCACAGTAACGGGTTTGTTTTGTTGTTGTTGTTTCCTTGATAAAGACTTCGGTCTAAACGTTTGCTTGCATCTGTGTGTTCATGTTTTTTTTTTTTTTAAATATTCATCCGTAGAGCTTCTTAGTAAATTATCGTACGTATGTATTAAACACAGTCAAAGACTAAGATTCTCTCCAGATTATGGACAATAACAATATGGGCAACACCAATATTCCAAGAATAATCCAGGGAGCCCCGTAGTTATGTGTTCGAATCATCAAATATGCAGATGTTGTAAATTCATGTTGGCCCCGAGTTTACCCAGCGTACAATGAGTACCAGAAATGTTCTGGGAAATGAAGGCGGATGGTGTGATACTAACCACATCACTCAACGAGTGTTGGTTGTTCTATACAACAATGAGGCTAGCTACACATGCTGAATACACCACCAGGCGTATACAGGGACCCATTAATTGTTCTTTAGTTACTAATAATGGCCGAGTGCTCGAGAAATCATAAATGATGATTCGGTGTATTTAAAAGACCCGAATACATAAATCACATATAAATCTAGGTAGTCTTTTGTGGATTCACCGTAAATAAAGAACAGAATAGCTAAATCACATGTAAAGCCATCTGCCTTTTGTGGATTCAACGTAAGTAAAGAACAGAATATGTAAATCACACGTAAAGCCCGTTTCTCTTATGTGGAGTCCGATGTTTTAGTACTACCCGGGGGCAAATCACAGAATATGCCCCCCATCTCCCTTCATCGCTTGACAGAGATAGGCTGAACACTGCCCATACAACAATCAAATGTCGAGTCCGCCATTAGAATGAGAGCCCTTGAATGAGAGAGATAAATACAAGTAAGGCTCCTTAATCTAACCTTGTACGGTTAGCAATTAAAACAGGAAAAATGTAGATTTTATCCTGGCGATTTTGTAACCATTTTCAAAATCAACACTGAACTTTCGTGGTCAACACAGCCTTCCATTTCAGCTACTAGTTTGTTAAAATACATGAGCTGATGTTTGTTTGTTTGTCAGACTCAGACAACTTAATCTACGACTGTAAGTGTTTTATTTTACTTTATTTGATCAATTTAGAAAGAAAATTTTATCTCTAATCCCTAACTTCCCTTATACTTTCATTTATTATAATATTTCTTTTGTTTGTAAATCAACGTTGAGCAAACACGATTAGTACAATCCTCCATTTTGCCCGATGTCATTGTTTCCAACCGTCAGTCAGTTTCTCCGGTCCTGTTTATGAAAACAATTTCCGCCTGGCAAGATGACGCAGATCTGCATGACTCAGCTGACTTTGATCAGTATCTTTGACTTCTAAATGCTGACGCCCTGTTTAAAAACCTAACCTGAAGCTAAATTGTTCAGCAATGTAAATTTGAAGGTCTATTTATGTTTGTTCCCTGTCCCGTCTCATCTCATCTTATCTCATCTCATCAAGCTCTTCTTGTACCTTGCGGTGACGAGGTGAAGTATGAACAGCGGGAGAGTGCCCGCTTATTGGCTTCGTGTATCGATATTCCCATGAACTCTGCTATTCCTTACGTCCATCGTTTACGTGGTCGGCCTTTTCCTCTGCTTCCACCGGGTTTGTACATCATTGCTTGTTGTGGTATACTGTTAGTTGGTAACCTAGTTACATGGCCAAACCATTTGACTTGCCGCCTTCTAATAAAATCTACAAATCCTGCAGCCAGCAGGGTTAGGATCGGCTAGCCTCTCCCAGGAGGGGTTAACAATGAAAATTAGTAGCCTGCCGATGACCCGCAGACTACACAAGTCAACCCTACCTCCACGTGGTGTAGGCCGAGCCACCATGACCGCGAGGTTATAGGCTAACGGGGCTATGGCTCGCCTTGGGGAGGGGAACTCCCTATGGTAAGATATGTGTCCTAAACCTGCGACCGGTCTAGCAAGCCGGCAGGGGATCTTCCTACAGCACGTAGAAAAACTAAGAAGTCCCCGTCCCTTGACCCACCTAAATTACTTGCCTACACTTAGTCTTATGACAAAGTTGTTCTTACTTGACGGCTTGAAGATTATATTTTCTGTCAGAACTAATAATACGTAAGTTGCATGTTCTTTACAAGGTGTTGCAATAAACCCTAGCACTTATTGGCTGTGATTTTCTAGACAATTTTAGGTTCAAACATTTAGGTTTTGCTATTGCTTTCTGAATGGCCGGCACTCATACCAATATGAAAATAACACAAAAGGCATTGCTCCCAAATCATCTGCGACTGACTGCGAACCCGGTATGTCGGGATTGTGAACCTGTACAAAGAGTCCTTGACTTTGCTTACTGCTGTGCTGCCTTACTGTACTTCAACTAATCCATTCCTTTCTCTATTAACACGTGTAGGATTCATGTTCTAGTTCAACGCCCATGCGTAACCGGGATCTCAAAGATGAAGTAAAAAATAGTAACATTGTAAACTTCACGTGCATGTTGTAAAATGCGACTAAAATGATTGGTCTGAGACTGGCTTCTGCACACAGTAGAAGTCATCCGCTAACACGCAACCATTCACGACTCTCCTAAATACATGGTTGTGGGCCTAGGGTCCAGTAGAAGCTCACGTAGCAGTTCATCTTTCTTTGGCACCCATGTCCCAAACGTGTTTTGGCGTGCACTTTCTAGTGCACAATTCAGCATTTTGCAAGTATGTATGCGTTTAGAAGATTTATAGCCGGTACAACAACAAACATTTAAATGATGAAAACTGATCTGAACATTGTAACGGTATATTCAAGTATTTCTAATAAGAAATAGATTCACAAGTAATAATCTATACCCAGAATAGGGGAAACGAAAGAAGTACAATTCAGACCATTCACCAAACTATATAAAAACTGAAGGCTAAATTCACACAGGGATTCGAACTTTATGTCTTCAAATGTCGACATCACCTCGCTGAATAAGAACGTGTATTTCGACGTACGGCCAATTAGACACCCCAAAAATACATGTCGTCGTTCACCTGATCCTTCAATTACATATTATGGGCACAAATCATACTCAGCCAGTTCAATGCCACCATAGAAGTCAGAAATGTACACTAACCAAGCATAGGTTAAAAAAAAAATAAATAAATATCTGAGAGCCGACAGAATATTTCTAAAAAAAAAAAAATACACACAAAACCATCGGCCAGTCATTCTAGGACGGAAGGGCCGGACACCCCATACAATACTGAAGGGTCGTGCTGAGGTCGGTATCTTCGATTCCAAGCTGACGGCACACGATGGTGTCATGGGGTCAGCATTTCTTCGATCGGTTTTACTTTATCGTGGAAATCATTGATGCCCATTTTACGAGGCTGGGTACAAAAGAATCAATCCTGCCTTTGTTGTGAATCGAGCATAGTTTTATTGTGTTTGGTAGATCCCGGCTCCAACACCAATATGGCTACAACATCAAGACGACTAAAACACCTGGCCAGCTCCAACAGCAGAACGGCTCCAACAGCAGTACGGCTTCACCACAAAAATGGTTACAACATTAGCATGCATACATCAGCAGTGTAGCAAACAAAACACCAAGACAGAACAACAACCCTTGAAAAACTTGCTTGTTTGAAACAGAAATAGTTGCCATGCCTTGTCTTGCTTGAGTAAAATCTGCTGACGAATATGACGACTTCCTACTTCACAGGACACTTCCGGCGCAGATTTTGGCTTCCAGTCTTGCCTTTGGTAACCTAGCTTTATGATATTGTTCTACAATCATACAGCTAGATAACCAAAGACAAGAACGGCGCCCTGCCCCCCAACCTCCACCCGCCGGAATCACCACCAATCCTAGATGTCTTAAGTAATTGAGCTGGGTCTAAAACCGTCATCACAGCACTCGGGACATCCCCATACGAGCTCCGTCATCATCTGCAACAGCCAGCGAAGAGTCCCAATAAATAGTACCAATATCAGTCTAATTATATGTCCGTCTAGCCTTTCCTCGGAGTTCTGAGTGTTGGTCAGGTTCTCTCTCACTCCCTGCAGCACCATTCTCTCCAAGCCGTGGTGATATACATGTTCTTCTGCAATATGCACACAACTCCAAAGGGTCCCGATCACATCTCCCTGTACATGTATCAATACTCCCCAAGGGGTGCAGAACCAGCCGATTTGTTCCCCTGCTCGTATCCGACTACACCAGCATGTCCTGGGGACAATCAAACAAATTCTCTCTATTTTCGATTGTTGAATGGAAGCCAGCCACTCTGTCATAAGTCTCTGTCTGTGATACAGGCTCTTATAATATTGCCCGTTCTTACAGGAAATTCTTTCGGTTTCTGCTCTGCGACAAGCTGGTTCTGATAGTGTCCTCCGCTGTACGTTGTATAGAATGCGGGGTTTTTTTTTTTTTTTTTTAAATCAAGGAGCTCTCCTGTTCAAGACATTAGAGATAACGTGTTAATGGGTTTTCTCCCTTCAAAGATGGGGCGCTCTTGTCGTATCTTTCAAGTGCAGGACTCTTTGCGGGTTCAGGCTGGAGCGAGAAACCTGCTGCATAAGTTCATTTCTGGCTACACATTTCACACACACACACATACATACATGCACACAAGCACACGCACACGGGCGCACGCACACACATATACACACGACCGCACGCGCAACACACACAAGAATAATATAAAGCACATTCTTAAAGAAAAGCGGCGAGAAGTAGGGGTAAATGAAAGAGACGGGAGGAAATAGAATGGAGAAGAAAAAGAGGCTGAGAAGGAAGAAGGATGAGATGATTACATTGACTAAAAATAAAATAATAATAATAATCATAACGATAATAATAACAATGATAAGAATATCAATAATACGAATACGACAAAGGAAAAGAGCAGAAATAATTAGAACAAAACAAACAAAAACACAATAAATAGTAATATTGTAATTGAGAAAGAAAACACTGAGACTCGGGCGTCTACAGAACTGTTTTTGGAAAACAAAAGTTGTAACAATTGTTTTGTATCTTTGGAGCACTGCGACTGGTCGTCTACAGAACAGTTTTGGAAAAAGAAAATCCTGCAACTGCCGGGCATTGAATGGTGACCTCTGTGTTGGCAGGTATGTGCACTAACCACTGTGCCACTATGGATCCGAGGCTAGCTGCAGTTTGCTTAAAACTTCCAATTTTGCTCTATAGTATTGTTAGGTCTAATACATTTATAATGGCAGCTTCAAAATCTATGATAACTTGTGCATGGAATTTAAGACAGTCACCTTTACATTTGGTGTCCGCCTCGAGTGCTGGAGGTCCCGGGTTCATGTCCCGGTGAAGGCCGGGATTTTTTTCACGTGCACTTCTAGTAACACATTTCCCCTGGTCTCTGGGTAGTGAGATCGGACGCCCGTGTGTATTGTTGCTCACGTAAAAAATCCCTTGGCAGATGGAAATCGAAAAAGAGTAGCTTAACGGCGCTGCCCGGGCAAAATTTAGAGTTAAAAATGTACCCAAAGTATTTTAGGATCCTCGCCGGTGCTACGGAGTTCGTGCACTGAGCTGAGATTCTCCGGACTGAGGCTTGAGTTAGAAGTAGAACGGAGCACTGATGGGTTACACCCGTGTACCGTGATGTTGATCCGTCGTCTAAACTAAACTAAACCTTTACCGTTTTGCCAGAAGAATGCGACGTTTGTTATTTCGCAGTAAAAAGATAATACATGTTTGTTTAAAAGCACCATACAGTACATCATTGAGTACGTAAGGAAACTTGTTATTATACTTCAGACAGTAAGTAATGCATTTTTACTAGAAAGCCTTTCTCAAAGGCAAGACGTACATCTGTACTGTCTAGTTTTAGGGTTTCCAGGGGGGGGGGGGGAAATTATGATTATTTCAAGATCGCGTTAATACAAGAACCGATTACTTGATATTGTTTTTCCCTTCATACTTTACGGTTCTGTACGTCTCACCCCTTCTAAAATTAATTTTATAAAGTAAGTAGACCCACAAATCACGTTTTATGTGGACGTCTAGACTTGTTTTAGTATGTGCTATTAAATTTAGCTTCCATCATTACGTATACTGTGTAGGGGCGGGGGCTGGATTTTTAGGTAGAAAATACAAAGGGGGGGGGGGGATGATGTTCTGAAAATATGGTGAAGGGGGGCACGGGCCAAATTTTTCGGTAGTAAATACGAAAAGGGGGGGGGGGATGACGTTCTGAAAATATGGTGAAGGGGAGCACGGGCCAAAAAAAAGTTGAGAACCACTGGTCCAGTTGAACTGTGACATCGTTGTTAGTCACTCTTGTATTAACAGAGCCCATAAGGGATGCAGAGAGTAGTAACATTGCAGTTTACTTTATGTATGTCATAAGAGGCGGCCAAGGTGGGTTAATGCGATACTGTTGACCTTATCCCATAAACACTTTATCAGCAACATCCAACCAATTATGTACACGTCTACAAAGACTTGGCGTCCCGTGGTTGAGGGCTTATGCTCTTACGGCATGCATGCCCAGTAACAGTGTTACTGTTCTATACTTCAGGAGGGTAAGCATGGCCGAATGGATAAGAACGCGCGTTCTTAAACATTCGATGTTTTGATACCGAGGTAAGGGGTTCACCCTTACACCGGACAGTTGGAGTAAACTGTTGACGTCTCGTCCTTGACTTGAGGGCGTAAATTACAAGTACCCATGAAGTCGGAGTGGGTTTGCCTGATGTGCGAGGGACACTGTTAATAGGGAAAGCTAATCCACACGCAAAATTCAGGCCAGCGCTACTAGAAGTAGTGTTGTGGACTACGCTTAAGTTCAAAGCGAGCGAGGACAAAAAAATGCTTTCCTACTCTTATGGACCCCAGTAACACTCGGAGCAGTGTACGTTCACTTATGGACCCCAGTAACACTCGGAGCAGTGTACGTTCACTTATGGACCCAAGTAACACTCGGAGTAGTGTACGTTCACTTATGGACCCCAGTAACACTCGGAGTAGTGTACGTTCACTTATGGACCCCAGTAACACTCGGAGTAGTGTACGTTCACTTATGGACCCCAGTAACACTCGGAGCAGTGTACGTTCACTTATGGACCCCAGTAACACTCGGAGTAGTGTACGTTCACTTATGGACCCCAGTAACACTCGGAGCAGTGTACGTTCACTTATGGACCCCAGTAACACTCGGAGCAGTGTACGTTCACTTATGGACCCCAGTAACACTCGGAGCAGTGTACGTTCACTTATGGACCCCAGTAACACTCGGAGCAGTGTACGTTCACTTATGGACCCCAGTAACACTCGGAGCAGTGTACGTTCACTTATGGACCCCAGTAACACTCGGAGCAGTGTACGTTCACTTATGGACCCCAGTAACACTCGGAGCAGTGTACGTTCACTTATGGACCCCAGTAACACTCGGAGCAGTGTACGTTCACTTATGGACCCCAGTAACACTCGGAGCAGTGTACGTTCACTTATGGACCCCAGTAACACTCGGAGCAGTGTACGTTCACTTATGGACCCCAGTAACACTCGGAGTAGTGTACGTTCACTTATGGACCCCAGTAACACTCGGAGCAGTGTACGTTCACTTATGGACCCCAGTAACACTCGGAGTAGTGTACGTTCACTTATGGACCCCAGTAACACTCGGAGCAGTGTACGTTCACTTATGGACCCCAGTAACACTCGGAGCAGTGTACGTTCACTTATGGACCCCAGTAACACTCGGAGCAGTGTACGTTCACTTATGGACCCCAGTAACACTCGGAGCAGTGTACGTTCACTTATGGACCCCAGTAACACTCGGAGCAGTGTACATTCACTTATGGACCCCAGTAACACTCGGAGCAGTGTACGTTCACTTATGGACCCCAGTAACACTCGGAGTAGTGTACGTTCACTTATGGACCCCAGTAACACTCGGAGCAGTGTACGTTCACTTATGGACCCCAGTAACACTCGGAGCAGTGTACGTTCACTTATGGACCCCAGTAACACTCGGAGCAGTGTACGTTCACTTATGGACCCCAGTAACACTCGGAGCAGTGTACGTTCACTTATGGACCCCAGTAACACTCGGAGCAGTGTACGTTCACTTATGGACCCCAGTAACACTCGGAGTAGTGTACGTTCACTTATGGACCCCAGTAACACTCGGAGCAGTGTACGTTCACTTATGGACCTCAGTAACACTCGGAGCAGTGTACGTTCACTTATGGACCCCAGTAACACTCGGAGCAGTGTACGTTCACTTATGGACCCCAGTAACACTCGGAGCAGTGTACGTTCACTTATGGACCCCAGTAACACTCGGAGCAGTGTACGTTCACTTATGGACCCCAGTAACACTCGGAGTAGTGTACGTTCACTTATGGACCCCAGTAACACTCGGAGCAGTGTACGTTCACTTATGGACCCCAGTAACACTCGGAGCAGTGTACGTTCACTTATGGACCCCAGTAACACTCGGAGCAGTGTACGTTCACTTATGGACCCCAGTAACACTCGGAGCAGTGTACGTTCACTTATGGACCCCAGTAACACTCGGAGCAGTGTACGTTCACTTATGGACCCCAGTAACACTCGGAGCAGTGTACGTTCACTTATGGACCCCAGTAACACTCGGAGCAGTGTACGTTCACTTATGGACCCCAGTAACACTCGGAGTAGTGTACGTTCACTTATGGACCCCAGTAACACTCGGAGCAGTGTACGTTCACTTATGGACCCCAGTAACACTCGGAGTAGTGTACGTTCACTTATGGACCCCAGTAACACTCGGAGTAGTGTACGTTCACTTATGGACCCCAGTAACACTCGGAGCAGTGTACGTTCATTTATGGACCCCAGTAACACTCGGAGTAGTGTACGTTCACTTATGGACCCCAGTAACACTCGGAGTAGTGTACGTTCACTTATGGACCCCAGTAACACTCGGAGCAGTGTACGTTCACTTATGGACCCCAGTAACACTCGGAGTAGTGTACGTTCACTTATGGACCCCAGTAACACTCGGAGTAGTGTACGTTCACTTATGGACCCCAGTAACACTCGGAGCAGTGTACGTTCACTTTAACTGAACCAATGCCAAAGGATAAAATATCGCCAAAAGTAACCCTCCCACCTCCCATTTATTTGGTCAGAGGGATGACATACCACCATATTAGGCCAATCGTGTTATTTGGTTTGTTTCATGGTATACTCCACAATTTCAATGTCCAGTAAATGGAAATTTACATTATAATACTTGTTCATTTGATTATGTAGTATCTTTGGTCTAAGCCGACGTTTTGTTTGGCACTGAATCAGTTAAATTTTATGCATGCAAGACTACCGGATCAATAAAAATATGTAATTTTTTTCAAGACTTTTTTGAGGCTTTGAAACGCGACTATTATCTGGAATCTCGAGATCGACAGTTATAACGTGGTCTAATCTCTTATCTACGAAAGTGAGCGGCCGCCTTATTACTGTGCATGAAACTGCCTGCAACTGATAAAATAGCAACCAGGTTTTTTGTTGTTGGTGAGAGCTTGAGTGACTGGATGTGAAGCCGTTACTGACGTTTTATGCTTGGGTAAATTGGCAATGATAACTCCACTACACAGATAGCACCTGGCCATGCGAACTGGAAAAATATACATGATTGCGTACCTTATACAAAAATGGATTAATGCATATATTTTAAAATGTATTATTAGGCTTGCGCAGAACGGGAAAGTTTATATATAATATGCCTTGCTAATTGATGAAGGCCTTCAAGTCTCTCCACGAATCTCGGTCTTTAGTGTTCTGTATCAACTCTACTGATGATATTCCTTTATACCACCGTGTCAGTCCATTCAGCATCATTTCTATCTGTCTGCCTCTGCCCCTCATCCCATTGATCTTTCCGGTTGTCACGATGTCTTCCAGTGCTTCTCTTTATCGATCCAATATTAGTATACAGCAACGCATCAGTTAATGTGCATGCTTTATGAGACAGTGGTCCAGGTTTAATTGCCAGCAATGGCAGGATTCTCTTTACCGACCAGTAGAGTTCAGGGTTCAACTGAGTCTCATAAAATGGATGCTGGATAATGTTAGAATATTCTAAGAATTGTCTAGGAAGGAAGAGTTGCGAGGAAGGAAACTGACCACCTCGCATAATTATGAAGTTTGATAGAATATGTCCAGGCTAACATGACACATTTGAAGGACTGTATCTGCCATGCGGTCGGTATACATTAAAGGAGCTTGGACGAGCCAGTAACTGAACCTGTCCGTTATAAGCGTGGCCGGGTACTGACCCTGTTCAATCGCGCTAGAAAGATTTGCTGTGATGGCACATTAACAGAGGATCTGGGCACTCTCAACGAGACTCTGCAATCAAATGGATATCCAGCCAACTCCATCATGCGTCATTGCCAGCTACCCATACCTAACTCCACAGAATCATCGGTCCCCAAACTGTAATGTTTCTTCAACTAACCTTTCGAGGGAACAATTTAATGAAACGAATGCACGTTAGTCTAAAAACAGCAGAAAACCGAACGTTCTTTGCTGCTGAACCAATACACAGTAATAATAATAATAATAATAATAATAATAATAATAAATAAATAAATAAATAAATAAATAAATAAATAAATAAATAAATAAATAATGTCAAGCAAACGTGTAATAAATAGTTAAGCTAAACCACAAAACAGATATCCGACGAATTGATCCTAGTGGTCTTCTTTCAGGAGTAACAGAAATAGAGCTGAAGAAACAAAACCTGTAATAATTACATACTCAATTTATACATTTATATAATAAATATTAAATAATTATAAAATAATAATTGTATGAAAAATCGCAAAAGCACAAAAATATAAAGGCACACAACTATAAATAAGGAATACTAACGGACAACTACGCAACCTTATTTGTAACTAAAAATAATCCTGCCTCAGCTGGGGTTTGAATTCGGACAATTGTCCAGGCAGGCAAGTGTATTAAACACTATACAAGTGAGGTTTCATATATATATATAGAAAAAGGTACCACGACTTAAGGCACTAAGTAAAATTCCCCCCAGAATCGTAAGTACGAAGAAACATCTGAAGACTGCTATTCACAAGTTGTTAATAAAAACCGTTAACTAACCACACATCGTGCAAGTACAATTAACAACAAGTAACGGCAATAACTTAACCTTAAATACAACACTTAGACTATGTGTAGGTAAAACATGGCAACCCCACACGGTGTGCCGTAGGCGTCGAAACCAGCCACTCACCAATGAAAAGAAGCAGGTAAGAAACAAGCTTTCAAAAGCCTGTATTAAAATCAGCCAGGAGTAACCAAATGTCATTTTATGACAAGATCAAAAGAGGCCAGGAAGTCAGGGTTCAGCAGAGCATGAGGGGCCGCGTTTCAGGTGTGAACTGCTAGCCTTAAGACCGCTCAACGGTTAATGTGTCCCCATTTATTTTCCTTCAGCCTCAAAAGCCGTCAGGGGATTGTTGCTGGCCAAGGCAGGTGATGTCAGGCTTTTAGCAAAAGCCACATTCACAAATTGAGTATTGGTGGATGTATTTGCACAGATGCATTTGCTACAACTTCAAATACCATTACATGCATTACTAGCACAATAACTACTGCTACCACTGCTGTTGCAGCAGCAGCAACAATAACAACAACTACTACTGCTGCTACAACTACACCAACAACAACTACTGCTGCTGCTACTGCTACTGTTACTACTACTACTACTACTACTACTACTACTACTACTACTACTACTACTACTACTACTACTACTACTACTACTACTACTACGACTACTACTACTACTACTACTACTACTACTACTACTACTACTACTACTACTACTACTACTACTACTACTACTACTACTACTACTACTACTACTACTGATGCTGCTGCTGCTACAGTTAATACTATAATTACTACATTACCACCACTACTAGTACAAAAATTACAATACCATCAACTACTGCTGCTACTGCTGCTGCTGCTGCTACTACTACTACTACTACTACTACTACTACTACTACTACTACTACTACTACTACTACTACTACTACTACTACTACTACTACTACTACTACTGCTGCTGCTGCTGCTGCTGCTGCTGCTGCTGCGACTACTACTACTACTACTACTACTACTACTACTACTACTACTACTACTACTACTACTACTACTACTACTACTACTACTACTGCTGCTGCTGCTGCTGCTGCTGCTGCTGCGGCTACTACTACTACGCTAGCTCTTATCTAAGCGTTGAATTCCATACATACATGACGCGTTCAGAGTCCATCCATCTATGCACAGAGAAAGTCACTGCATGCTTTAATCTAAAAAGTTGGAATTCATCGAATGGACTCGAGCTGGTGCATTACTACTCATAGGGGATGCGGGTAATAATTAACTATTATTTTATCAGTACTCCAAGATTACAATCGATTTTACTCGCAATACCTGCTTATGATTTACAGTTCCACAAATTATATCGCCTGGAAGATACAATGTCTTGTTGTATGAAAAATGTACTAGGTAAAACATAAGAGGGAAAATTGTGCTAGGTAAGTCATAATAGGCAAAACTGTGCAAGGTAAGACATAATAGGGAAAACTGTGCAAGGTAATACATAATAGGGAAAATTGTGCTAGGTAAGACATAATAGGGAAAATTGTGCTAGGTAAGACATTGTAGAGAAAACTGTGGAAGTTAAGATATAATAGAGAAAACTGTGCAAGGTTAGATATAATAGGGAAAACTGCAAGGTAAGACATAATAGGGAAAACTGTGCAAGGTAAGACATAATAGGGAAAACTGTGCTAGGTAAGACATAGTGGGAAAACTGTACTAGGTAAGATGTGATAGGAAAAAAGATTGCTGGGTAAAACGTAATAGGAAAAACTGTGCTAGGGAAGACATAATAGGGAAAACTGTTTGTCCGTCTGTCTGCCTGCCTGCCTGCCTGCCTGTCTGTCTGTCTGTCTGTCTATCTATCTATCTCTACCCCCCCCCTCTCTCTCTCTCTACACACACACACACACACACACACACACACACAAACACACACACACACACACACACACAACACACACACACTTAATCCACAGAAGTCCCTCCCACTACAGCTGTCGTGGCCCCCCGGGGCCCCTGCTGGTATCTCGCCCTGGGCAGACCAAACATCAGCTGCTGAAATGCCATGTTTCACTCACCACGTGTGGTAAACCCAGCCAGTAGGTACACAGCTCACTTGTGGCGTGACTGCACAATTTGCCCTCTCGCTTCTACCATTGGCGCATAACCATCCCACGCCAGGCCCTGCTGCCCTGTACAATCCCGTGTCCCCATTGCTCATCCTAGTCTTTTATTATTTCAACATGTGTCACATGGTATACTATTTCCTGAAAGGGGGATGAGCCCATTCTAACACTAAAAACCACGGCTTTACAAACTCACTGTCAGGGGCAAACTATCGTATTATGACTGGTAGTAGTAATGTGACGCTCATTACACATCGACACAGATTTTAAAAATTTTTTTTAGTCGACGGATCAACATCACGGCACACAGGTGTAACCCATAAGTGCTCCGTTCTCTTCCTAACTCAAACATGAGTCTGGAGAAACTCATCTCAGTGCACGAACTCCGTAGCACCGGCGAGGATCCTTAAATACTTTGGGTAGATTTTTAACTCGAAATTTTGCCCGGGCAGTGCAGTTAGGCTACTCTTTTTCGATTTCCAACTGCCAAGGGATTTTTTACGTGCGCAGCAATACACACGGGCACCCGATCTCACTACCCAGAGACCAGGGGAAATTTTATTACTAGAAGTCCGCGTGAAAAAAAATCCCGGTTCTCTCCGGGGCTTGAACCCCGGACCTCCAGCACTCGAGGCGGACACCATACCTCGAGACCACGCAGTCCCCTTACACACATGTTACATGGCCGAGGGGGTTAAGATTTACTCCTCCGGCCCAGAAGGTTCCAGGTTCAATCCCAGCATAGGGCTGACAATTTTTCCAAGAACCATTGGCATCTAATGATATCATACCTCTTCCATGATCTCTTGGGTAGCAAGATTAAGATACTAGCCTCCTAGGATAAGAGCTAAAACCGGAAGTCCCGTATGCGTGTTGTGGGCGTTAGATATCCGATGGTAGTTTAAAATAACAAAGAGCGATGGTATCCGATTTTTTTTCTTCCCCCCCCCCCCCTCCCGCGTTTCCATCCTGTTTCAGGATATTGCGGTCAACACCAGCATCTTTCAGCTGTATGTTGATTCCTAGGCTAGATTACGCTCATCAGCACGCCACCACTTTCTGAGCGACCGGCTCCATACTCTCATAAGTCACTTTTGCAATTCGAACCACTGCTAATTCTCGTCGCGTCACGTGACGAGAGTATTCGGGGTAAGCGGAGAAAGCTGCTAACGCCTCGGCCATGGAGCAGGCGATGGTATCCGATGGTAGTTTAAAATAACAAGTAAGGAAACCTACTCACGGTTAGACAGAGCATGGTAACTGGGGTGGAATCTGTCGAGAGAAAGCGAACATTACATACTGGCATTTGAGGTCTATAACTATGAGTGACGCACAGACCTCGAAAGAGGAACGAAAAAGAAGGAGGACGAGAAGAAGAAGAAAAGAAAGAAGAAGAAGAGGAAGCAGAAGAAGGAGAAGGAGAAGATTATCAGAAGTGAATTGTAGAAATACTAAAATCGGATATTTGTCATTCTTATTTTTATAGTTCATACTGCTTGTAAAGTAATCAGTGACCCTCTCTAAGTGTAGTTTGTTGTATGTTTTCATTCATCCAGACGTGTTGAGTCTCGGTTACTTAAGCGACTCTAAGTGCTGTTTGGTAAATGTTTTAATCATGTTATGTTACGTCCAATGAATGAATCACTGAAAAACGAGAAGTAGGTTGAGAGCTTTACCAAAGCACAACTACAAAAAACAATGAACGTTGCGGCCAAAGCCTTCGTCAGCACAGAACAAACAAACAAAAATCGATTAAACTAATACACGATCGACACTACATGAATGTCTAAATATCAACTCATCTGTGTCCGAGCTTGAGACGGCTATCCATGGCTGGAATGGAACAGGTGTTTTATGTTACGTCCAACGACACCACTGCACTTGGGCATTCCATTGCGTGCTCATCCTCCGACGCAGCAGCCGTCAAAAGTATTTCCGCGCACTGTTCCAATGAGGTGTTGATTATGGGATCTCCTCTTCTTTTCCACGAAGGCGACGGTGACGAGTTTGACCAAGCTTTAGTCCCAGTTCGTGCAGCGGGGCTAGAGTCGGTGTCTCGCCAGTATCCGCCAAATGAGTAAATACTGCACTGATTATGTCAGCCTTGCCCATGCTTCTCCCTAGTGGAGCCACTCTAACTGAAGTCTGGACAATTTAGAACCATGTCCAACTCTGTCAATCCTAGAAGTTTTCACACAAAAATTCCTAATTTTCTCTAATTTAAAAAAATAAATAAATAAATAAATAAAAAAAAAAACAAACCAAAACAACAACAACAAAAACAAAACAACACATCTCACTACTGCAGGCTACACGTAATTTAAAAACAATAGTTAGGTGCATATCCTTTACAGGATGTAGCAGTCAACCCCTGCATTTTATGGCTGTTCGTGATTCCTAGGCAAGTTTTGCACCCATACAATTTAATCAAACACCAAAACCTACGCAAGGCGTCCTTTAGGAGGTAAAAACAGGAAAAGTTGAAACAGTTGTATTGTAGTATTATCTGGCCAAACACACCAAGTAAGAAGACGTTTGGCGCAACGTTTTTGGCCCACCGGAAAGAGGTATCCACACGTAAATCGTTGACTGGGAGTGAAAGAGTTAAATCACTTCACAGGGTGCACAATATGGTAAGAGTTAATATTGTCTGATTGAAATATGTCCCCGTTCATTTCCGAAGACATGTTCAAGAATTTAGTGATCATCATCATCATCCAGTGGCATGTTCTTTACAAAAAGTTGCTTTCATAACTAGTGGTCCAATCCAATCCAATTTTTGGAACGAATACCCCCTTTCAGCCTTCGAGTTTTCGAGTATTTATGGTGTAGCTTGTAGTTTGTCTTTCGTACTTTGGGCTGCTTGTTGTCAGCTTCCCGGCTTCTGGTGGGTTGATTGTGTCCATTCCTTTCTTGTTAGGTTTTACATGACTGGACAGAGTCGAGCACTTGTTGAGGCCTGGAGTAGTTATGTGCACACCCCACAGTTGTGTTTCCGTCAGGGAGCTTTACCAGTTGTCGTCTCTCCCGGTGTTCCACTTATTTCCCCGTCTTTGTCTATTTTCGAATCTCCTCAGTCTTGTTTGATTTCGTGTGTTGTAGGCGGCTTGGTAGTTCTTTCTTGGTGGAGAGCGATGCGGAGTCTTAGCCCATGTTGCTTCATTTGGGTAGTCGTTTTCATCCAATTCTACTTCTTCATCTGTTGCTTCTTCTTCTGTTTGGGGCTTAGCATCTTCTGGTTCAGGTGTTCTGGTCTTGAGAAGTTCAATTACCTGTTGGAGAGTTTCTTCTGTCCTTTCTTTCGATGTTTGAATTTTTGATAGCAATCCTTCTGTCTCAGCCTTTATAGCAGCCATTCTAGCGACATCCTGCTCAATCTTCTGCTGGACTTGCTTCCTTACGCCCAGGATGCGCTGAACGGCTGTATCTGTGTCTCTTGCATCTTGTCTTTTTCTTCCTCCATGGTTTTGAACTTTGTTCTCAGGTCCTTCAGTTGGCCTTCCAGTTGCGCTTTGTCGCTTTTTGTGAATCGATTGGTAGCCTCGTACGGCCTCCTAACCTCTTTATATGGTAGGTTGGATTTGATGGCGATCTTCATGGCTTCTTTGTTGTCTTGGTGGCATGGGTAGCCGAGGTATCTGGCGCCGTGGTTGTCGAGGCAGTTGGCGTACTTTCTGTTAGGGTTAGGCCTCCTGAAGTCCTTGTCGTTCTTTGCTTGCTGGCACTGGCTGTATGGATGGGGTCCAGAGCAGTATCTGCATACCTACACCTCACTCTTGCAGGTGGCACTGGTGTGCCAACATTTTTTGCATTTAGAGTACTGTAGCATTCTCGGTATGTAGTGATCTGGAACTTGGTCTCTCTTGTCCCATCTGATGAATTGAGAGATCACTCAATCCTCCGATGTTACGATGACGTCTGTGGAGGGGATGTTATTCTTGCCGATGATCCTCTCAGCACTGGTGATATTGAGTTTCTTGTTCTCCCTCGTCAGCATCTCCCTGATCTGGTCGTTGGTGAGATGGGTCTTGACTCGTTTAATGACCTATCGTTCACTTGTGCGGTGTCGGGTGGCGTCTACTGTGATGACGTGGTGAAGCTTGATGTCGGCCTTCTCTTCTTGTGCAATCTTCTGCATAAGTGCCGTGGTCTTTGGGTTTTTGTTGGTGGAGACCACTACTACATCAGGTGTCTTGCGCAGCTGGTAGATGCTGTTTCGTCCCAGCTCGATTTCCAACAGACTGATTATCGTGTCTGTTGGTAGCGCCGACAGTTTGGCTTCTCCAACGCTTGTCTGTTTTAGCAGTATTTTGCCGGTGAAGTCCTCCGTTATTGTTGTTTCCTCCTGTGTGGAGGTCTTTGGTAAACTGGGCTGCTTCTTCTTGGTGCTGTTGAAATGAAAACTTCACGGCTGCTGCTGGCTTTAGTTGGAATTGTAGTCTCTGGCGTCGGTTGAGCGACGGGAGCGGCTTCATCTGGTGTAGAAGTGGTAGCTTCTTTTGAGGTTGTTTCAGATTCTAGCGTTTCGCTGCGGGTCGCAGGCAGGTTTTTTCTTCCATCTTCTTGATAGTCTTGGCGGCTTCCACGCTGCTCATCTTGAACGTCGGGTGTCTTGTAGAGTTTTTCTTGCCACGTGCCTTTTTCTAGCACGTGTCCGGTTTCCGATTAGGCGACTTGTTCTCGATAGCGCGACGAGTCGACTGGTGGGATGTGCATGGTAACAGTGTTTCGAAATGTGTTTCTATCATAAGTGAGATGTTCTGCCTGTGTTGCTGTTCTGTGAATGTTATCTATAACATCTTGAATTCATTTGAATTATGATCTTTCCTTTATCCGTCTGTTCTGCAGACTTTCCCCCATAATTATCTTGTCATGTCTGTTTACTAATTGACAGTTCATCATTTGTAAGTTACTGTGGTAGACAATTCATATTAGTGTGTGAATATGTGTGTTGTATATTTCAGCTTGAGGGTTTATCTTATTGCTTCAGTTTGTATTGTGTGATTTCTGCAGTATGTATCTGACGAGATGCAACGAAACATGTCGGACAATACTATAGTGCAATCTATTGTTTATGTCTTCTTTATTCAAATTCACTACGAGAAAAATATTGTTTTGATTATTTGTTTGTCTTAATAACCAATTCTCTTGAAAACTGAGCCCAGTACTAATAGCGGGAGAACTGCGGTAACGTAGTGGCTAGACGCTCTCATGCCGGTCCGGTGGTGTTGTGGCCAGACACTCTCCTACCAGCCCGGTGGTGTAGTGGTTACACGCTCTCCTAACGGCCCGGTGGTGTATTGGTCATACGCTCTCCTACCAGCCCGATGGTGTAGTGGTTACACGCTCTCTTAACGGCCCGGTGGTGCAGTGGCTAGACGATCTCCTAACGGCCCGGTGCTCATGAATTCGAATCCGCAACAGGCCGGAGTGAAAAAAAAAAAAAAACAACAAACAAACGTCGATGTATGCTCCAAGACTGACCCAGCATAAAATGTTTATTTGGTAATGTCTGGGAACTAAAGATGGCCGGCGTCATACCGACCATTTTACCCACCAAGTGCCGAATGGGTCTGTACAAACATGGATCTAACACCATGTGCAAAATGCGCCTTAAATTGTGTAGAAGCGCCCTGTTTGACTTGACTAACACAAATGTTACGGAACTTACCTGTATATTACAACTGCTTGGGTGTCAAATTCTCTGAACAAAATGGTGACCGGCACTGACGTCGTCAAAACTGAACAGCTTCCTCTTTCAATGTTTATACGTTGCCATGGTTGCCGTATGAAAGTGGACGAGTTTCATGAGGCATGAATGAGTGCCCTAGCAAGGCTCTGGAGCAACAGGCACTCCATCAAATACTGCCAATATTCACGTGACTCGTTTCCATTCCTGAACAAACAAGAAGGATCAATAAGTAAAATCTTGATCAGTAAGTTATATTAATAGAGTTTGTTAAAGATTGTAAAAATTGCTATTTCACCAACTCTTCGAGGACTACGGAATAGCACACTTTGGGGATCTTTCACAGAACGACATATATTTCTTTTCTGCTGCTGAGGCTCTATATCTGTCTGTCTGTCTCATATAACAGCTTAAGGATAATTTATTTCTATGCTTGTTTTTACATTTGAAATGTATTGGCTAAGTTACACAGGATAATGAAATACAAAACTTATAACCAGGCGAAACTAGTGAGGATTACCATTCTCAAATACTAGTCTACTCTAATAAGTATTTGGAAATATTCCCAAATACTGGTCTCCCGTACTAAATAGTTGGAAATGTCCCTATTTAATGGTCTCCCGTAATAAATATTTGGAAACATCCATAAATACTGGTCTCACGTAATAAATATTTGGAAATATCCCCAAATACCAGTCTACCCTAACAAAATTTTGGTAATGTTTCCAAATATTGATCTCTTGTAAGAAACACGTGCAAATGTCACCAAATACTGGTCTCCCGTAAGAAACATGTGAAAATATTCCCAAATGCTGGTCTTCCGTAAGAAATATGTGAAAATATCAGTTTCAAATACTGATCTCCAGTAACACATCACGCATAATACATAATTGATGTGTGCAAAATGAGTGATAGAAAGGGCTGAATGTAAAACGGGCCCGCACACTGATGTGTGCAAAATGAGTGATAGAAAGGGCTGAATGTAAAACGGGCCCGCACACCCAATTTGTGACCCTCTGAAAATACAGTTTCATATCTGGAAATATCTGTCTCAATTACTCTCAATACAGGTATCCAGAAACACATATCTGGAAATATCTGTCTCAATACAGGTATCCAGCAACACACATCTGGAAATCATCACAACTCTGCGTCATGTCGATAAACATGTTCGGCCACTCCATCACCAGAGTCATGGATAAGGCCTGTGTTCTTGTCCCGGTTCTGCCATGTAGCCAAGCCATTCAGATATTTTTGCCGCCATCTTGCCCTTTCCGCCATCATATTTGCCAGTTTTCACTGCGTTTTCAAGTGCATTTCTTCTCATAACGTGCCCAAATTATATAGATTATTTATGTCTAATTTCAATGTACAATTTCCATTTGTTATTTGAAGGATTGTTTCATCTGTATTTCTGTCCATCCTTGGAATTCTTTGCATTTTATCTGAAACCACATTTCTACCGTCATTATACGAGGGCGAGTCAATAAGTAAGTTACACAGTTCTGTGGGATGACAAGAAAATGTAGTTGGTGTTTTCTAGAGGTGTCATTAGGTGACAGAAATTTCGAACTCTATATTCCCGTTCGTCAGGTGGGGCTAGGACTCTCATGCCCATGCGTAGCCCATAAACAAAATGGCGACTGTACTTAAGGAGTGTACAACCAAAGAGCAAGGTGCTGTTGCGCGTTTTTTTGTGGGCAAAAGGACTGCCTACAAAGGACATTCATACGGAAATGCTTTCTGTTTATGCTGATAAATGTTTGTCCCATAAAGCGGCGCATAGCTGGGTAGAAAATTTTCTCAAGGGCGCTCTAAAATTGTTGATGAAATCCGATCTGGTCGTCCTGTTGAGATTGCAACAGAAGCATCCGTGCAGCGGGTGGAGGAGATGATTAGAGGTGACAGGCGAGTAACGATAGACTCTGTAGCATCTGCAATAGGGTGCTCACATGGTTCAGCATTCAATTCGAAGAAAACGCCCAGGACTGTTGACTAGAGGAGTGTTGCTTCTTCATGACAATGCCAGACCACATACGGCTCGATTAACTCAGGAGAAAATTAACCAACTAACGTGGGAAGTTCTGGAATATCCATCTTACAGCCCCGACTTAGCCCCTAGCGATTTCCACCTTTTAGGTCCACTGAAAACTCACCTTGGCGGGAGACATTTCGCGAATGACGCCGAAGTTGAATGTGAAGTGAAAACGTCGTTTAGAAAACAGAGCACGCAGTTCTATGCAGCCGATTGGGAGGACTGATAAAACTATGGGATAAGTGCATCAATGTTGGTGGAAATTATGTTGAGAAATAAAGGGACAATGTGTGTACAAAAATAAACTGGTTTTAAGTTGTTAACATGGTAACATGGTAACATGCATTGTTTATGTTTACAACATTCATTTGACAATGTTTTTTTTCCTATGTGAATGCACTATGCACTGATGAATGAAAGATTAGTGATTGGAAGGGCCGAATGTAAGACGGGCCTGCGTGCCCAATTTGTTACCCTTTGAAAATAAAGTTTGTTCGTTCGTTTTTGTTATCATATTTAGTTATTTTCTACAGCCATTTGTGACTTACTTATTGACTTCCCGGCGTATGTGCCTCAGCTTGTCTGCTTATTGTCCATTTCTCGAATGCATAAAGCATTTATAACACTAAAACTCTCGTTTCCTCACTGCAGTATGTCTCATATATTAGACTCCTGTCACAAACATTTAGAAACACCAGCTCTCACATTCGCCCCCCCCCCCCCCCCACCCCCTTTCACACACATTTAAAAATACCATCTCCTAGTTTTAGCCTCTCATCACGTATGTTTATAACCACCATCACCCCTCGTCACACATATTTAGAAATACCACCTTTTGGTATTCGCCTCTTGTCACAAACGTATGGACATACCAGCCACAAATACCCTCCCCTCCCCCCGTTTAACACGTTCTATACCAGAAATATACATCTCTAACTCATTATATTCCAAGTAATTATTACTTTAACCGGCTCCGTGGCCGAGGAGTTAGCAGCTTTCTCCGCTAACTCCGAATACTCTCGTCACGTGACGCGACGAGAATTAGCAGTGGTTCGAATCGCAAAAGTGACTTATGAGAGTATGGAGCCGGTCGCTCAGAAAGTCGTGGCGTGCTGATGAGCGTAATCTAGCCTAGGAATCAACATACAGCTGAAAGATGCTGGTGTTGACCGCAATATCCTGAAACAGGATGGAAAACGCGGGAAAAAAAAAAAAATTATTACTTTAAAGAGAAAAATAAAACGTTTGATGTAGACGATGTTAACACGATAAAACACTATTGCATCATTAACATCATCATTATCACGTGCCCCGTCAACTGGCTAGGCGCTCAAGTCTCTACTCAAGTCTCGGCCCTTGGTGTACTGGATGAAGGCAGCTGGTAGTCCTCTCAACAGCCTGCCTCTATTTCTTTTCCCACTGATCTTTCCAGTTGTCACGATGTTTTCAAATGCCTCTCTTCTCTTTACATTACAAAAGAATGCTTTGTGTCTCTATCTTATAATTGTAATATTGGATAGTTACATAAATAAACACACATAGTATTGTTTGGCTCTCACAGAATGAGACGAAGGAAGCAGAGACTAGAGAACGCATTAGACAACATAAAATTTGAAAGCTATAGTTACAGACCGGGATTCGAACCTGTCACCTCCAAATGGCGGCAGAGCCTCGCTGCGGGAACAAGTGTACTTCGACGTATGACCAACTAGACACTCCAAAAAAAAGTGTCTTCATTGGTCATGTCTATCATACACATGAACCTACAACTATGGAATACGGACAGAATTCGTATCAAACTATAGAGATAGCACCATATGTCTCTTAATTTATATTAAACCAGCATAGATCAAATAACAAACACACAAACACATTGGACCGTAATGCTGTGTCGAGTATTAACAAACATTTAAAGAAGAGAAATGATTGGTTGGTTCTAATGCTGTACAGGTATAAAACAGGAGTTCAATTGGGGAACCGGTTGAGGCCGCTGTGACAGTTACATAAATAAACACACATAGTATTGTTTGGCGCTCACAGAAGGAGAAGAAGGAAGTAGAGACTACTAGATGACTCACTAGACAACATAAAATTGATTTCCTATCATCAACCTAATGGAATCGTCCGATCAAATCACAAATACTGAAGTATTGGAAAGATCAGGATGTGTAACGGTTTATTCCAAGGCTCAGTCTTCGTAGACTTAGATGGATAGGACATCTTAGGAGAATGGATGATGGTAGAATACCAAAGGACATCTTTTTTTGGTGAATTACAGATGGATAAGAGATCTCAAGGTCGGCCTCTACTACGATACAAAGATGTGTGTAAGCGGGACACGATAGATACAGGCATTGATAATGCACGTTGGGAGCAAGTCGTGTTGCATGGAGGGCAAATATCAGAAATGGAATAAAGACAAAGGAGAAAATTATTGCAGGTAACTCACACACAGAGTGTGTGAGACGTAAGATGGTGCATGATGGTGGAAATGACCATGTGTTCACATGCAACCACTGTGGACGAACATTTACAGCGCGAATTGGCCTTATCAGTCTACTACCGCACTACCGCCACGGGTAGTAGTTATTATGCCTTTTTGAAGCACAACCTATCGTCTGTCAAGACGGCAAGGTGCCAATGATGATACGGCGGAAGTCTGAAACACCTATGGCCATGCTCTTCTATCAACCTGTCGATTTGATATTTCTTGCTTTTTTTGCGCCTGTTTTACAAGAGACAACAAATGTAACTTGAAATATGTTTCTGGAAATGGTATATTTTCCCTTCGGAGCCACACCTTTATTGCTTCTTTTGTGCTCGATGCCGTAGGTATTTTATCTATTTGGGCAACAACATTGTGATATGGTGCATTGTCCATGATTAGACAAGACGGTCTATCAAGGGAATGAAGCACTGTATTCTCGAGCCAATCTCTAAATACATTACCATTCATATCATTACGATAGTCCCTATTGTCTGTATGCAATGATACGAACACGAGTCCAGGATTCTGTAGTAAGCCATTACCTTGAGCATAGCCTACGATGGGTGGCGTTGTGATGTTCTGTTGTGATAATTTGGTGTGTCCAGTGTGTGCCGCGTGGTTACACACCCACTTCACACGCGTGATCCGGGACTGTTTCCGGATCCGGTCAGGGATATGCACTACTGACGAGCTCAAACGAGGGCGAAACTCGAGTATAGTGCTTCCATATTGACGTGGATAGGCCTTAGGTTCATACCAGAATGCGATCGGCGTTACCAGTAGTGAGTTGTGCTCAATATTTAAATTTCAAATCCCGAAACAACCACATAATCAGTAAGCCATTATGTCTACTACCAGCATCAGCTGTGACCAAACGCTGGGCAAACATCGCTGTAACTTTCCATCCAGTGATTGCCATTCCTTTTCACTTGTGTGGTGCGCATTGATTCACGTCTCATCCAAATACACGATGTCATAATTTTCTTTGCGAATTTTCCTTATTTCACGTAGGTATCTGCTTCTCGTGGCTTCTAAATGCGGTTGCTTGCAAAGGATATTTCTACCTCCCTTGTACTTTCTAAAAGTGAAGCCTAATATCCTTATAATTTTCCACAAAGTTGTTTTGGATAGCCCTATGTTATTGTTCTTTCTCAACTAAACCCTACGTTTTCTTATAGTCACTGTTTCTTTAGCATCCAGCATTTTTATAATAGCCCGCCTTATGACACCCTTGTCAAAGCTGTCTACAATTGCTTTTCTACCTACCGTTTGCTTATCATGTGTTGGTTTCATTCCAGATTCTTGCACCCATCGACGAAATAACCGTTTCATCAAACTCAGTGTATGCACCGTTCCTTTTTCGGGATTTGTAACAGTTTGAAACAGTTTCCTGCGATCAGCTTTGAAGTGTACACAATTTCATATTCAATGCCATTGAACAATTTTCACACATTCAGATGTTAGCGATAAGTGGTAAGATTTAAAAAAAAAAAAAAAAAAAAAAATCAGGATTCGTGAAAGTACCCACATATTGACGACACCTCTGAACAATCTCATTTTAAACTGCGCGGGGCTCTTGTCATAAGGCCAATCTCGTGGATCACGAGAAAATTAATCACTCAACGCTAATGTTTCCGTGTGACGATGTAATACTTCTAATATTGTGCACTTCATCTGTGACCCGTAAATTATATACCGCATTTAAACAAACTTTGAAATCTGCTGTACAATCTACAGAACAAAAATCTTTTTGTTGGGTGGACATAATGATAAGGTTATATGCTAAATCTCATAATTTTCCCTCAGTTGGTTACTGAGATATGGATTTTTTATATTAAGGCAAATAAATGTGAATGCACTATAGGATAGAGTAGGCTACTGTAACAACTGACTAGGACAATATGTGTTGGAGGGAAACCCCCCCCCCCCCCTCCCCACAAAAAGTGGCAGCCAAACAAAGTAAGTAAAAATAATGGATTGCTTTTCACTTCATGGGCCGTATGTGGTATATGGTGCCCTTCTCATTTGTTAAGACCAATCGACACTCGATAGGTTATGTCGTCAATATCGGACCAGCCTCCTTTATTTCTAAAGACATTCCTAATGCCTGTTTCAGTCTGTGTCAATGAAAAAGAAATCACCAACACGAAACAGATTCGCACACATGATCTCTGGGCCGCGATGTCAGCGTGTTAGCCACTGGACCACTGCGGCTCTGGAAACCAATCAATTTGTGGTGAATTGCTTTATGTAGCGCAATCTTCTTCTTCTCTTCCTCCTTTTAACTCCAAGAAATGTTGGGAATATAGAACAGTTAAAAGTTAAACCACAAGTGGCCAGCAGAGAGCAGCATGGCCGAATGGATAAGAGCGCTCGTTCTTAAACTTCCGGTGTGCTGATGCCTAGGAAGCGGGTTCAACCTATAGACCTATCAGTTTGACTAAAATATTGACTTTTCGTTCTTTACTGGGGGAACAAATTACACATACCGCCTAAGTCTGAGCGGGTTCGCTTGATGGCAAGGGGCACTGGTAATGGGGATAGCTAATCCACAGGCGAAATTCAGTCCTGTGCACTAGGCGTAATAGCATGTGTGTGGACTACACTTGAGGTCAAAGCGAGTGAACAAGAAAAACAATGTGCGAGCAAATACGTTTACACAGCGATCACCACATCTTCACGGTAGTGCGATCTAATTTTTAAAAATTAAGTTGCATGTTCTTCACAGGACGTAGCAATCAACTCCAGCATTTTCGCTGTTCGTGATTCCTGGGCAAATTTTACGTTAAGTAGTATGCCATTGCTTTCTGAACGACCAGCTCCTATACCTTTTTCGAAAAAAACCAGCACCGCTGTGTTTCGAACCCGGGTATACGGGCTCACAAACCGCGTTCGCAAGCCCTTAGCCACAGAGACCGGTTCTAATATTAGCCTGAAAAAATGTCGACGACCATGAACTAATTTCCTGTGTAATTCTTTTTCCACCGACAAAATGATGTGTTTGCGTACCAAAAAAAAAAAAAAAAATGAACATAAGCTATGGCTAACGCATTATGTATGACAGACAGACGGGGGGAGGCAGGTCGTTTCACCCTCACGACCATTGGATCGATCAATCAATCATTCACTGAATGAATGTCAAGGGACGGCCGCACACGGAAACATTAAGACCAACGACCGACGCTGACTCACCTTAAGGCCAGATGTGGTGAAAATACTTTTCTTAAATTCTTTCCCTGTAGTTTTGATCTTTCATGGGTGAAAAAATAAAGTTATGGAAAAGAATCGTGACTAGATTGATTTTTCATTCGCCTGTGTTAGGGCGAGAGAATTAACTGAAGTATTTTTCATTGCGGTGATTGAAGGTTTGTAAAATAGTACCTTCACTGCACACGGATACCTGGATAAGTGCTGCATTTTCTGTGCCTAGATCACACAATCAACGTTGAAGAAGTGGAAAATCCAAAAGCACCGACAATGGCAACAGATAAAAAGAAGTCAGATGTAGAGTGACCATAGAAATACAGAGGTATAGCCATTATAGTAACATTTTCTAAATTGCTATTTAAGTTTATAACCTGCGGAGTTGGATACCTCTTGAACAAACAAACCCATATCTTATTTTAATCTGTAGCTCAATTATAAGCCGAGATATTAATGTTTCTGTGTGAGTTTATCATTTAATATATATATATATATATATATATATATATATATATATATATATATATATATATATATATATATATATATATATATATATATATATATATATATATATATATATGCAAACACATGCATTCTGACAAAAGAAGTCCCGTTGGAAATAAGCAAAATTATCAATGATCTGTTCCGTGTAGAGTGATGAAACATTACACATAAATACAACAATGGGTGTTAAATGTAAACATGCATTCATTACCATTGTAGTCGCTCTGAATATTTCATAACAATATTAAATGTTCTTAGCTTGAGTATGACAAGAAAAATTTCCATCTCCCGCCATTGAAATACCGCATTATAGCATGCGATCTTCATAATTTCAGGGTGGCATTGATTGCCAACTTAAATTATCGAAAATTACAAAATACACATAAAATGTAATGATGCTAAATGTAATGATGCATAGTATAACAATGTAATACGTCTCATAAAATGGTATTTACGGGTTTACTTACCGCTTAAGTGAGATCGGACGCCCGTGTGTATTGTTGCGTACGTAAAAAATCCCTTGGCAGTTGGAAATCGAAAAAGAGTAGCCTAACGGCGCTGCCCGGGCAAAATTTCGAGTTAAAAATCTACTCAAAGTATTTCAGGGTCCTCGCCGGTGCTACGGAGTTCGTACACTGAGGTGAGTTTCTTATGACTCAGGTTTGAGTTAGGAGGAGAACTTATGGGTTACACTTATGGGTTACACCCGTGTGCCGTGATGTTGATCCATCGACTAAACTAATAGAATAACAGCCTCGTTCTCCGGTATAACAAGGATTCCCGATGAGCCAGAAATGCATAACGCAAAACGGGGTGGGAAAACTATGTCAAGTAATCGGTGTCTGTTTTAACTCGGTCTTGAAATAATCGGGGAATTTAACACCATGAGTACTCTAAACGTCATTAAATCGGAGACACAAAAACAAGAAACCGAAAATTAACGCCAAAAAAATCACCGGTAAAATTCGGCAAAACGACAACGTATTGCCTAGATTAAACAGTATTAGGAACATAGACACAGCACCAGCAAGTAAATTAAGGTACATTTTTAAAGAGCATACATCTTTCCTGTTTCATCATACGGATGCGAGTCATGGACAAATGTGCAACCACCAACGGAGAAATTTGGGTGGGGGGGGGGGGGGGAATTTTGAATTTAAATGTTAGGTAAAGGAGGCTAAAATATGGTGGACCAAGGGCAGGAACATACCGAATTTGTACGAGATCTGAACACGGAAGAAACTTGACTCATAAACTATATCATGCCTCGGAAACTTGAATATCTTGACTTTATTAAACGTCACAGAAGGTGCGCGTTAGCGTAGGTGATAGAGAACTGCACGTAAGGAAGCTATAAACCACTTATTCCTCCGTGCATTCAGGCATATGAAATGTGATAGAGCCACCACATTACAGAGCCATAGCAGGAAACTGTTTGAAGACAAACAAATCAACAAAAAAGGTTGAACGCCACAGTGGCTTTGAGAGAACAGTGATGGAAGGCGTGGTTGCTGGAAGATGAGACAGTGGTCGACCAGCACAAAGATGGATACAGGGCGTTGCCGACACCACTGCCAGGAAGCTGGAGTCGAAGAGCAGAAAGATGGAGACAAGACGTTGCCGACACCTTGGGCATGAGACAGTAGTCAAAGAGCAGAACGATGGAGACAGGATGTTGTAGATACGATAGGCACGAGACAGTAGTCGAAGAGCAGAAAAGATAGAGACAGGACGTTGCAGACACCTTGAGCATGAGACAGTAGTCTAAGAGCAGAAATATGGAGGCAGGACGTTGCAGACACCTTGGGCATGAGACAGTAGTCAAAGAGCAGAAATATGGAGGCAGGACGTTGCAGACACCTTGGGCATGAGACAGTAGTCAAAGAGCAGAACGATGGAGACAGGATGTTGTAGATACGATAGGCACGAGACAGTAGTCGAAGAGCAGAAAAGATAGAGACAGGACGTTGCAGACACCTTGAGCATGAGACAGTAGTCTAAGAGCAGAAATATGGAGGCAGGACGTTGCAGACACCTTGGGCATGAGACAGTAGTCAAAGAGCAGAACGATGGAGACAGGATGTTGTAGATACGATAGGCACGAGACAGTAGTCGAAGAGCAGAAAAGATAGAGACAGGACGTTGCAGACACCTTGAGCATGAGACAGTAGTCTAAGAGCAGAAAAATGGAGACAGGACGTTGCAGACACCTTGGGCATGAGACAGTAGTCAAAGAGCAGAAAGATGGAGACAGGACGTTGCAGACACCTTGGACATGAGACAGTAGTCAAAGAGCAGAAAGATGGAGACAGGATGTTATAGACACCTTGGACATGAGACAGTAGTCAAAGAGCAGAAAGATGGAGACAGGACGTTGCAGACACCTTGGACATGAGACAGTAGTCGAAGAGCAAAAAGATGGACACAGGATATTGCAGACACCTTGAGCATGAAGCAGTAATGGACCAGCACAAACATAGACACGGGAGAGAGCTGACATCGTGGGCAAGAAATAGTAATGGACCAGCGTAAAGATGGACATAGGAGATTGCAGACACTTTGGGCCTGATGGTACCTGAGGCGGGAGAACTGGTCATGGGTCAAGAGAATTTAAGGAGGACCGTGATAACGACATTCTGCGAAGGGCCTGCTACACAACGATGATGAGATCACACACGGACATTACTAACACAGTGCACGAACTCCATTGCACTGATGCAGATTCCAGTCTGTATATTTAATCACACATATGATACACATTCGGTTGTGGGTGGGTTGTCAAATGTTTAAATGTGCTCTAGGTAACAGCCTGTTCTGTCTACACTTTAATTCCCACATGGCGATTGGGTGTTTAACTTGCATAACCTGTTCACGGGCCGTTCTATTGTTTCCCCCTGGCGAAGGCTAGGCTTGGGATTCATTAATCCGGGACTGTTAGAGCGTTTGACAGATAATTAACCATGAGCGGGTCTAAAGTTAACTGATTCAGTGACAAACAAACCGTAGGTTTGGACCAACCATGGAACACAATCAATTGAACAAGTACTATAATGTACATTTCCGTTCACTAGGCATTGAAATTACGGAAGATACGACGAAACAAAACATATATCACGATGGCCGTTGTATTGCGATATATCGTCCTTGTGTCCAAATGGGAGATCGCATTTGGCGACATATTATCCTTCGGCACTGGATCAGTTAAAGAACAAGAATAACCAGACCAACCTAGAGGGGACGAGGCTATTGTAGAAGAGTTGTGAGGCGATGCAGTAACCAGGCCAACATAGAGGAGATGAGGATCTTGTAGAAGAGTTGTGGGGAGATGCAGAGAAAGCCGCAAGGAGTCCGGATCTCATATGGTCTTCTTTTCACTTGGAGAAAAGAGAGAACTAAAACCACATGAAGAAGGGAAGTAGAGACAGAAATGAATAATATGGGAGGACATGGGCTGACCCTCATGGGATAGATAAGGATATAAATGCTTGGGGTGGGTTGGTTGAAGGCCTGTACTCCAATGTCGCGTAAAGAGTGGAGGAAGACGCAGAATAATTGTGGTGTAGACGTTAACGTCCCCAATCTCGTGTACAGGGTGGAAGAAAAAGCAGAATAATTGTGGTGTAGAAGTTAACGTCCCCAATCTCGTGTAAATGGTGGAAGAAGACGCAGAATAATTGTGGTGTAGAAGTTAACGTCCCCAATCTCGTGTAAAGGGTGGAAGAAGACGCAGAATAATTATGGTGTAGAAGTTAACGTCCCCAATCTCGTGTAAAGGGTGGAAGAAGACGCAGAATAATTGTGGTGTAGAAGTTAACGTCCCCAACTAGACTCGAACCTAAAACTTATGAAGTTTCAAGCGAACCTCTAAGCCACTATAACAAACTATCGAAACTATAATTGTTTCAATGTGGATGAATCTCGGAAAAAGTTACATCTAGAACCAAACGTCGACTATTATCTCTAACGATAAATCAGTAATGCTGTAATGATAAGAAAGGCAGGTAATGACTGAAACAATTACTAAATAGCTTGAGACATTCATTACCTTGTGCCCGCACAGAATAGGATTACAATAGAATGACGAAATCCCCGGGAAAGTTAACCCGGTCAACAAATGCCCGCAGAAGTCGGATGTGTCGGCCTAACGCAATCACGTCCGAAAAAAAAACTCTCCTGATGAACGCAGAAGAAAAAGAAGAATGACAAAATCATCAATGCAAAGCTCAGGGATAGAACTAGACATATTCTAATAAATGAAGTGGTGAAAAAAAAAAAAAAAAATAAATAAATAAAAAGACGCCAGTGCATGATGGGACACACATTAGGAAACTATGATAATAGTGTAACCAGAAAGTTCGTGCTCTTGAACCCACAGGACGACAGAAGAAAAAAGAGACCTAAAACACACAGGTAAGAGAATTACAGACAGAGATTAACACTTTTGGGAGGATATGAAGGAAACTGCAGGAGGCAGCACAAGATAGGACGCCCTGTCGTGAGTTGGTCGAGGGCTATGACTCAATAGCGGATAAAGAGCAGCAACGGAAGAAATAAAAGCTTGAAGAAGAGCAGTTTAGCTGGTAGAAACCTTTTACACCACACACTGCCTTGCAAGTAGTCAGTGGATAACCAGGTGGTTGGTTATGAACGCCAGCCTGAATAATACCAATCAATGTCAGTTTGTGGGACACCCTTGAAATGAGACCAGAAATAAATTCATTCATTGATCTTATATTTCGTTGCATATAAATCATGTAAATGTGTGTGTGTGTGGGTGTGTGTGTGTGTGGGTGTGTGTGTGTGTGTGTGTGCGCGCGCGTGTGTGTTTGTGTGTGTGTGTGTGTGTCGGTTCTGATTGTTTTGACTTCTATGATTATTAATCAATACCTGTGAATTTGATGGCGCTGAATAAAACAATTTATTGAATCTATATGCCCTGGGATGATAGGCACATGTATCAGAATCATGCTGTAAACTTCAAAAAGGTTTATTGATTTATCAAAATGTGAGAAAGAAGAATTTGAAGGATAATAATAATAATAATAATAATAATAATAATAATAATAATAAGAAGAAGAAGAAGAAGAAGGAGGAGGAGGAGGAGGAGGAGGAGGAGGAAGAGGAGCGGGTGGAGGATGGGAGGAGGCGGAGGTGGAGGAAGGCGAGAAAATTGATTAAAAAACACTCGGCCAATTGGAAATGGTAAAGAGCATACATAATAGTCTTTAGCCAGATTGGTTGTCAAAATGAGAAAAGTTACTCCAAAAAAATAAATAAATAGCTATACCGTATGTATACCGTATACACTTGGCTCATCGTCGGTGCTGCGGAGTTGGTGCACTGTGCTAAGAATCTCATTGTGTAATATATATTTACTTGTTTCAGATTACCCCCATGAATTTGGATGTCGACTTGTGAAATTTCTGTATCAAGTGCCGTCTTATTCGTCTGTGCGATCATGCCTCTCAACATCTGGCGATCTCCAACAGCATGCGCTGGCACCTTCTGTGCCATGACACCAGGCTGTCAAGTATCATCTATCTCTGTCTTCCTTTACCTCTTTTTTCCCCCCATACATCTTTCCAGTTATTACAATATATGCTAGCTTCCGTTTTCTCATAATGTGATAAAAAATGGCCGGCTTCGTGGCTTAGAGGTTATGACTTTTCTCCGTAATCTCGTTTACTCTCGTCGGTGACGTGATGACGGTGAGAATCAGCAGTGGTTCGAATCGAATCGATAACTTACGGGGATGTGAGCCGGCCGCTCAGAAAGCAATGGCAAACTACTGCGCGTAATCTTGCCAAGAGATCAAGATACAGCTGAAAGATGCTGGTGTTGATAGCGGATATCCTGTAAAGGATATGCAAAAAAAAAAAAAAAAAAAAATCAAAAATGATGACGGCCTCTTTTTGATCTTTGTGCTGTCTAAAGCTCTTTCAAATATTTAGATAACTTTTTGATCTAAGTGCTGACTAAACCTCTTTTAAAACATTTAGTTTACTCATGTTGACTGTCACTGGAATTCCAATATTCTTCTATAAAACATCTCTGAAGCTTCTAATGATTTCTTTGCTTGTTTACTAATTGTCCAGAATTGACAGCCATACGCTAGGACTTGTTCTGTGTAACATGCAAGAATTATATGCCAAACATCCCATGACAAGAATTTGTTGCATAATGTTTATTTGATAAAATGCAAGTTTTGCTTGTCCTGTTCTGTACTTTATCTCTGTGATACGTCTTCCACCAAATATTATCCACGTGCCTAGATATTTAGATATGTGAATTTCTTCACTGCACAATAGCTAGATTCAGGAATTTTTGAAGTTCTTTCTCATTGTGAATACTGCATCATCGCGTATCATATATTATTGTATCCACCGATGGCGATTCCTCGCATATCGTTTTGTTTTCGCAAAATATTTTAAATGTAGAGGATAAAAAAAGTTCTGGAGACATTATCTTTCCTACTGTTTTACGTTAGTTGCATTACCCTTTTACATGACGTCGCAAGTCAACCGTCAACAATCAACAGTCATTTTTTTGGCTGTTTATGATTTCTTGGCACGTTTAAGTTCAGTAGTTTGCCATTACTTTCTGAACGACCAGCACTCATACCATTATATAAAAATCAGCGTAAGACAGTCTGTTTCCAAATTCCTACTTTTACAGTACAAATAATATAATAAAAGACACTTTTAGGTGCCCTGATGCGTATTTGGTATGTGTCTCTGGCCTCTTGTTATTATAAACCAATCAGCATTCCATGGGCGATGTGGTCAGTTTCACACCGAATGCCTTTATTTCCCACGACATGTTCTAGTACACATTTTACACTGGCTCCGTCTGAGAGCCCAGGTGTGCTGAAAATATATGTGTCGTCTGAGACTCTAGTACATAACATCCGGAAAGCTGTTTTTGATGGTCACATGGCTACTGGCGCCACACGGTTACATTAACAGTGTACAATTATTCTTTAGCCGCCTAGATAACTGGAATAATGTTGGTTAATTAGAACGATAAGGACTGATATAGGCTAAGCTAGCAAACAGCTGAGACAAAAAACAATGTATGTTGAAACCGTGGGAAGAAACAAGTTGACACTCTTAATAGGAAACAAGTAGAAACTCGTATTAAGAAACCAGTAGAAACTCGTAGCAAGAAACAATTACATACTCGTAACAAAGAAACAAGTAGAAACTCGTATCCAGAAACAAGTACAAGCTCGTAACAATAAACAATTAGAAACTCGTATCAAGAAACAAGTACAAACTCGTATCAAGAAACAAGTACAAACTCGTATCAAGAAACACGAAGAAATTGGTATTAAAAAAAAAAAAAAAAAGAAACCCATGGGTTCGAATTCGCATCGAGGTGGGTTTTGAAAATTGACATAGGTTCCCAGGTAGATCCAGCCTAAAATGTACCAGGAATTGTCTTGGGAAGGGAAAGCGACGGGTGTGGTATTGACTACATCAGTCCAGGGCCGCCGATTGTTACCAGCAGGATCTACATGTATGTCTTATCAACTGCAGGATCTACATGTATCTGTTCACAACTGCAGGATCTACAGGTATGTGTTCACAACTGCAGGATCTACATGTATCTGTTCACAACTGCAGGATCTACAGGTATGTGTTCACAACTGCAGGATCTACATGTATGTGTTCACAACTGCAGGATCTACATGTATGTGTTCACAACTGCAGGATCTACATGTATGTGTTCACAACTGCAGGATCTACAGGTATGTGTTCACACCTGCAGGATCTACAGGTATGTGTTCACGATTGCAGGATCTACATGTATGTTTTCAAAATAATTTCAGTTACACTTGTTTAAAGTAATTGGAAACTTCGACATGCAATGATGGCCATCGTACACCAACCATCTCATACATTTGTTGACATATTTGTTACAGCAGTTATTCTCAACATGAACGAAGGCATACACATGATACAGGTGGATTTATACAGCAATAAACACTGCAGAAATTATGCATTGCTTAAACAACTACTTATATCAAAGCAGTGTTTTCCCGCAGTGAATTTGAATAACGAAGACACAAACCATAGATTGTATGATTTATTGTCTGGCATATTTCGCTGCATGTTTACTTCACAACAGAGCCTATTTTCCTGTCACTTACTGGCAGGATGTGTGTTACTGTTATTTCTATTCACTTGACCTGGAGTCTGACTGAGGTATAGTCTATGCGCTTGCATTTGTTGTTACTCCGCGATATCTCTTCACAATTGTTTTATCTCATTGTATACAGTGGAATTTAGCGCCCACAACGTCTATTCAAATATAACTCAAGCGAATCATCAAAGTGTTGAGCATTGACACCAAGAAGGAAGGGACTGTATTTTTTTTTTCGTTCGTCGTTATGAACTCGACCATAGTATACACACATGCCACTGCAACAAGTACTTGCTACTACAAGTAAGTGCACAGGTTTGATTTTACGTGGGGGATAGATTTCCCTATTACCAATGTATCTCGCCATCAGGCGAACCCTTCTCTGACTTCTGAGGTACTTGTAATTTACACCCACAAGTCCAGGATGAGAAGTCAACATTTTAGTCCAACGAACCCACTACGTCGTTGTCAACAGAAAAAAAAATGTAAGCGCCTCAAACCTCTCTGCCGCGCCAACCTTCGAAAAAAAAAAAACACACCGTTAAACATGCTAAGCAATAATACACTATACTGCATTATCTTGAACCTGGTGAAAAGCGACTATTACAAGAAGCAGAAAGGAAAAGAACCCGTTCACAGAAACACCGCCTTGCGCAGCGGGAGACAGCCTGATCTAATGGCGCATCAATCCATATTCAGAACTGAAGAATAAAGAGTGTTGTGTATGATCTGATAGTTCCCCCATTGAACATTATAGTTAATCTAATATTTATTTGACGCTCGTCATGTTATCCCCACCTTATGTTTATAATAGCTCTTTGATGATAACCAATTTTTAACATCCACCATCAAACACTCAGCTAATGTGTATCATGTTTTGCGCATCTGTTTTGCGCAAGTACACTCATCAATATATGAGGAGTCGTTTGCGCAGCACGTCATTAAGATAGGTTTGAGAACACAGTTGTAACCGTATTATCACAGACGGCAGGGAATGCCTGGTCTTCAAACACGTGCAGCGACATGATTACAGGCATTCCCCACATTTCTGCCAGCCCTCGTCGACAAATTGTGGCGAAGCGCTCCCAGCTCAGCCAGTTCACCTACTGTTTTAGATTTTGCTGACACCTAAACATACACTCACAAAGACATAACTGACTTATGCTTCAGCTCAACAGTTTCTATTTTCTTGCTCACATTCTCTTCGTGTTGAAGAAAAAAGATATCATTTAGTTTGCTTGATAGTTGTCTTAGTTTTCTCTACCACCATATTTTTTTCACGGTTTACTTTTCTCCCCGTAGTTTATTTAATCCATGAATAATTCATTTCTTTTCTTAGTTTTAGTTTAACCACTATATATTTTTTTTTCCACGATTTAATTTTCTCTCCGTAGTTTTATTTAATTCATGACTATTTCTCTCTTATTCTTTGGAATGTATAATTTTCCACGTTTAATTTTCTTCCCTTAATATTCGTTAATGATTGACTAATTTCTGAGCAGTTAATGTTATGAGTATATTCCTTTTACAATTTATTTTTCTTGCCGTAGTTTTCTTTAATTCCTGACTATTTCTTCACTTAGTTTTCATGAGGTTCACAATTAGTTCACTTAATTTTCTCTTACTGACTGTTTACTTCTGCAATAGTTTGTGAATATATATATATATATTCTTTTGAAAATTTACATTTCTTCCTGTAATTGCTGGCTGTGCGATGAGACGAGATAAAGTAAAATTCATCGAAACAACATAAAAACAACAATAATGATGGTGATCCGTTCTCAGAGAAGGCATGCAATGCAGCCAATCTATTACTAGAGAAAGCTGATTAGATTATGATACCCGGTAACTGTTTCTCTTTCTCGATCTCCGATAACAGATTGAGATGAATTAAGCAAACATCCGAAAGGTTGAACGGGTCTATGGCATTTTTAGAAAAAAAGTGATGGCAATAAAAGGAAGGCGGAGAGATAAAAATGTACTGGAAAAAAGATTAATGGCCTTGATCACCTGGCGAAACGTGAGCTTAATGTTGTAACAAGAAGATCGGGCATATTGTTGACATGGTAATGAAGAAACAAGCGCGGCAGAAGGGGAATAGATACGTAACTGAGGTGGGAAACCCGTTACGTGTAAACACCCCCCCCCCCCAACCTTTCCACATCCCGAATATTTATAAGCAGTTTACCGCTTGAACTATATTTTTACACGTGAACATCTGCATAATCACAGAAATATCATTTGGGGAGCCTTTGAGGCCACTAAGACATACATAAACACACATGTATTATTATGTTTAGACACGAATTCTGTGTGTATTTCATAGCTGTGGGTTCAGGTGGATGATAGACCTGTCTATTGAAGACACCTTGTTTAAGCGAGTCTAGCTGGTCGTGTGTCGAGGTACACTTGTTTCTACAACGGGAAGCTGTCATGATTTGGGGGCCGATGGTCGTTCAGAAAGCAAGGGCAAGCTCCACTGAAAGTAAAAAATGCTTAGTAATTTACAAACAGCGCTTCACAAAACTTGAAAGGTGTCTAGTACATACTTCGAATCCCGGTCTATAGCTTTCAATTTTTATGTTGTCATGTGCAGTGGTTCTCAACCATTTTTGACCCATGCACCCCTTCACAATATGTTCAGAATGGAATCCCCCCGCTTTCGTATTTTCTCCTTATAACCCCCCCCCCCCCCACCCTACACATTATACGTAAAAATTGAAGCTAAATTTAATAACACAAACTAGAACAAGTATAGACATCTACATAAAACGTGATTTGCGGTCTATTTACGCTATAAAACGAATGTCAGAAGGTTGAGACGTACAGAACCGTAAAGTATGGAGGGAAAAACGATATCAAGTAAGCGGTTCTTGTATTAACGCAATTTTGAAATAATTAAACCCCCCCTCCCCAGACCCTAAAATCCCCCTCTCCCCACCGGCTGAGAACCACTGGTCTAGTGGGTCCTCTAGTTTCTACCCCCTTCTTCTACTCCTATTGTGCTGGGGAATGAGCAGGCGGACATATTAGCTGACTCTGCAAAACTTGGTGGAGTATTGATGCATGACAAGGCAGACGTGGTTGCGGCCTTATGGGAGCACATGTACACCTCGGAGGAGCAAATGGATCACCATGGTCTGGCAAGAATGAGACAGCAAGGAGTGACGAGGGGATTTGGCCGACGCTGACGCTCAGAGGAAAGGCGAGACGGACATATAATCAAATTGCTACTGGTACTATTAGTGTTGGAACTCTTCGCTGGCTGCTGAGGATGGGGACGGAGCGCTTATGGGAATGCCCCTAATGCTGTGATGTGGGTTCCTAAATCAATCAATCAATCTACTCCTATGAGCGCCAAACAACACGTGCATCTTTATTTATGAACTTTCTTAGTGGCATATGTGTGTGTGTGTGTGTGTGTGTGTGTGTGTGTGTGTGTGGGTGGGTGGGTGTGTGTGAAGTGCTAGGACCATCAAACCTGTGGGTCTGTGTGCATGGAGGAATCGGTGATCAGTCTTTCCCTCCCGTAACGAACGACGAGAGCTGGAATCGAACTCTTGCCGAACCACGCGACGAGCAGTACGGTATTGGTGGAAACAGGTCAATTGGAGACACCTTTAACATTACAGTTCACGAGGCAGGGGAACTGTGAATTGTGAACACATACATGTGTAGAAACAGCCGACCACTGCACACCACATTTCTTATGACTTCCTTCTTCTGGCTGTCGCAGTCTCTGGTATTTACTGTCACTGAGTTCTCATAATGGACTCTATCGTTGCTTTGTGGAGTTGGTGTTTAGTTCTACGCAACCTGGATGCTATTATAGATTCAGTACGTCAGTTTATCGTTTGTTTTAGTTTGCAATACAGAGGACAACCAATGACATGTTGAAGACAACCATTGACCACATGTTGAAGACAACCATTGGCCACATGTTGTGGACAACCATTGACCACATGTTGAGGACAACCATTGACCACATGTTGAGGACAACCATTGACCACATGTTGAGGACAACCATTGACCACATGTTGAGGACAACCATTGACCACATGTTGAGGACAACCATTGACCACATGTTGAGGACAACCATTGACCACATGTTGAGGACAACCCTTGAACACATGCTGAAGACAACCCTTAACCACATGTTGAGTAGTTTTCTTTCTTTCTTTCTTTCTTTCTTTCTTTCTTTCTTTCTTTCTTTCTTTCTTTCTTTCTTTCTTTCTTTCTTTCTTTCTTACTTTCTTTCTTTCTTTCTTTTCTATTTGTATTTCGAAGTCATTTGTCGCGTTGGTTCCCCTCTATTGCATATTCAGCTTGATATGGTAAAGGGGCTTGCGTGTTCCAATGGCCTCCAAACGCTTTACAGGCGGTAGCGCATCTATTTTTGGAGTCTCCCACGACGGACAGGCCAAGAGATAGAGACCAGACGAAGTGATGCCTAACTCTGATGCCTTGTAGGTAGACTAGGAAAAGGCTAGGAAAAGCAAACCCGAAAACATATTTATTGGAGTCGGATGTACTGAGCTACAATCTCGATGAAACAGTGCGAAGCACATCACGTAATGACGACGATGTCGCTTTCGTTCTTCTTTCATTCATTCTCCTAACCATGACTGCTAATATAAGAACATGGCTTCTATCTACAGCGCGGAGAAACTGCAGAGACGGTTTGTGATGAGATGTAAGGAGGTGTTTAAGCCACCGAGCTCAAACATACACAAACACCCACAAGCAGCCATCACTCGTTTACACGACATACTTCAAGATCCGACTGAGCGCAGTAAGACAGCTGGAAGTTTGAGTAAGTGATTTTCACGTTTCTTTTTTTTTCTCTTCCTCGGTGATGAGGGCAAAGGCTAGTTTCTAGACACTAGAGCGAGGTGGCATGAAGCAGGAACTGATGAAATGTATGAAATTGGAGGAAACGACAGTAAGATAATTCGTATCCCTGACACGACAGCAATTTAACCTCTCTCTCTCTCTCTCTCTCTCTCTCTCTCTCTCTCTCTCTCTCCCTCCCCCCCACACACCCACCCACCCACCCACCCACCCACACACACACACACACACACACACACACATATATATATATATATATATATATAATTTTGCTCGCCTTAGACGCTTTGGGAATATAGTGGCTGATGCATATCTGTATAGATTAATCGACTTTCGGTGGGTGATGGTATCAGTATCACATCGGCTGCTTTTACTTCCCCAAGAATTTCCTAGTGACCGTCTTAGGCAAAGGTAATTTTACAATCAGCCCCGATGCGGACTAGAACTATAACTAGAACATTGAACATTTGAACAAGAACAACTGAACTTAAAATCTAGCGGAGTTATAAATCAATGTGAGGTCATTAAAATGATGTTGATACACCTGGTTGCCATGGACTGCTTGAGGCAGTGCACAGATACTGTCATTTACTGCCAATATAGTACCTTGCGGTGTATAGCAGAGGCGTCTTTGAGTCTGAGGAATTAAGGCCGCCTGGCTAGTGCAGTCGCCGCGAACTGTGCAGGTTAGGATTCTTTTTTTCCCTCCACAATTCCACACCTTACCGAGGGATCGAACCCGGGTCTCCCGAATGAGAGTCCGGCGTTCTAGCCACTCGGCCAGCCGCTCCTCGCAGTGCACATATGTGATCTTTATTATGGAAATGGCATGCTATCGATGGAATAACCTGGCGTGCAGTAGCTAGCACTCTTGCCAGACGACCCCATTATTATGTGTTCGAATCCCACTCGAGACGGGGTTTGTTATATTTTAATTGACATGGGGGGGGGGGGGGGGGGCTGAGTGGTCTCGAGGTATGGCCTTCAGAGCTGGAGGTCCCGGGTTCAAGCCCCGGTGAGCGGCGGGATTTTTTTACGTGAACTTTTAATAACAAAATTTCCGCTGGTCTCTGGGTAGTGAGATCGGACGCCCGTGTGCAATTTTGCGCACGTAAAAAATCCCTTGGCAGTTGGAAATCGAAATAGTGTAGCCTAACGGCGCTGCCCGGGCAAAATTTCGAGTTAAGAATCTACCCAAAGTATTTCAGGATCCTCGCCGTTGCTACGGAGTTCGTACACTGAGCTGAGATTCTCCGGACTCAGGCTTGAGTTAGAAGTAGAACCGAGCACTTATGGGTTACACTCGTGTGCCGCGTTGTTGATCCGTCGACTAAACTAAAACTAAAACTCATTGACATAGGTTCCTGTGTCGACCAAAGCCAAAACTGGTACCAGGAAACATGATGGGAAGCAGAGCGGCCGGTATGGTTTTAACCACATAATTCACGGAGTGTCGGTTGATCTAAACACACGAGGTCGGAACCATATACCCAATACGCATCACGGCCTGACAACAGGATCTTGTACTTCATTATTTCTTCTTCCATCTTAAAAGTATGTATAAGAAGTCGCTGTATCTGTACACTATGTAGATCTATACTCCTTTATTGCTCAATTTTACGTCTTCTCCAGACATTAACAAGTGTCATCTCTCGTAGAAGGTATAAGACAGACATCTTTCCTCAGCTGGGTATTACACGCGCTGATGAAGGCTAGTTGCGGCAACGTCCTTGTATTGTTCGTAATTCTGTTCTGTAAAGCTGCATTAGTTTGTGTTATTTTATATTGTTCAACTGGTGAGCCTGTACATCACCCACAATGGCAAAACAATTCATTTTAAAGTACATCATCATCATCATCATCATCATCATCATCATCATCATCATCATCATCATCATCATCATCATCATCATCATCATCATCATCATCATCATCAAGTGCCCTGCCAGCTGGCGTAAGTGTTCGTGTATCTCCGCATACCTCGGTCTTTGGTGTTCTGAACCACCTCTAATGATGATATTCCTCCGTGCCACCGTCTTGTTCCATCCAGCATTATTTCCCTTGATCTGCCTCTGCCTCTCTTCCCTTTCATCTTTCCAGTCGTCAAGATGTTCTCCAATGCCTCTCTTCTCATCACATGACCAAAAAAAAGCCGTTTGTCTCTTTTTCATTGTTGTATAAATGTTCTAGTTTCCTTAGCCACTTTCAGGCAATCGTCGATAGCTACTTTGGCAGTCCAGGGAATTCGCAACATTCGTTCCTAAGACCACATCTCTGTTGCTTTCAAATTCATTTTTATTTATTAATTTACATACTAAGATTCTCTGGCATACAGCAAAACAGGTTTATCTAGCATGCCAGCACTGTCTTTCTTACATTCAATGATAGCGGCCTATTGCATAAGATACTTTTCATTGTCTGAAATGAAATAATATAATCTTGTTACAATACAGGGAAATTAAAAATAAAAATAAACATTCATATAAGTTCAGCGTTTGACCATGGATACATTCATGTGAAGGAACAATCAACCGCTGCAGAAACATTTCTTTTAAATTTATTCTTGTTGTTGTTGTTGTTGTTGTTGTTGTTGTTGTTGTTGTTGTTGTTGTTGTTGTATCTGTCTTCGGTATTTAGTGTCTATGATATCAGTCAGTCAAGTAAAGAGCCCTTTACACGTCTTAATTGGGTATATGTGACCCCCATTGGGGCTATCAGCATATACTACGCCATGTAACTGTATCAATCAATCATGTGCCATGCCGGAAAGCGTGGGCGGTCATGACTCGCCATTTCACTCGATCACCAGTGTCGTGGATCAGCTCAGTGTTCCTGTCTCGTCCATGCCATGTGGCCAAGCCATCCAGGTATTTTCCTCTCGGTCTTCCTCTTGGTCTGTTCCCTTCGATCTTGCCAGTTGTCACTAAGTTCTCCAATCCATTTCTTCTCATAACATGTCCAAAAAATTGTGACTGTCTACGTCTAATTTCTCTAATCAGTCTACGATGTTCATTTGTCTCCTGTAGTACTTGGTCATTGGTTTTTCTGTCTGTCCATGGTATTCTTTGCATTCTCCTCAGAAACCACATTTCTGCAGCCATCAGATGCTTTTCAGCTTGACTGTTCATTGTCCAAGTTTCACATCCATACACAAGAATAGGCTCTATGTATCCCCTCAACACTCTTTTTCTCGTTTCAATTGACATCTTTTTATTGGTCAGAATGTTTTTCATCTGGCTAAAGGCTACTTTCGCCATGGCGATTCTTGTTCTAATCTCTTCAAGGCATCTCCCATCAGATGTTATAACTGTTCCAAGATAATTGTACCGATTCACTTGTTGAAGAATATTTCCATTTACTTGTATATTACTTTGAGGCACTTCTTCCATCCTACTGACGACCATAACCTGAGTCTTTTTACAATTTAATTCTAACCCTTTAATTTATCTATGTTTCACATCCATGTAATTTTATAGTGGATCAGAACATCCCTGAAATTGCCCAAGTTTCACATCCATGTAATTGTATAGTGGATCAGAGTATCCTTGAAACTATCCATGTTTCATATCCATGCAATCGTACAGTGGATCAGAATATCCTTGAAATTTTGGTTCCGCCGGACAACCACCAATACATTTCCGGGAATCTCTCCAGCAGCTGGAGCAGAACGGGAGATGTGTGCATCTGTTGGCAGAATATTCTGAGCACGCAGACACTGTGGGTGAAATGTCCAGATAAGAAAGGTTTAAAGGAATTTTTATGGCGAGAGGATTGACTACATTGCATCGTGTTTTATCCCATATGGGTCAGTCTCTTTCTGCTGTGCAGTTTACCGAAAGCGTCGCACAAAGCACGAACTTCATAGCTCCAGCTAAGACCCTCAGGAGGCTCCCAGAAAATTGCGTTGGTGAACTAAATGACGGGATCCAAGCTCGAACCCATAACCTTCGAAATGTGAGACATGCGGTGTAACTACTTCACCACGGAAACCCACAAATCTTACGATTAGTTTAATTGTCTAACGAGTGGGGAATTTTGGGAATGAAAGCCACCGTTCCTGTAATCTCCTGCATAGCCTTACCTCTTCATGTAAAATCTGAGGAAATGAATGGCCGCGGAAGTAATAAAAAGAATTTATGACATTGCTCAAAGAAACCTCATCGCTTGGACAAATTCTGCGGAGTCCTAACAGCTGGGAAAACATGATGGAATCCTCACACGCGATATATCTTGCTTCTTGACGGTTGCCAACTTACCTAAAGCACAGTGCTGGCCTATGCGTCACCGTGCAAAAGTGCTCATTGGCATGTTCTTTGAAAATGAATGTGATGGTTTTCACTTGCTGTTCACAGCTACATGAGAGAATGACATGACATAAGTATACCCATTGTTTGTAGCATGTCTGCATGTTCCAGTTGTGACAATGTAGCTGCCAAGTTTGTGTGTTGTTGATTGCTCGCTTTGAACTCAAGCGTAGACCACACACGTGATACTACTTCTAGTACACAAGACTGATGTTTTTGCGTGCGGATTAGCTTTCCCTATTACCAGTGTCCCTCACCATCAGGGGAACCCACTCCGACATATGAGGTACTTGTAATGTATGTCCCCGAGTCAAGGAGGCGAAGTCATCTTTGTTCAACTGAACTGTGCAGGGATTGAACTCGCTACCTCGGCTTCAGCACACCGGATGTTTAAGAACGAAAGCTCTGATCCGTTCGTACATGGTGATCTCTATAGCTGCCAATGACAGCTGTAACTGATGTTTACTGGTTGTCAGGGAGCCGCAGGAGGCAGAAAAGGCTAGGAGAGAATGGTTTGGCGTTTGCTGGTTCAGGATTTATGCTCCAATCGTAACGAAGGACAGAGGAAGAAGAATCTGTATCCAATAGTAGCTTCTTTTACAAAATTGTTTGCAATAATAACCTTTTAAAAAAAGTTATATGCAATACTAGCGTATTTTTAAACAGTGTATGTAATAATAGTTTCTATTACAACGTTGTATGCAACAAGAGCTTCGTTTACAAATGTGTATGAAATAATATCTTTTTCATAAAGTTGTATAAAATAATAGCTTTTGTTGTACAAAGTTGTATGCAATAGTAGCTTCTTTTACAAGGCTGTTTGCTACAGTAGCTTCTTTAACAAAGTCACTTAAAGATTGAATGCAAAAATAGCTTCTTTAAAAAAAAAACAAAAACAAAGTTGTATTTGATAATAGTTTCTTTTATAAAGTTGATGAAAAAATAGCTGCTTGTAGAATGCTGTATACAATGATTACTTCTATTCGAAAACTATACAATAATACCTTCTTTTACAAGTTGTATGCAACAGTAACCACTTTAATAAAGTTACCAGAAGACTATATGCAAAAATAACTTCTTTTACAAAGTTTTATGAAATTATAGTTTCTTGTAGAAAGTTGTAAGCAATAATAGCATTTATTTTAAAGTTGCATATAATAATAGCTTCTTTTATATTATGATGTTTGAAAACGCAGAAAGGGGGTGGGGGGGGGGGGAATTCCATTGGCACTACAGAGAAGGAACGGCCCACAAAAGGTAGAAGAACAGTCAATCAACTAAAAATTGAAAAAATTAGCCTTCCGACAACACTAGTAGATTTAATCAGACGGGATCAGAGTATCAATAGACTTTGTCCGGAGCGTTGACGATAATTCTTCCAAGCAGATGACTAATTACAACACTACTTTAAGAATGTAAACATGGATCCAAACTTGCCGACAACACCCACAGATCTACAGTTGCTTTAGGATGTTATCATATGAAAACATGATTCCTAAACATGTAATGTGAGAGTGAGACGTGTATAAGCGCCTATGCTAAAATCAAAGAACAAGTGTATCAAGTGTGCGCATGTTACACAAATACGCCTGAACAGACGAAATCATCGGTGCTATTTGGTGCAGAGTCGGTGCATCAGAGCGGTTTTGATTGGACTATAGGTAAGTTACTATAGTAAAAAAAAGTTAGTTGTATATCCTTTACAGGATTCGCAGTCACCCCCAGCAATTTGTTCTTAGCTGTTTGAGATCATTTGGTAAGTTTACGTTCAGTAGGTTGCCATTGCTTTATGAACGACCGCCACCTATACCATTTCGTAAAATCTAACGCAAGGCAGTCTGCTGCCAAATCGCCCGCAGCTGTGTTGCGAACGCGGTATGCGGGATTACTAACTGCGTTCGTAACCCCTTTGCAAGTTACTGTAATGGTAAATATTCTTTTCTAATTAATTTTAATGGAAGAGTTCCCTTCTCCCTAAAATCACTATAACGTAGTCATTATCGTGAACAACCCACTACTGGCAACGCTGATCGTAGTCTGGTATGAACCTAAGGCCTATCCACGTCAACGTGGAAGCACTAGACTCAAGTTTCGCTCTCGTTTGAGCTCGTCAGTAGTGCATATCCTTGACCGGACCCGAAAATAAACCCCGGATCACTGGCGTATGAAGCGGGTGTGTAAACACTAGACCATGCGGCACACGCTGGACACGGCCAAATTATCACAACAGAATATTACAACGTCACCCATCGTAGGTTGTAGCTCAAGATTTGCTCGATCGCCGCGACTGATGTCCGTCAATCGATGTGGACCCAAACGATCAGGTCTTCTCACTGAGCTTCGAGCTCAAAGGGGAGCGAAACTCCAGTCTAGTGCTTCCGCATTGACGTGGCCAGACCTTAGGTTCATACCAGAATACGATCAGCGTTGCCAGTAGTGGGTTGTGCTCGATATTTAAATCTCAAATCCCGAAACAACCAAATAAATCAAGTAGTCATTATCAGAAATATTAACAGAAAATGTTTTTTTTTTTCCTCTCACTAAAATTAATATAACGTAGTTATTATCAGAAATGTTCATAGAAAACATTCTTTATCACTAAAATCAATATAACTTAGTCATTATCAGAAATATTAATATAAAATATTGTTCTATGCGATACCAGTGTAACGTATTCTTTCTCAGTACTTATATAAAATATTCTTTCTCAGTAATACTGTAAAAACAAAAAACTATCACCTACTGTCTATTGTACTATGTGGTGTAGGACATGGGGGATAAACGATTTTTTTTTTTTTTTGGGGGGGGGGGGGGGCTTGAGCCTGAGGAATTAAGGCCGCCTGGCTAGTGCAGTCGCTGCGAACTGTGCAGGTTAGGGTTTTCTTTTTGCCCCCCGACAGAAAAACCCACACCTTGCCGAGTATTCGAACCCGTGCCTCCTGAAGAAGAACCTGGCATTCTAGTCAACCGGCCAGCCACTTCTCCTCAGTAATAATACTATTTCCCAGAAATACCTAGAGTACGTATTTTTTCTCAGTAATACTATTCTTTCTCAGTAATGCCGATAGAAAGTATTATTTATCAGTAATACTGATAGAAAGTATTATTTCTCAGTAATACCTATAAAACGTATACTTTCTCAGTAAAAACGAAAGAAAGTATTCTTTCTCAGTAATACTATTCTTTCTCTGTAATACCGATAGAAAATATTCTTTCTCAGTAATACGATAAAAAGTATTCTTTCTCAGTAATACTGATAGAAATTATTCTTTCTCGGTAATACCTAGAGAAAGTATAATCGACATGTTAACGTGATGGAGATGCTTGCAGGTCTGCAAATTGATGGGAAGACCTTAGACTCGTAAAAAACAACAACAACAACAACATATATAGTATTGGAAACAACAAGCTGCCATAAAGATTGATAATGAAGTAGGTCAATATCAGCCTATTAAGGGAGGTGTGAGACAGGGATGTTTAATGTCTCCAGATATTTTTTTCCCCCTGTGCAGTGAAAGTATTTCCGGAAATATTGGCGATATGAAAGAAATCATCATTGGGGACATAACATCAATAACATTAGATATGCGGATGATGCAGTATTGAGTGTAGACAATAAGCAGGATCTGCAACATTCAGTAGATGCGATTGTTGAACACAGTGAACAACTTGGGTTAGAATTAAATTGTAAGAAGACACAGATTATGGTCGTCACTAAGAAGAAGGAAATACCACAATGTAATATACAAGTTAATGGGAATATTCTTAAACAAGTGAATCGGTACAATTATCTCGGAACAGTAATAACATCTGATGGGAGATGCCTTGAAGAGATTAGAACAAGAATTGCCGTAGCGAAGGTAGCCTTTTGCAAGATGGAAAACATACTGACCAATAAAGAGATGTCAATTGCTACGAGAAAAAGAGTGTTACATAGAGACTATACTTTTGTATGGATGTGAATCGTGGACAATGAGCAGTCAAGCTGGAAAACATATGATGGTGGTGGAAATGTGGTTTCTGAGAAGAATGCAAAGAATACCGTGAACAGACAGAAAAACCAATGACCAAGTACTACAAGAAACAAATGAAAACCGTAAATTGATTAGAGACATTAGACGTAGACAATCATAATGTTTTTGGACATGTTATGAGAAGAAATAAATTGGAGAACTTGGTGACAACTGACAAGATCGAGGGAAAGAGAACAAGGAAAGGGCAGAGAAGTAAATACCTGGATGGCTTGACCACGTTATAAAGTCGAGACAAGAACACTGAGGTGATCCACGATTCTGGTGATCCAGGGAGATGGCAAAACATGACCGCCCACGCTTATCGGCATGGTACATGATGTTGACAGAAAGTTTTCTTTTTCAGTAATACTATTCTTTCCCAGAAATACCGGTAGAAAGTATTCTTTCTCAGTAATACCTATAGAGAGTATTCTTTCTCTGTAATATTATTCTTTCTCAGTAATAACTATAGAAAGGATTATTTCTCAGTAAATATTATTCTTTCCCAGAAATACCGATAGAAAGTATTCTTTCTCAGTAGTATCTATAGAAAGTATTATTTCTCAGTAATATTATTCATTCTTAGTAATACCAAAAGAACGTATTCTTTCTCAGTAATACCGATAGAAATTATTGAAATTATTCTTTCTCAGTATCACATATAGAAAGTATTCTTTCTCAGTAATACCGTTAGAAAGTATTCTTTCTCAGTAATACTATTCTTCTCAGTAATACCGATAGAAATTATTCTTTCTCAGTAATACTATTCTTTACCAGAAATACCGATAGAAAGTATTTTTTCACAGTACTACCTATAGAAAGTATTCTTTCTTCGTAATACTATTCTTCCTCAGTAATACCCATAGAAAGTATTCTTTCTCAGTAATACTATCCTCACCAGAAATACTGATAAAAAGTATTCTTTCACTGTAATACCTATAGAAAGTATTCTTTCTCCGTAATACTATTCTTTATCAGTAATACCGATAGAAAGTATTCTTTCTCAGTAATACTAATAGTATATATTCTTTCTAATTAATTCTAATAGAAAAGTTTCTTACTCACTAAAACCACTGTAACGTAGTAATTATCAGTATTTTTAATACAACATATTCTTTCCCAGTAATATCAATAGAAAATTGTCTTCCTCAGTAATACCAATTCTTTCTCAGTAATACTAATAGCGCAATTCGTTGTCAGTAATACTAATATAACATAATATTTCCTAGTAATACCAATAAAAAGTATTTGTCCCCATTAATACCGATAGAAAGTATTCTTTTCCAGTAATACCGATAGATAATCTTATTTCCCAGTAATACCGATAGAAAATCTTTTTTTTTTCCAGTAATAAAAGAAAGTTAGTTGCATATCCTTTACAGGACGTCACAGTCAACATCAGCATTGTTTGCTGTTGTGATCTCTTGGCAAGTTTACGTTCAGTAGTTTGCCATTGCTTTCTGAACGACCGGCACCCATACCATTTCGTAAAAAAACCAATGCAAGGCGATCTGCTGCCAAATCGCCCGCAGATGTGTGTCGAACGCTGGTATGCGGGATTACGAATTGCGTCCACAACTCCTTGGCCACGGCGCCGGCTTTCCCAGTAATACCTATAGAAGTTATTCTTTCTCAGTAAAACAATTAGTAAATGTTGTTACTCACTAAAACCAATAGAAATAATTCTTCCTCGGTAATGTTAACAGTAAATATTCTTTTCTCAATAAAACTAAAAGAAAGTATGCTTCCTCATCTATATTAATGTAAGCTATTATTTCTTTGTAAAACTGATAGAAATTATTATTTCTTAGTAATATCAAGTGTTCTCCAACTGTCCAGGAATACTGAAGGTCCCTAGAGTGCATTCTGAGCCTCATATTTTCGCCAACAGTCGATATTTCCACAAGTAGATTCAAACCCAGGATTTATCCATTCAGAGACGCGCACATAAGGGTTATTATATACGTGTAATCCAAAGGTAGCCTTATAAAAATACTTGTGATAGACAGACAGGCACACTAACAAACAGGCAGACAGACAGATTGGCAGACAGACAGACAGATTGGCAAACAGACAGGCAAACTGGCAGCCAGACGTGCAGAAAGACTGGCAGTCAGACATTTAGAGACGGACGGACATAGACAGACAGGCACACACACACACACACAAACACACACACACACAAACACACACACACAAACACACACACACACACACACACACACACACACACTGACACACACATTGTTTAACAAAATTCAAGTTGAAAAAGGTTCCAAGGAAAAAAGAAAACAAACAAGAGAAGCAGAGAAAGACTGGGAGATATGAGTGGAATTATTCACTTACTGCCGCGAAGATTAGTAGACCTGACGAGAAAACTATTTTCCACGTCGCTAGGTGGAGTTACTTGTGCGTCTAATGCTTCTGCAAAAAACATTTACTTCTCAAATTTT
>OY992878.1:38034819-38082319 GCA_963921405.1 Cepaea hortensis | reverse complement strand
ATGGTAGAGTAAATCTAGCACTAAGCCGAATAAGTTAAAGTTAAAATGCACAACAGTGAAAGATCCACCAATAGAGAAATGTCATACAATGCAAATAACAGTGGATTAAATGTGATGACTTTCGACACTACAGAGACATAATGTAAATAGGTGACATTTTAGATGACAAATTTGTATGATTGTAAACAGATAAGCCATCAACAATCTGCTGAACGAATCCTTGCCTGGCATAGTTCGCTATATCTCCTCAGGTGCATACTGTAGAGTTATATATATATATATATATGTATATATATATATATATATATATATATATATATATATATATATATATATATATATATATATATATATATATCACCAACCAATCAACCAACTAACCAACCAATCAACCAACCGACCGACTGACTGACTGACTGACTGACTAAATAACTTAAAACAAATAGTCACTGCGTTTTTTCGAATCTCGAGCATTTTATCGCCACGGTAATCTCAGATTCAAAATTAAGTCTTTCTGTTTGCATAAAACCGATTGCAAGAGTCTAACTGACATGCCTTCATATATATATATATATATATATATATATATATATATATATATATATATATATATATATATATATATATATATATATATATATATATATATATATATCAGCAATTGATTATTGAATATAATACATGGAACGCTTTTTCTTTGTTAACTCGATAATTGCTAATAAGCAAGTAGTCCCTGATGAGTGACAGGCATCTTATGTCCTGTAGATTGCATGGGGATTTCTGAAGACTGATTTATTCTCTTTTCCATCGGGAATACCAGAGTTTCGGCCAGATCCTCTGGTTACTCCCGGTAGCACCATTCTCTCCAGGCAATGAAAATTTGGCAATGTTGTTGTGACTGATAGTAATAACTATACGTGATACTATCATTGACTGTAAGAAAGAGAGTGTAGAAGTGCTATATAGAACCTGTTTTGCTGTATGGCTGTGAATCTTGGAATGTAAATGAACAATATAGGAAGAGATTGGAAGCGACGGAAATGTGGTTCCTGAGAGGAATGTTGAGAATTCTTTGGACTGCCAAAGTAACTAACAACTGTCTGAAGCAGGCTAATGAAACTAGAACATTACATACAACAATAAGAAAGAGGCAAACAGCTTGTTTTGGTCATGTGATGAGAAGAGAGGCATTGGAGAACATCATGGCAACTGGAAAGATCGAGGGGAAGAGAGGCAGAGGCAGACCAAGAGAAATGATGCTGGATAGATTGAGAGGGTGGTATGGAGGAATATCAACAGCGGAGTTGATCCAGAAAACCAAAGACCGAGATCTGTGGAGCTGTCAGCCAGCATGGTACTTGATGATGATGATGATACGTGATAGTTAGGCCTGTATTCTTCTGTCAAACAACATATATACATTCACATGGGTTTGTCGACACTCGTCGAAGTAGAAGAAAGATATAGACACACCAGGCAATATAAGCATTGAAAACTATAATGACCACACTGGGATTCGAACCTGCCGTCTAAAAAATGATGACTTTGCCTCGCGGAAGGAACAAGTGTACTTCGACGCACGACCATCTAGAAACACTCCATGGAAATAGAGGACAGAAGTAGCCTAGCTCATTGGTTAGCATGAATGCTTGCCGTCCCGACGATCATGTGTTCGAATCTCTATCGGTGATAATTGGTTCAAATTGCCCTGGAATCCAATGTCGACTCAGTTAAAAATGGGTATCAGGACATTTTGTGGGAAGTAAAGGAGCCTTCATCCATCGATTGCCGATGTGTCTATAAAAATATGGGTCTAGCACCTGTTTGTCAATGTGTCCAAGCGTGTCAAAGGGATTTTACTTTACTGACTCACTATATAATCATAATTAGCTACAATCCTAAACATGTCATATTTCAGTATACAATCAACAACGAAAAACTTATTGACTCACGCAGTTTGTGATCTATACTCATTATAGTCCACCAACAATAATTTCATGATTTATTTCAAGATATTTCTCGGCAATATTTTGTTTCGCTTCCACATATGAACTTCTCGATGCCCAGTTAATTAAGATGAAGTGTTTCATCGTGAATCCGTTATGCTTGTTTCTTTTATTCTCATAAATACGTTTAATGTGGCCTATGCAAATTCTTTATACTAGTAAACAATTTTAGCCTGTCCCTTCTGCACTTAAACACATTTAACATTTCCAGCGAACGTATATTCTATAATTAAATAGATTTAACGTGTTCAGTTAATGTTAATTCTGTAATTAAACACATTTAACGTGTCCAATGAACGTTAATTCTGTAACTAAACGCGTTTAACGTGTCCAATGAAAGCTCTTTCTGTACTTAAACACATTTAACATGTCCAATGAAAATATTGTCTGCAATTAAAGACTTTAATGTTTTCAGAGAAATTAGTTTCGTAAAATTGACTACATCAGTGTCGTTCTGTAGTTTATATGTCGCTTATCTATTCAATATCTCGTGTTCGTGGATTCACTCACGCGTATTCAGAGAAAGTTGTTTGTTGTAATATGAAGATACTGCTCCTCAAGGTCACAAGAAGAAGAAGAAGAAGAAGAAGAAGAAGAAGAAGAAGAAGAAGAAGAAGAAGAAGAAGGAGGAGGAGGAGGAGGAGAAGAAGAAGAAGAAGAAGAAGTAGTAGTAGTAGTAGTAGTAGTAGTAGTAGTAGTAGTAGTAGTAGTAGTAGTAGTAGTAGTAGTAGTAGTAGTAGTAGTAGTAGTAGTAGTAGTAGTAGTAGTAGTAGTAGAAGAAGAAGTGTTGGAGAAAGAAGAGGGGTAGGAAGCGGGGGAAGAAGAAGAAGAAGAAATATAAGAGAGGAAAAAGAAGAAGAAGAAGAAGAAGAAGAAGAAGAAGAAGAAGAAGAAGAAGAAGAAGAAGAAGAAGAAGAAGACGAAGAAGAAACATTCTAAGTGATGAAGTTTAGTCTTTTGTTTATCACTTCTTATCGTTTTGTTTATTACTCTAAAAATATATTTCTTGTGTATACATAACTTAGTGACGGCATTTCACGTTTATAGCATGCATACAAACATACAGACAGCCACGAACATACATATACCAGATCACTGTGTTATGTACTCACTACAATTATATTTCTTACTAACTGCGAAGGCAATTAAATTTATGCAGACTACCGCCTGTCTCCAGGAGTAGCGTTAGTACACCAGCTGACACATTTGACTCCTGCCTGGGTGGGGGTGTGTTCAAATCCCCACCTAGCAGGGGATTGACTCAGACTGCTGGACCTCAAATATGTTATATTTGTGTATTGTTTTGCAATGTGGTTTCAGTGTCTTTTTATTTTGAGTCCTGACGATGGATTGCGAATTCCTTGGACTGCCAGAGTAACTAACAACGATTGCCTGAAAGAGGCTAATGAAACTAGAACACTATATACAACAATAAAAAAGAGACAAACAGCTTTCTTTGGTCATGTGATGAGAAGAGAGACATTGGAGAACATCGTGACAACTGGAAAGCTCGAGGGGAAGAGAGGCAGAGGCAGACCAAGATAAATGATGCTGGATGGATTGAGACGGTAGCATGGAGGAATACCATCAGCAGAGTTGATCCAGAACACCAAAGACCGAGGTCTGTGGAGAGCCATGAACGCCTACGCCAGCCGGCACGGCACTTGATGATGATGACAATGATGATGAAGGTTGTCTTCGGAATGACTAGCAATGATTGCATGTTTGCAGCTAAGGTTGTCTTCGACATTAAGTAGGCAGCTGCACGTCAACCCACTCTGGTTGCCTCTGACAACTCGCTTGATGGACACTGACCCTGTTAATGGTTCCTTTCCCTGTGAACCCTAGCACCACGCTTGATGAACATTGGTCCTGTTATGGTTTCCTTTCCTTGTGAGCCCTAGCAACACGCTTGACGGACACTAACCCTGTTATTGGTTCCTTTCCCTGTGAACCCTAGCAACCCGCGGGATATAAGAATACAAATCGAAAATATCATTTGCTTCTTAAAAGCAAACAAACAAACATGGATATCACCCAAGAAGACAATCGTTCTCTCATCAACTTCCACTACTCAAAAGAATCAAGTTTGGAAACATACTTTTATGTTTTATTATGTAATGTGAGCTTGTTTTATGCCAGCGAATATTAATGTAATTCATGCAAATAATCAGTTTTCACAAAGATTACACTTTAAAACCATGCTGTGTATTGTCTATTATTAATTAATATTCCATTAATTATTTCACTTATTTACGTTGCTGTACAGATTTTAATTAGTTTCCCTTATCAGCCGCTGATCATTTGCTATCAGATTTCAAATATCTCATAATGAAATTTCACCACTGAGTGTTATAAAATTGCAAAACATATTATTCATCATGCGATCTCGAATGGCGATCTAGCCCTAAAAATGTGATCGCAAGAAGAAAAACAAGAAGAAGAAGGGGGGGGGGGGGGAAGAGGAAGAGGACAGAAAAAAAGAAGAAAAAGAAGAAGTAGAAGGCGAAGAGAAGAAGGTATGAAGAGGGAGAATGAAGAAGAATAGGAGGCCTGAGGAGGAGGAGGAGGAGGAGGAGGAGGAGGAGGAGGAGGAAGAGGAGGAGGAGGAGGAGGAGGAGGAAGAGGAGGAGGAGGAGGAGGAGGAGGAGGAGGAGGAAGAAGAAGAAGAAGAAGAAGAGTTACAAAAAATATTTTAGTTTTTTTTCCGTTTAACACTTCTAATCGTTCTGTTTATAATGATAAAATATATTTTTATACATAAATAACTTAATTATGACATTTCATGTTTATAGCTGCAAACAAGCAAACAAACAAAAACACAAAAAAAAAAAAAAAAAAAAAAACCACACACACACGCACGCACGCACGCACGCACGCACACAAACGTGAGATTATTGTTTTATGTAGACATAGAGTCTGCCTTAAAGAAATGTAAAAATTCAGAAATAAACATCATATTAAGGGATTTCAATGCAAAAGTAGGAAATCAAGGTGATAGATACGCAGTAGGAAACTATGGTTTAGGAGAGAGAAATGAAAGAGGATACAGACTATAGAAGATCAGATTATACAGGTATGGACAGATTATGTTAAAAACCTTTATGAGGATAACAGAGAGGAACAGTATGATATTAGATTTAACAATGAAGGACCACCAATTTTGAAGATGGAGGTTCGAAATATTCTTAAGCATATGAAAGCATATTATCTTCTGCAACCATGGTTTGGGAGAGAGAAATGAAAGAGGTTACAGACTTGTAGAATGGGCAAAAGAACAAGAATTGGTTGTAGGAAACACCTGGTTTAAACAACATCCTAGAAGATTATGGACATGGAGGAGTCCAGACAGCAGGATTAAAAACCAGATAGATTACATCCTGATAAGCAAAATGTTTCGAAATGCATTAACAGTTGTAAAAACAGTTCCAAATGCAGACTGTTACAGTGATCACAGATTAATTACTGGCACATTGAGGGTAAAGTTAAAGAAAGTCAAGTATACAGCAGGAAACCCTAAATATGACTTGTGCAAATTGAAAACTGACAAAGAAATACAAGATAATTTTAACATAGAAGTAAAGAACAAATTTGATTTATTGTCTGATCTAGAGATCCTATTTCAAGATGTAGATGATCAATGGGAAATGCTGAAGAATTCAATCAGTTGTGCAGCAGAAAAAACTATTCCAAAAGTAAAGAAAGTTGGCCGTAAGACATGGATGACTGAAGAAATTTTACAACTAATGGAAACAAGAAGACAGAACAAAAATAATCCTGCCAAATATGAAGAAATTCACAGAAAAGTCAGAACCTTATGCATAATAGAAAAAGATCAGATTTTACATGTATGGTCAGATTACGTGAAAAACCTTTATGACGATAGCAGAGACGAACAATATATTGTTCAAAATAACAATGAAGGGCCAGCAATTTTGAAGATGGAGGTTCAGAATGCTCTTAATCATATGAAATCTGGCAAAACCCCCGGTCCAGACAGCGTCACAACAGAAATGACTAATGCTTTAGAAGAATATGGAATAGATAAAGTTACCAGTCTGCTTAATACAATATATGATACTGGAAATATACCTCATGAGTTATGTAATTCTGTATTTATTGCAATCCCAAAGAAATCAGGAGCCTTGGAATGTGATCAACATCGAACAATTAGTATAATGAGTCACATCACGAAGATTTTGCTCAGAATTATCATGCAAAGAGTTAGGAGGAAAATACAACCTGAAATAGGAGAAGAACAATGTGGGTTTGTGGAAGGCAAGGGTACAGTAAATGCTGTGTATATACTGAGAAACATAATCGAACGTTCTATAGAAGTAAACAAAGATCTACACCTTTGCTTTATTGACTACACAAAGGCTTTTGATAAAGTGAGACATGTCAACATGATAAGGATGCTTGAAGATCTACAAATTGATGGAAAAGATCTTAGACTTGTAAAAAACATATATTGGAAACAACAAGCTGTCATAAGAGTTGATAATGAAGTAAGCCAATATCAGCCTATTAAAAGGGGTGTGAGACAGGGATGTGTAATGTCTCCAGATCTGTTTTCCCTGTACAGTGAAAGTATTTTCAGAAATATTGAAGATATGGAAGGAATCAACATTGGGGGACGATGCATCAATAACATTAGATATGCAGATGATACAGTCTTGATTGCAGACAATGAACAGGACCTGCAACATTTAGTAGATGCGATTGTTACACACAGTGAACAACTAGGGTTAGAATTAAATTGTAAAAAGACACAGATTATGGTCGTCACTAGGAAGGACGAAATACCACAATGTAATATACAAGTAAATGGGAATATTCTTCAACAAGTGAGCAGGTACAATTATCTCGGAACAGTAATAACATCTGATGGGAGATGCCTTGAAGAGATTAGAACAAGAATCGCCATGGCAAAAGTAGCCTTTAGCAAGATGAAAAACATACTGACCAATAAAAAGATGTCAATTGAAACGAGAAAAAGAGTGTTGAGATGCTACATAGAACCTGTACTTTTATATGGATGTGAAGCTTGGACAATGAGCAGCCAGGCTGAAAAACATCTGATGGCTGTAGAAATGTGGTTTCTGAGGAAAATGCAAAGAATACCATGGACAGCCAGAAAGACCAATGAACAAGTCCTTCAAGAAACAAATGAAGATCGTAAACTGATCAGAGACATTAGACGTAGACAGTCACAATTTTTTGGGCATGTTATGAGAAGAAATGATTTGGAGAACTTGGTGACAACTGTAAGATCGAAGGGAACAGACCAAGGGGAAGACCTAGAAACAAGTATCTGGATGGCTTGGCCTTGTGGCATGGTCGAGACAGAAACACGGAACTGATCCACGACTCTGTTGATCGAGTGAGATGGCAGAACATGACCGCCCACGCTTACCGGCATGGCACATGATGGATGGATATGAAAGCTGGCAAGGCCCCCGGTGCAGATAACATCACAACAGAAATGATTAAAGCTTTAGAAGAATATGGACTAGATCAAGTCACCAGACTGCTGAACACATTATATGATACTGGAGAGATACCTTCTGAATTATGTAACTCTGTATTTATTGCAATTCCAAAGAAATCATGAGCCTTGGAATGTGATCAGCATAGGACAATTAGTATAATGAGTCACATCACAAAGATTTTGCTAAGAATTATCATGCAAAGAGTGAGGAAGAAATTACAACCTAAAATAGGGGAAGAACAATGCGGGTTTGTAGAAGGAAGGGGTACAGTAAATGCTGTGTATATGCTGCGAACAGTTATTGAACGTGCTATAGAAGTAAACAAGGATAAACATCTTTGCTTTATTGACAACACAAAAGCTTTTGATAGAGTTAGACATATCAACATGGTGGATATGCTTGCAGATCTACAAATTGATGGGAAAGACATTAGACTTATAAAAAAACACATATTGGAAACAACAAGCTGCCATAAGGATTGATAATGAAGTGGAACAATATCAGCCTTTTAAGAGAGGTGTTAGGCAGGGATGTATAATGTCTCCAGATCTTTTTTTCCCTGTACAGTGAAAAATATTTTCAGAAATGTAGAAGATATAAATGGAATCAGCATTGGAGGACGAAACATTAATAACATCAGATATGCAGATGATACAATATTGATTGCAGACAATGTGAAGGATCTGCAACAATTAATAGATGCGGTTGTTGTACACAGTAAGCAGCTGGGGTTAGAATTAAATTGTAAAAAGACACAGGTTATGGTCGTCAATAGGAAGAACGAAGTACCACAATGTAATATACAAGTAAATGGGAATATTCTTCAACAAGTGAATCGGTACAATTATCTCGGAACAGTCATGACATCTGATGGGAGATGCCTTGACGAGATTAGAACAAGAATCGCCATGGCGAAAGTAGCCTTTAACAAGATGAAAAACATTCTGACCAATAAGAAGATGTCAATTGAAACGAGAAAAAGAGTGTTGGGGGGATACATAGAGCCGGTTCTTTTGTATGGATGTGAAACTTGGACAATGTGCAGTCAAGCTGAAAAACATCTGATGGCTGCAGAAATGTGGTTTCTGAGGAAAATACAAAGAATACCATGGACAGATAGAAAAATCAATGAGCAAGTATTACAGGAGATAAATAAAACTCGTAAATTGATTAGAGAAATTAGACGTAGACAGTCAAAATGTTTTGGACATGTTATGAGAAGAAATGGATTGGAGAACTTAGTGACATCTGGCAAGATCGAAGGGACCAGACCAAGAGGAAGAGCGAGAAAAAAATACCTGGATGGCTTGACCACATGGCATGGACGAGACAGGAACATTGAGCTGATCCACGACACTAGTGATCGAGTGAAATGGTGAGTCATGACCGCCCACGCTCTCCAGCATGGCACATGATTGATTGATTGATATTGGTAGAAGACGCGGAGACACAGAGAGAGAGAGAGCTGATGCTGGGTACCTAATTAGGTGACATCTAGGGATAACCTCAACAGAATTGATCCACAACACCAGGGGCTGAAGCTTGTGGTGATATATGAACACCTATGATATTTGGCAGGACACACGATGATGATGATATCTTCTAATTACATGTCTTATACATTTCATGAGCCTTTTCCTTGTGATTCATTGCGATTTGTTGTCAGTTACCTAGTCTAAGTACACACAAACTAGACAATGGATAGGAAAGGTCATCAATGAACATCACAGTAAACGGAGAGATACTTGAACAAGTAACACATTTCCCCTATGTTGAACATGTAATAACAGATGATGGTATAAGTGAAATAGAAATAACAAAGAGAATAGGAATGGTCAAAAATGCTTTCAGCAGCATGAATTCAATATTAACTTCTAGAGAGATTAACAACGCATTAAAAATGAGAATTGTCAAATGTTACGTATATTCAACGCTACTGTATGGCGTGGAAGCCTGGACATTGAACAAGTCGAATAGATGCCCTGGTGATGTGGATATACAGAAAAATATGTCATTTTTCATGGAAACAGAAACAATCAAATACCGAGGTTCTAGAAAAGCGGGGAATGAAAAAAGATTTGATGAAATAAATAAAAAAAGAGGCATGTGAAGTATTTCGGCCACGTTAAAAGACATAACACTCGTATAAAAACCATACTGGAGGGCAAGATTGAGGGCAAACGAGCAAGAGGTTGATAACGATAGAAGTAGGAAGATAACATCAAGAGATGGACGAACATCGTGGGAAGATAACATTAAAAGATGGACGAACATCAGTCTGACAGTATGTACAGTCAAGGCGAGAGACAGACAGTGCTGGAGATCTATTGCAGCCAACCTTCATGGTGGAGAAGGCACTTGGTTGATTGGTGTACAAGTAACTAACATTATAAACCGCACACACATTCATGTACACATACAAGAAGAGAAACCACAACCCTAGCGTTAACAAAATTGATTTCAACAACAGGAAAACACAATATTTACATTCCACAGTTGTAGAACAAGGCACAACAAGGGAGCAGAAGCGAACATAGGACTGTACTGTACGCAAACAAGAATTGATATAATTGAATATAGAGAACCCTTGCGACATGCACTGGGTCAGTTTGGCCTCATAGATTGGTGATTTGATAATGATCGCAATTTCGCAATTTCCTAAGGTTTCCTTTACTGTACTGTGCTACATATGTTCATTTCTATAGAAGCTGGTTAATTATAGCTATGATACTTATATATATATATATATATATATATATATATATATATATATATATATATATATATATATATATATATATATATAAATAAATATATATATATATATATATATATATATATATATATATATATATATATACATATATATATATATATATCACACACACACACACACACACACACACATATTTACTGCTTATAAATACTGCATTTCTTAATAATAATAATAATAACAACAACAGCAACAACAACAACAACGACAACAGAGTCCAGAAACATTAGTACGACCAAGATCAAAATAAGAACTAGCCCAAAGATGTAACTATCAAAGACATCACTGCAAGAAGATGAAGATAATAATAATAATAATAATAATAATAATAATAATAATAATAATAATAATAATAATAATAATAATAATAACAACAACAACAGTCCAGAAACATTAGTACGACCAAGATCAAAATAAGAACTAGCCCAAAGGTGTAACTATCAAAGACATCACTGCAAGAAGATGAAGGTAATAATAATAATAATAATAATAATAATAATAATAATAATAATAATAACAACAACAACAACAACAACAACAACAACAACAACAACAACAACGAGTCCAGAAACATTAATACGACCAAGATCAAAATAAGAACTAGCCCAAAGATGTAACTATCAAAGATATCACTGCAAGAAGATGAAGATAATAATAATAATAATAATAATAATAATAATAATAATAATAATAATAATAATAATAATAATAATAATAATAATAATAATAATAATAACAACAACAACAGTCCAGAAACATTAGTACGACCAAGATCAAAATAAGAACTAGCCCAAAGGTGTAACTATCAAAGACATCACTGCAAGAAGATGAAGGTAATAATAATAATAATAATAATAATAATAACAACGAGCCCAGAAACATTAATACGACCAAGATCAAAATAAGAACTAGCCCAAAGATATCACTGCAAGAAGATGAAGATAATAATAATAATAATAATAATAATAATAATAATAATAATAATAACAACAACAACAACAGAGTCCAGAAACATTAGTACGACCAACATCAAAATAAGATCGACCCCAAAGGTGTAACTATCAAAGATATCACTGCCAGAAGATGAAGATAATAATAATAATGATGATAATAATAATAATAATAATAATAATAATAATAATAATAATAATGACAATAGTATGTAAATCTGTATTATCAACCTTTGGGTGTAACCGTACTATAATCCCTTAAGAACCGCATAAACATGTACATTTCAAAATTATGGTGAAGTGTCCAGTCTACTTCTTCTGTGTCCTCTTTCAGACCTCCACGTTAGTCTCGATTAATGGCATATGTTAATTTCAACTTTTCACTAACTGGAACATCCCCGAGAGAAAGATACAGAACATCAAACGCGTTCCAGACAGATAGTATTCGGGATTAAGACATGAATTAGCGGGCGAACTAGCGAAGTTGATAGCGAACTGCGCTGGTAATGTCATGAGCACTGTCGGACGCGGGTTCGACTGGCTCGTCGCTTGCCAAAGTGAAGGAAAGATTAGCCACATATTCCTCCTTGCTCCCGACCGTCATAAAATTAATGTCTCTATCACAGTACAGACCAATAGCAAGAAACTGCTCCGGGACAAGTAATTAATTATTATGGAAACAAACACGAACTCTCCTATACTGGCAAGTGATAGGCGTATAGAAGAGAAAAAGAATTCTCTGTCCTTTACAGGACATGGCAGTCAATCCCAACGTTTTGTTTCGGACTGTTATTTCTTGGAAAGTTTACGTTCAGTAGTTTGCCATTGTTATCTAAACTACTGGCACTCATACCTGTATATGGGGCAAAAGCAAGGCCGTCTGCATCCAAACCGCCCACAGCTATGTTTCGAACGCGGCATGCGACATTACGAAGTGCATTCGTAACCCCTTCACCACAGAGCCGGCTGTAGTAGAAATGTCACAGTAAAATGTAAAACTATCTTGAGCCGTATATGGTGTTGAGCAGTATATGGTGTTGAGGCGTATATGGTGTTGAGGCGTATATGGTGTTGAGGCGTATATGGTGTTGAGCCGTATATGGTGTTGAGCCGTATATGGTGTTGAGCCGTATATGGTGTTGAGGCGTATATGGTGTTGAGGCGTATATGGTGTTGAGCCGTATATGGTGTTGAGGCGTATATGGTGCTGAGCCATATATGGTGTTGAGGCATATATGGTGTTGAGGCGTATATGGTGTTGAGGCGTATATGGTGTTGAGGCGTATATGGTGTTGAGCCGTATATGGTGTTGAGGCGTATATGGTGTTGAGGCGTATATGGTGTTGAGGCGTATATGGTGCTGAGCCGTATATGGTGTTGAGGCTTATATGGTGTTGAGGCGTATATGGTGTTGAGGCATATATGGTGTTGAGCCGTATATGGTGTTGAGGCGTATATGGTGTTGAGGCATATATGGTGTTGAGCCGTATATGGTGTTGAGGCGTATATGGTGTTGAGGCATATATGGTGTTGAGGCATATATGGTGTTGAGGCGTATATGGTGTTGAGGCGTATATGGTGTTGAGCCGTATATGGTGTTGAGGCATATATGGTGTTGAGGCATATATGGTGTTGAGGCGTATATGGTGTTGAGCCGTATATGGTGTTGAGGCATATATGGTGTTGAGGCGTATATGGTGTTGAGGCGTATGTGTTGCCTCCATATTTTCAAACCAATCGGTATTCGAAGAGTTATAGGGCCACAATCACAGTTCTCTTTTACATCCCAGGAAATGTCTCGGTACCCATTACAGGTTGGATCGGCCTGGGAGTCTGGGTTAATGAACAATAATCCCTGTTGTAAAGACCATTGAAGCGCATGAATACCCGGCCGGCAGGCAAATGTACTAGCCACTGTGCTACTCTCATTCTGAGGTTAAATCTTCGAGCCGTTTAGAATTGTGATGTTGGAATGTTAACTACTTTTGAGTTGATTTATTTGGATTTTTCCGGGATTTGAGATTTACATATTGAGCACAACCTACTTACTACTGGCAACGCAATTGTATTCCGGTACCAACCTAAGGCCTTGTCCACGTCAATTGGAAGCACTAGAATTGAGAATTTTGATGTTAGAATATTAACCATTTGTTAGATCTCTTCTACAGGTAGAGTTTAAATATAAGTTATTAGTGTTAACAAATCATAATTGATGTTAAGTCTGTGTATGCGGGGGTTAGTGCTTCCAATTGACGTGGACAAGGCCTTAGGTTCGTACTTTTGAGTTGTCTGTGCCACCGCGGCTCTCTTTCTGGGATGAATTCTTCAAGCAGTTTAAAATGTATGATGTTGAAAGTTTAACTACATTTGAGTTTTCTGTGTCACCATAGTTCTATTTCTATGATTAGTTTAGTTTAGTCTAGTTTAGTTATTAACTAATTTTTAACCTTCTTCTACTGTTAGATTTTAAATATAAGTTATTAGTGTTAACAAATCATAATTGATGTTAAGTCTGTGTATACGGGGGTTGCTGAAAAAGTGTAATCAGATCAACATGAAACAAAAAATGTAAAAACATTTATCAGCCATAATAAATATATTTAGATAAGGTTATACAATTTCCAACAGCCATTACACATTACAGTATCTACGTAGTGTCAACACCAATACTTTCATGAGACATAACATTGTTGGACATCATTGTGCGCATTTATTATTTCTGTGCAAACACACACAAATACCTGTCTTTCGTCACACATGGTTATAAATATAGACCCCATTTAGTGGGCTCCCTTAGTTTAAGGTTCAGTTAACAAATACAGTTGAAGTAAATGTTTGCTGATTTGGAACTTAAATGTTACGGAAAAGTTGTTTGAATACCGTCGACTGAGAAGAAGAAAATACTGACATTCAAGATCCAAGACAACTGATTCATAAACAGCGCATGTGTCGGAAGCTGAAATAGTTTGGCAATCTTAAACATCGCAGTATTTTGGAAAGAACAGTAATGGAAGCAATGGAAGAAGATGCAGGAGTCCATCAGCTCGAAGAAGGATACATAACAGTGAAGACATTTTAGGGGTAAAAGGTATGGAGGAAGGTTAACGAGCAAAAGGCCGGGAATTGTTTTTGTGTGGACCTGCAAGAGGTGGACACTCTTTACGTGGACTACATCATGATGGTGGGGTGCTTATACTTTTAATGCTGACATCCTTAGACCGAATAAAAAATGGTGCTATCAGAGAGACAGTGGGAGCAACACCTAGCGACACATATATGGATAGACAGAAGATCAAATGGTTTGGCCATCTTGTTAGAATGCAGCACAAGCAACTACCAACACTGGCCCTACATCGAAGAAGATCTGCTACGAGAGCAAGAGGACTCTCCAGAAGAAAATGCATTGACAACATCAAAGACATTGTACAATCACACGGAATGACACTATCCAGTGCCACGCATGGGGCGCTGGAGTGCCAATTATTCCTCCCCACGACGCGTAACGGCAAAATTGGATGATGATGATGACATGCTTCGCGGATAACCGCTAGACAAACATTTGTAGATCCGCGAAACATGATAGAATATATATGGAAGCACCAAGATGTCCTGACAATACATGTATCAGGTCAGTCCTTTTAAACATTCCAAAATGATTTTCTGTGTACGAGTCCATTATCTTAAACATACAGAAGTATATATGAGCATATACGAGGTTACTCAATGCAAATCAACATAACTGTATATAATGTTGGAGTTTGTGAGAACTGGCACAGAGTGGAATACACGCCACTCACAAGAATAGTCAATCAATACAGAAACTGTAGTCATTTGCCTCACCCTGGAGGATGTTTAAAGACTCTTGATGGGCATGGTCCGGGAGCAATGTCTTTCGTTTCCACGCTTTGAACTCGTGCGTAGTCCATACTAGATTGATTTGCGTGTGTGTGTGTGTGTGTGTGTGTGTGTGTGTGTGTGTGTTTGTGTGGGCAAGCATACCCTAGTACCAATGTCCCTCTTCATCAGGTGAATCCACTCCGACTTCTGAGATATTTGTAATTTACGCCCCCCAAGCCAAGGACGAGAAGTTAACATTTTAGCCCCACTGACCAGTGGGTTGAACCCGCGGCCTCGCAATCAGAACACCGGAAGTTTAAAAGCGCTCGTATTCATTCGGCGATGCTGGTCTTCTCTTGGGACAATAATAATATATCATTGATAACTGATAACTGATAACAACTGGGTTTAGATACAATCTTAACAAAACATTTACACAGGCAGACAAAGAATATTTCATCGCTTAGACCAGGGGTGGCCAACACGAGGCCCAGGGGCCGCATGCGGCCAGCCGGGAGTCATGTTGCGGCCCGCAAAGCTAGGTCAAATGAACATCAATGTTAACTTTATTGTGCAGATCACCAAAATAGCATTACATCATGAGTCGTTCGTATCATATATTTTTAAATTATAACTAAGAGAAATGTGAAATATCTCGCATGTTTGGAAAAAATCATTGGTTTTTAACTATTTTAAATATCCCGCATTGTCGGAAAAATTCATAGATTTTAGCTATTTCAAATATCCCGCTATTTGACACTCAAGCGTACTTAGTGTTTTGTCCGACGCTGGTGTTGACAAAATTTAATATGAGACTTCAGCTTCTGATATATATGTTCTGTGGTCTTCGGCGTCTTCGGGAAGCTTGCAACGCTATAGGGCTCATACTCATAACTACTGTTAGTCCAGCTGGACAAAGTTCCGTGTTATTCTGTAGTTTAGTTCTATTATCGCCACTGTGTCTGGAGAGATTTTGCGATCTACGTTAAAATACATATTTATCATATTTATAATAAGAGTTCAGGCTACTTTAATCAAGTATCCTGTATCAAGTATCTACCATATCGATCCTAAAGGTAAGTAAACCCTGAAACATTTTATTTATGTAATTAAAATTAATTAATTATTATTAATTAGTACTACACTTGGTGGTTTAAATTTTTTTTTCCAGTTAAAAACGAAGACCTACCATGGCATCAACTAGTAAAGACTTTGGACCAAGGAAAAGAAGAATCACAGAAGAATTAAGAAGTTTTAAAGACAGGTGGGCTATAAACTATTTTTTTTTTCCATGGAAATTAAAACAAATCCCATATGCTTGATATGCGCGAATCTGTTTCTGTCTTGAAAGAGTATAACATCACACGGCACCACGAGACTAAACATGCAAATCAGTTTGATAAGTACAAAGGGAAATTTCGACAAGACCAAGTAAATGACTTTTAAAAAAATTTCTGTACAACAAAAGATATTTACTAGAGCTGGTTTGGAGTCAGTACGCTATGTGAAAGATAGTTATGCGTAGCCATGATACTAGCAAAAAAAAAAAAAAAAAAAAAATCGAAGCCATATTCAGATGGCGAAATGGTTAATTAATGTTTGGAGAGCGTCGTTGAAATTCTGTGTCCAGAAAAGAAGAAGGATTTCTCAAAAATAAGTCTGCCTCGTCAGACTATTACTAGGCGTGTGGACGACATTGGAAAACATATTGAAGATAATCTGAAAAGTCAAGCGTCCGAGTTTATATTTTATGCTCTAGCATTGGATGAAAGCACAGACATGGCAGATACTGCCCAACTAGCAATTTTTATCAGGGGTGATGATATCCATTTTAGAAAGACAGAAGAATTAGCGGCACTGTATCCACTTAAGGACACTACTAAGTCACGAGATTTGTTAGAGTCAGTTACATCGACATTGAATCGCTTTTCGTTACAACTTAACAACTTATCGGGCTTAACAACGGATGGTGCTCCAGCAATGGTTGGGAAACACGAAGGTTTAGTAAAATTGATTGAAAATGAGGCCTCCAAAGTCGGTAATACTTTAATGCTAAATTTTCATTGTATTATTAATCAGGAGAATTTATGTTCGAAGTCCCTCAAAATGGACCATGTCATGAAAGTGGTCGTCAAAGTAGTGATCTTCATTAAGTCGATCGGGTTGCATCACTGTCAGTTCCAAGAATTTCTAAAATCTTTGAACTAAGATTATAATGACGTTACATTTTATGCAGAAGTAGGATGGCTGACCCGTGCCAAATTGTTGAAAGGAGTGTTTGATTTGCAGCAAGAGATACAGTCATTCTTTGCAAGCAAGTCAAAAAGTATCCCAGAGTTTGAAGACAAAGAGTGGAGTGGGTTTGCGATTTTGCATTTCTGGTCGATATATCTAGCCACTTAAATGACGTTAATACTCATCTACAAGGAAAGATCAATTAATTAATAAGATGTATGGTCATATTTCTGCACTTCAAATGAAACTTGGACTTTTGGGAACAACAGTTGAGAACAAAAAAATTTACTCACTTTCCTACATTGTCATTGCAACCATACGTCACACAGGACTTAAACCTCGAATTTTAAAACCGATTTAAGGATTAAAAAAAAACAACATCGTGTGTTTTTTTGTGCTTTTGCAACGCCATTCGCGGTAGACGTGAATTTATTACCAGGAAGATTACAAAAGGAACATTGTAAAATGTGTTGTGATACCCAGTTAAAGGAGAAATTCCATTAAGTTGGTTTGGAAGAGTTCTATAAAACGCATTTGGGCAAGGATAAATATGCTGCGTTTTACAAACATGCTCTGTCGATGGTTTTGTTATATGGAAACACTTATGCGTGTGAACAGCCTTTTAAATCTCATGAAGCACATCAAATCACAAGTGAGAACACGAATTACTGATGTTCATTTGGAAAACTGTTTGCGTGTAGCGACAATATCAGTCGAGATCAATGTTGATGCACTTAGTTCTGAAAAACAAAGTCAGAAGTCTCACTTTTAAATATTGTTAAATTGTCTAATAAATATGTTTGATTCTCAGTTATGTTTTATTTTCTAAAAAAAAAAAAATACATATACCTATTTCTTGTTTTTATTTTTTACATTAAACCAGGCAAGCGTTTGACCACGATATCACCTACATGGAAGCGACGATGTGGTCAAATCTGTAGCACGCTTGCTTGTTTACTTTAATTAACAACAACAACAACAACAACAACAACAACAACAAATCACTGCCATTGACGATGAACTGTATTTCGTGGACTGTGTGGGTGATTATCTAGGAAACATCCAGATGGGAAAATGACTGCCGATTCCATCAGAAATGAACTGGGTGCTTTGTGGGGGACTATTGTGTTGACATTCTGGTGGCGGCATTATGCACAGTGTATCTGTGCGAGCTGTTATTTGTCGAGACTCCTGTCTTTTCCACTTTTCACATTGGGCAGTGGGGAGCGTTTTGTGTGATATTCACTGGCACAGGAATGGAGCATAATGGGGACGACCCGTTGCTGTGAAGTTGGAACTGCGACTAACTAACTAACTAACTAACAAATTAGGTTCTTGGCCCGGCAGGAAATATTATTTCTGAAATTTGGCCCGCCTACTGAAAAGGTTGGCCACCCCTGGTTTAGACTCAAGACACCCGGATTCCCTTGCTACAATTATATTTAATTTTCTAAAATCACACCCAAGCCTTAGAGGGGAAAATACTAGAAATCTTTGCGAAACTGTTTGGGACGTTATTTATACAAATTTCACTTCAGATGTGAGGATACTGTTGCATTATAGTTTCCAAACCCGCACATACCGCTCCACTCTCTTTACTTTCTTGACAACACCGGAAATAAATCCGAGTGTGTTGATTAGCAATATTAGACGACACAGACGAGAAATAGAAATCAGAGTGCACATTAGAGATATACACACACATTAGAAACACTTGGGTGTCTATCTAACCGTTAACTTGTTTCTGCACGGACTTGCCATCATTATTATACGTGTATGAATTGTGTGTGTGTGTGTGATATGTAATGTGTGTGTGTGTGTGTGTGTGTGTGTGTGTGGGGACACGCACGCAAAACTGTTTTTTTATTATGTCTGTTACATTTAACACATTTACCTAGGTACTTACCCGAAACACAAAATGTCCGGGCACCGTGTCAGAGTAACTGGCATGGACAAAAATGTACACAGTTCTCATGCTTCAATAGTTGTAGCCTGCCTAATGGACAATGAAGCTGTGCAGAAAAGCTGGCAACGAACATCCCAGTTTATACATTTCATATATTTATACAATTTCATCTGCAATAGTTATTGAAACTTATGTAATATTATTTTAATATGTATACACATAATAGATAACGTTATGTAAGTTCCAATAGCCATTACACATTAACTTATCTGCGTAGTGTCACACCAATAAGTTCAGTAGGCATTACATCGGTGGACCTCGCTGTGCAAATTTATTATTTGAGTGCAGACACACACAGGTCGAGTGTAGCTCAAAGCGTGCTTGTTACAAATCACATCGCACAGTAACAACCGTAATAACCAAATAATAACCGTAAAACAGCAGACTTTATTAGCGGTCGGAATTCTCTCAAATATACGTACATGCAATAGTGCAGCACAGATGTAAGTGTTAATTCTCACATATTTCCCGACATTTTAAATGATTCTTCTCCTAAAAAGACACCGCATTACGCATTAAAATATTTTCCCGTAGGGAAAAAAAAAAGCAGACGTCAGTAGCCTATGAAGGACACGCGTCCTTTCCAGGAGGTAGCAATACCGCGTGAACTGTCGATACAACACACAGAGAGCGATTGGCGGGGAAAAGGTATCAACCGACTCTCGCTTTCTCTCCCGACGATCCAAAAACAGACTTCCGCTTGGAGTCGAGGATGGGACAGCCCATCGAGGATCGTCACAATCTGTTTACGTGGAGAATGAATTATGTTTGATTCAATGAATTGTGTTTTCATTGTTAGTTTCAATATTAAATTGTGGGTTAAAATTGCAAAATGATTTTAACGCAACATGTTCTTTGAAAAACTCTTTGGTTGAAACGTTTGCGATTGTCTTTTGTGTGTCGATCTCTTTTATCATTTGTTCTTCATTGAACAATTGTAATACATTCATTTATATATATATATATCGATTGACACTAATAGAAAACAGGAGAGAGAGAGAGAGAGAGGGAGAGAGAGAGGGAGAGAGAGAAAGAGAGAGGAGGAAAGTTAGGTTGAAAACACTATACAACAGAAAGTTATAAACACACGAGGCATTGTGTATACCAGCTCGATGGATCTGGTTTCAAGTTAGCATTGTTGAGATATAACATTTGTTGGTTGTCACGTATCTTAAGGATGGGCTCAGACCCAGACCCATAAAATGGCGAGCAGAAACATGTGTGGGACATAAGATAGCAGGTATAGTCCAAACTACATCACCCACCAAGGGCTGTTTGGTCAAGAGAACATATTCTTAACACCAGATACAGAATATGCCACGACGAATAGGAAACAGGGTCTTTGACTATGTTAAAGACACATGAGATTGAAACCGGTAACCAGTGAGTAAACAGTCTATTGAACAAGGCAAAAACCCATCCTGTTCTTCAAATCTGGCTCTGAGACTTACCAAAAAAAAAAAAAAAAAAAAAATATGTTTCCGAAAGAAAGCTATCAAGAAATCATATTAAGAGTGATGAAGAAGACAGACTGGTATGTAGTAAGTAGTTTGAAGAACAGGGTGTTCTGTTCCCAAGATCTGTTCACGGTTACCGAGAGATGGCATACATATGTTAATTCAAGTGGTGGCCAAACGAATGGGGAATACATACTGTAAAAACTCTCAGTTCTTTTTAACTTCCCTTTCCTAGCAACAAAGGCAACAGTGACATGGTTCTCGTTGAATAATCATATTGTCAACACCCCAACACCAAATGTTAATCTGTGTTCAGTGACGGTGGAAAGGACACAGGCAATGAATTACCTGGGAATACGTTTTGATCGAAGCCTTGCTTATAATGATCACATAGACCAGGTGATAACAAAGGCCAAGTGGGGGTTGGCTGCGATGCGGGTGATGGCGGCAGCAAACTGTGAGCAGCGCCATCTGTGTCTTCTGTACGAGGGGTTGGTCATGTCTGTTTTGGAGTATGCAATGGCAATCCTCACTCTCAGCCGTAAGCAGATAGAAAGGATGGAAAGGATACAGAATGAAGCTATGCGCATTAGTTTTGGATGCACAAGAGATACAGCACGCAGGGCGATGCGCTACCTTCTTGATTTTCCAACCATTGAAGACAGGATACAAATTTGCAGAGCACGCGCCTAACTCAGAGTTAACGCAAACACACACACCCACTGCATAGTGAAATTATGAAGGTGAAGGGCAGCTGGTTAAATAGAGGACAGGTGCGTTCACTTGAGGACTTAGAATCTGGCGAGGAGTGGTTACAAGTGCCAACAGATTTCTGTACGTCCTTTTCAGTCTGCATCCAATTAGACAGAAAGTGCAGACAAGAAAATCCGGCTGCTGTGGAGGCGGAAGTACAAGCGTTGATTTTCGAGAATTCGCTATACGGTGATGCTGTCATTTACACAGATGGGTCGGTCGTCTGACATGTGAGAAGCTCAAGGGCCTTTAAGGCTCAGGCCGGAGGGAGAATTGTGAAGGATGACTCTATTGCTTTTTCTGAGACCACACGTAGCCTGACTATGGAAGTCATGGCAGTAAGTAAAGCAATAACATGGCTCGAGACACAGACATTCACTAGGGCATGTTTCCTTAACGACTCAATGAACATGCTCAAGAGGATACAGATGGGGTGGATCCGAAGAGAGTGGTTGCTGCCTCTGGAGCGGTCTCGACTGGCAAAGATTAGTTTCATCTTCGTGCCAGGGCATGCCGGAGTCCAAGGAAATGAGCGGGCTGACAAGCTCGCAGGTGAGGCTACGGTGAGGCTACAGAACTGGCGTCGTTAGCCGCTACACGCTGCGGGATTTGCTGAGGAGGGAATCCGAGCACTTATGGACTGTATGGTTCGATGTGCAATGAGGATGATCTGTCGACTAACTAACTAACTTTCCTAGCAAGTGTACAGACTCTTGACCATACACACACACGAGCGCGCGCACACACACACGCACACACACGAGCGCACACACGTAGAACGCACCCACGCGCACGCAGACAGGTACGCACACAGACATACACACAGACACACACAGACATATACACACACGTACACACATGCACATATGTACATACACGCGCATATATATATATATATATATATATATATATATATATATATATATATATACACACACACTAACTAATGCTAAACTAATATATATATATATATATATATATATATATATATATATATATATATATATATATATATATATATATATATATATATATATATATATATATATATATATATATATATATGGACACACACAATGGTACCTCGGGTTATGAACCTCTCAGGTCAAGAGCGATTCGGGTTACTTGGACAATTTTTTTTTGCCTCGGGTAACTAACAGTGCCTCGGGTTACGAAAGAAGGCGAGAGAGAGAGAGAGAGAGAGAGAGAGAGAGAGAGAGAGAGAGAGAGAGAGAGAGAGAGAGAGAGAGAGAGAGCATGGTGTAGCATTGGAGACAAACGATCGCGTACTTTATAAACGAAGGCCACGCAGTACTGCCATCACTTAGCGCTAACCTAGTAGCTTAGTTTTGTTCGATTGCGCAGCCTCGCTTTCATTGGCCTTACTACACAGCAGTAAAAGATTTCTTAGCAGTAGGACTGTGTTCATTTTATCTTTTTCATTATTTTCCTTGTTAACCCCATCAATTATAAGTTCGAAGAACCGTAGTGGTGCTGCTAGGAAGCAGAAACGTATAACAGTTGAGGTAAAAAAGGACATAATTATGAAACATGAAAATGGCGCCCGTGTGTGTGACATCGCTAATGAGTACAGCATGGCAAAATCAACTATCTCCACCAACATAAAGAACAAAGAGTTAACACAAATCAGTTGATGCGGCTAAAAGCGTAATTAAGCTGCAGAAGCAGCGACAAACTCAAATTTTAGAGAAAGTCGAAAATCTTCTCTTGATCTGGATCAATGAAAAGCAATTGCAGGAGGCAGTGTTAGTGAGGCAATAATATGTGAAAAGGCGAGGCTGTTGCACAGTGATTTATTGCCGAATTTGCTTGGTACAAGTGCTGAGACTGACGATTTTAAAGCCAGCAGAAGCTGGTTTAAAAAGTAAAAAAAAAAAAAAAGAAAAAAAAGAAAAAAAAAAAAGTGTCATTCATAGTGTAATTAGGCTGCAAGTTCTAACGAGCAAGAAGCAGAAGCGTTCAAGGTGGAATTTGATAAGATCATCAAAGAGGAAGACTACGTTCCACAACACGTCTTTAATTGCGATGAAACGGGCCTCTTCTGGAAGAAAATGCCAAAGAGGACCTTTATCACCCAGGAGGAGAAAGCACTGCCGGGGCACAAACCAATGAAGGACAGGCTAACTCTGCTGTTCTGAGCCAATGCCAGTGGTGACTGCAAGATGACGCCAATGTTGGTCTACCACTCAGAAGAAAATCATCGCGTCTTTAAACGCCACAATATCCAAAAAATCAAACTGCCTGTGATGTGGAAGTCTAATGCTAAGGCATGGGTGACGAGAGCCATCTTTATGGAATGGCTGACTAAAGTGTTTGCCCCAAGTGTGAATAAGTACCTAGATGAAAACAATCTGCCCCTTCGATGTTTACTGCTTATGTATAAAGCCACCCACCTGGTCTGGAGGAGGGCTTGGACATGGAGTATGACTTCATCATCGTCACATTTCTGCCTCCTAACACCACTCCTCTGCTTCAACCCATGGACCAGCAAGTGAGCTCCAACTTCAAGAAACTGTACACAAAGGAGCTCTTCTCAAGGTGTTTTCTGGTCACTAATGACACGGAATTGACTCTGAGAGATTACTGGAAAGACCACTTCAACATCCTCCACTGCATCAACCTCACTGAGAAGGCCTGGAATGATGTCTCCACCCGTACCTTGATGTCTATCCGGAAGAAAGTTTGGCTATCGTGTGCACCAGCGAGAGAAGCATTTGAAGGATTAGAGGCAGACACAGCAGCTGTAGTGGATGAGATTGTGTCCTTGGGCAAAAATATGGGTCTGGAAGTCGATGGCAACGACTTGGAGGAGTTGGTTGAGGACCACAGTTGAGGGCTGACTACAGATGAGCTTGTGGATCTTCTGAATGAACAGCTAATGACAAAAAAGGAGAAGCAGTCGTCCGATGATGAGGAGCCAGTGACCGTTACAACTGCCAGGATTACAGAAATTTGCAGCAAGTTGCCAGACGTCGAAGATTTAATTGTGAACCATCATCCAAACAAAATTGTTGCTAACGTGACAGTAAACCTGATGAATGATAACGCGATGGCCCACTTCAGAAAGATTCTCCAGCAATGGAAACGACAATTTGCCCTTGATAGTTTCTTGGTGCAGAAAGATTCCTAGTCGGCTTCTAAGAAACATCGATAAGAAACTCCTGAAACTAATGATTAAGAATAGCAAAGAAAGTGACAAATTTCCCATGATCGTTTTCTTGGTAAGAAAGATAAACTAAATCTTTCTTTATTTTAAATTTAATTTATTTGGTTGTTTTCTTTCTCTTTATTTAATACGTGAAGTAAACGTAGTCTTTGCGTTTTGTCAGGTAAACGACCGGACGTTAATAAAAAAAGTACGATTCTATCATCTTGAAACGTCTCTATTGATCGTCTATATTGTCTCTATTTCATTGATTTTAATGTTTCAGGTTACGAACGTTTCGGGTTACGAACCGAGTTCCGGAACGAATTAAGTTCGTAACCCAAAGTACCACTGTATATATAAATACCACACAGACACTTGTGTCTACATCTGCACTGTGTATTAATTCCATGACGCTAATTACCATATAGCTAGCCATTTTTGTGGGCTGTTATTTACTGCGAATATTTAAAGAACACATACCGGGTTTATCTATGTATCCAGTTTTCCCTTTCTAGCCATGGAGACTGGCCGGCCACACAGACAGATGTGATCTGTACATTATTCACACGTGCTCTCGCCTCTCAGCTCCAACCAACGGGTGTCAAGGAACTGTGACCAATACCTGGTGATCATTCAGGAGCAACAGAGACAGGAATAAACAATTATCATCGGTAGTCTCAACAGTGCTAGGAAGTTAGTGCCCTGTGAAAAGATTCTCATTGTTTGATATATGGAAGCAAACTAGAGCACCCAAGGAGTTGAGTTATCAGTGTGCAATGACAGTGATCTTGAATAATTCAAAGTTACCCTGGCATAATGAAGAGTCTTGCCGATTACGAATAAACATGAAACGCAACTGAGAAGTTCGACACAATTAATGACATATACCGATATAAGCGAACGTTTCGACCAAGTCTTCGTCAACGGACAGAAATAACATAAAATTAAACCATATGCCTGAACTGAATAACATACACCTGGGTTAATTAATTGCATAGACAAGAGGATAGTATAACTAGAAAGGCCTTGAACATAAAATAAAATAAAACCACATGTCTGAACTGACTAACATCAACCTGGGTTAATTAGTTACATAGACATGAGAATAGTATAAATAGAAAGACCTTTGGCTAGAACACTCAGGGCAAAAGAAATAGAGGAAGACATAAAATACACGAAGAAGAGAAGTATAGGCAGACGAACAATAAGGGCAGGACATGGATGGAGCTACACGGGTTAGCTAAGGAGTGAGTTGGTTGAGGGTCTGTTGGGGATTGATGGCGAATGAAGAAGAGGAAGACAGAAGCTAGTTGTGTGTCCTTTGCATTGTGTCACAACCAACCCTAACATTTCTTGGTTGTTTGTGATTGTTTAGATAATTTTAGGGTTACGAGGTTATCATTGCTTTCTGAATGGCCGATGCTCATACCATTGTGAAATCCAAAGCAAAGCAGTCTGTTCCCAAATCGTCTGGGGCTGACGACGATCCGCTAAGAAAGGTTGTGTCTTTACACAGAAAGCTTCAGGAGGTAAACGCTTGAGAGTTCCTTTTCATTATAGGAATATCTGCATTTCTCTTGTATTTTCCTAACAACATCGCATCGGGGAGAAGCAATCAAGACTATTTCAAATTGGTAAAATAAATATATCTTGAGTAAAGAAAAGAACAAATGCATCCATACTTCAAGAGCTGAATATTGAAAAACGCTGGCTATTAAAGACGATAAAACAAAGAAAATTGAAATATTTTGGTCACTTGAAACGTCACGAAAGTTTGGAGAGAACAATAATGGTGGCGTTATGCCTGGGAAGAGAGGAAGAGGAAGGCTACAGAGAAGATGGGTGAAGGATGTGGGGGATGATCTCCAGATGGGTGTATATCGCGGGACATCTTGCTTATGATCGAGAGGTTTTCCGGAAGGTTGTTATGAGAGCGAGATTCTGCAAAGGACATGCTACTGAATGAATGAAAATAAATATCGTCCAGAAATCAATCAATCAATCATGTGCCATGTCGAAACCGTGGGCGGTCATGACTCGCCAGTTCACTCGACCACCAGAAAAGGCCAATGAAAAGCGAACATTATATTCATTATAAGAAGGAAACATACAGCGTTAATTGGTCCTGAAGTGAGAAAATAAGCATTAGAAAACATCGCGACTGCTGGAAAGATCAGAAATATAAGAAACAAGGGCAGGCCAAGAGAAAGATGCTGGATGGACTGGGATGGTGGCATAGAGGTTGGCACCTTGCCGTCTTGACAGACGATAGTTTATTACATTGTACTTCAAAAAGGCATAATAACTACAACCCATGGCGATAGCAAATGTGATTGATCAGACAAATTCGCGCTGTACATGTTCGTCCACAATGGATGCATGTGAACACATAGTCATTCTCACCATCACGCACCATCTTACGCCTCACTTACCCCTCCAGATCACAAAGCCTGGGCTGAAATATAGAGACCTTGTGTTGCCCATGCAGCATGATCCCTCTCTCGGCCTGCCTAGTTCACCCCAGAGGAAATGTAACACCAATACACGTGGAACAAGACAAGCTGCAGCAGCTGCCGGATCAGCAAAGCAATGCTCTAACTGTTCGCCTTTCGGAGCTTCGAACCTAGACCAGCAGCCAACTAATGCTCAAAGCTGTCTGCACTGCCATGACATTTTGTCGTTAGGTTGAATTTCCTCGCACCAGGATAAAGGCTTGTACCCTCTCAATTGCGCTCCTCCATCCGAAGCCGTTGACACAATGTGGGGTGTCGGGTTTGGTAATCGCCGCCAAACACTCGGCGCTAACAGAAAGCAGGTAGTACCGTCTTCTGTCATACGGTAGCTCAGTCATATCTGACCAAGACCTGACACGAATGGAGGAATACCATCAATAAAATAGACCCAGGACGCCAAAGACCGAGATCTGTGGAGGTACATCAACGCTTATATCTTTGGCATTGTACATGATGAAGACGATGATGAAAATATATATTATAAATGTCGATATGAAACCACGCCTTCATGATGGTTTCTTAATGGAGGCGGGTTGTCAAAACGTCCATATTGTTATTACAAGGACTCGTTCGGATGTCAGCCGTGATAGCACAATGAAAGCTCTCGTGAATTAGCAGCTACTTGAATAGGCTATCTACGATGGCATCTATCCAAGGGTCGATAGCACTAGGCCTCTCACATTAATCATTCCTGGATTTAATGCCCTATCTTTAATAGCATCAGTCAAATGATATATGGCCACGGGGGTTTCGCAGTCAGCATTTCCATAATATATCCCCACAAAAAACAGTAAGATTGCTGTACCAGAATAGAGCAATATCATAAGACTGGAAGAGATTACGAGATGTTCAAAGAAGTTATTGACAAGAAATGTTCAACCTCAATTGAATGTTATCTGTGACAAGATAGGAAATGCCGTAACATAATCTAGACAAGTTCTAGAAAGATGGCAGGAGTATTGTGAGGAAATGAATGAGATACATGAGCCAACGACAGCAGAGACATAACCTGAACCCTCATTAGATGAAATTGCATGGGCAATAAAGAATCTGAAGAATGGTAAATCACCTGGATGTGATGAGATACCAGCTGAGCTAATTAAAGCGGAAGGAGAAGAAAGCATACAAATCTATCACGCATTATGTAAAAAGATATGGAAATATGGTATATGGCCAAAATATTGGAAGAGAACTATCTTCATTCCAATACCAAAAAAGGGCAACCTGAAATTATGCACCAACTATTGAACTGTTGCCCTGATCAGTCATACAAGTAAAATTCTACTAAAAATCATAATGGTAAGACTTCGTAAGAAAATGGAAGAAGAAATCAATGTGGTTCAAGCTGGATTTAGACAAGGAAGAGGAACAAGAGATCACATTCTCAATATGCGTTTAATAATAGAGAAGTGCAGAGAATTTAATGTAAACCTATTCTCATGTTTTGTTGATTATTCAAAGGCATTTGACTGTGTATAACACCAAAAACTTTGAGAAATCATGAGGAATATGGGTTTTCCGCCACATGTAATACAACTCATAAGAATGCTCTATCTAGACCAACAAGCAGCGGTTAGAATAGATGGCGAGACATCAGATTGGTTTGACATCAAGCAAGGAGTCCGTCAGTGATGTGTGCTGTCCCCCTATTTGTTTAACCTGTACGCCGAAAATATAATGAGAAATGTAAGAGATGATATAAACAGGGAGCTATATGATGCCCTAAATATCGGTGGTCATGACATACCAGAGATTCGGTATGCTGATGATAGAGTATTGCTATCCAGAACACAGACTAGTATAGAAAACCTAATAGCCTCAACACAATTGAATAGTGAAAATCACAACTTATATCTTAACATTGCAAAAACAATGATAATGCATACAGATAAAACCACTATGGAGAAAGAAATATATGTTAATGAGGAAAAATTGGAGGTGGTGGAAAATTGGAATATCTTGGGTCATTGATTACCAACAACGGTGACACAATGAAAGAAATTAAACGACGACTATCAATTGCTCTTCAAAGACTAAAACAACTGAATACATTATGGAATGGGACAGACAGAACTACAAAAAGTAGATTTTTAAGAGCATGCATCTTTACCATTGCAACATACGCCTGTAAGACCTGGACACTTACTAAACAAGCTGAACAGTGCATAAATGCCTTTGAATATAAATGTTATAGACGAGTTATAAGAATATCTTGGGTAAAGAAAAGAACAAATGCATCCATACTTCAAGAGCTGAATATTGAAGAAGGTTGGCTATTAAAGACGATAAAACAAAGAAAATTGAAATATTTTGGTCACTTGAAACGTCACGAAAGTATGGAGAGAACAGTAATGAAGGGGTATAAGCCTGGGAAGAAAGGAAGAGGAAGGCCAAAGAGAAGATGAGTGCAGGATGTGGCGGATGATCTCTAGATGGGTGTATCGGACGCGGACATCTTGCTTATGATCTAGAGGCTTTTCGGAAGGTTGTTATGGGAGCGAGGTTCTGCAAAGGACATGCTACTTAATGAATGAATGAATGAATGATCCCCACAAACCATGGACCCACACACTCGCTCATACACACATACGTACGTACGGACGTACGCAACAGCGACCCACCCACATACACAGACAGACAAAAGGCAAGCACATCCATCCAACCACCAACCCACCCACAGACAGACAGACAGACAGACAGACAGACAGACAGACAGACAGACAGACAGACAGAAAAACAGACAGATCCATCCGTATAGGCCAGTAACAGATGGGTAACGATTGTAAGAGCATCTATGCAAGTCGAGGATCCCCCTGGATGTGAAATCCTGAGATAAAACTGGTGGTGATGTTGGAGGCGTGAACCTGGCCTGATGACTATTTCAGGTGCATCGCGTGCCTGCCAACTACGGGGAGCTGGAAGTCTTCGGCTAGCAAGAAACACTTGATCAAGTCACGCAACCCTTGGAGCTGTTCCCAATGAAATGTTGATGAGTTCTTTACCGTACCGTGGCCACAGACCACAAACATATGTCGGATGCGTAATCAAGACAGCATAATTAGTAAACACGCAAATATATTCCCGGTGGCCTCGGTGATGTAGTGTTACAGAAGAATCGTGAAAATTCCTTGAGCAGCCAAAATGAGTAACCTGAACGTTTTGAAGAAATCTGGGACACAAAGACAACTTATTGCCAGTAGCAGTCAGAGGCAGCTGATGTGTTTTGATCACGCCATGAGACGGGTAAAACTGGTTCACATTGTGCGAACTGGAAATATCCGTGGGAAGAGAGATAGAGGAAGACAACGAGAGAATATTCTTGACAGCCTTATGTCATGGCTATGCATGCTGATATCGATATCGCAAGATGTGTAGAAGCAAGATAACCCAAGCCAGTCAGGAAGGCTTTGATTAAAATATATTATAATATTAAAACAATTGAAAGGTGCGGAACAGGACAAATTTCAAGTAGTATTCTAGTTACCGAAAGCGACGTGAGTATTGGCTTGGCTTTGGATCACTTTCTTTGTACAATATTCTTCATGAATGCTCCAGTCTCTTCCCATAGATCACACAAGCAGAATCTCAGCACAGTCAACCAACTCTGTAGCAGCGTGAACGATGCAAGCGTGTATATACGTGAATCACACATGCTATACTATATTTAAATACTCTTATGTGAGTGGGTTTCTGATATTTAAAACCAAATGTATATACATTAATATTTATAACTAAATGTATATAATGTATTATTTATAACCAAATGTATATAAATTAATATTTATAAACATAATATCGATTTTAAAAACAGTTAGCTGCATACCCTTCTACAGGCGACGCAATTAACCCCAGCATCGCTTTTTTACTGTGACTTTCTCGGTAATTTTACATTCAGTAGTCTGCCATGAATATTGATAGCATTGGCGATCCTGGTATTCACACATTTGGGTCCTCGTCAATGCTACGGAGTTCGTGCACTCTCTGGAGACTCTGAACTATACATGGAAAGAGCTTGGGGCAATTATGATAGTATCGCTATGCCACAAAAATAAACTTTTGAATGGATAAGAGCATTCTCTCTTGAAGTTCCGATGTGCTGATGGTGAAGTAGCGGGTTCAACCATTACACCGGCCAGCTGGACTAAAACGTTGACTTCTCGTCCTTGATTTGGGGACGTAAATAACAAGTACCTCAGAAGTCGGAGTTGATTTTCCTGATGGCGATGGACACTGGTAATAGGGAAAGCTAATCCACACACACAAATTAACCCAGTGCACTAGAAGTAGTATCACGTGTATGGACTACGTTTGAGTTCAAAGCGAGCGTCCGCGCAAAAAAATTAAATAAAAAACAAACCTGAAAAAAAAAAATTGTATAACATGGAGTTCCTCAATTTGTAAACATTCGCGTCCTGATTCACGCGCTATCGCCTCCAGTTGCTAGCGATGCTGTCCACCTGAGCCACTCAGGCTGTACTCACCGACACTCACGCCCTATCGTCTCCAGTTGCAGCCACTCAGGCTGTACTCACCGACACTTAAAAAAAAAAAGAAAAAAAGGACATATCACCGACTTCATTGCACCAGGTTTTATCCCATACGGATGCGTCAAGTTCCGCTGGGGGTGGGGGTGGGGTGGAGGGTATACCGAAAAACGTCGCACCAAGCACGAACTCCGTAGCTCCAGCGACGATTTCATGGTGTCTCCTAGAAAATTTCACTCGTCAACCGAACCACGTAGGTCGGCATCGAACCCACAGCCTTCGGAACGCGAGGCAGACGACTCAACCACCACGCCACGGAGACTTCTAGACACCGACGTCCATAGAAGCGTCTTGCCACAGAGTCAGGAGGAGGCTCACATACGGGGCTGTAGGTCAGCATGGCCGAATGGATAAAGACGCTTGTTCTTAAACATCCGATGTGCTGATGCCGAGGTTAGGGGTTCAACCCCTACATCGGGCAGTTGGACTTAAATGTTGACCTGTTGCCCTTGACTTGGGGACATAAATTACAAATATCTCTGAAGTTGGAGTGGGTTCGCCTGATGGCGAGGGACCCTGTTAATAGGGAAAGTTAGTCCACACGCAAAATTCAGTCCAGTACTACTAAAAGGCCGGCTTCCTGGCCTAGAGGTTAGCGACTTTCTCCGTAATCTCGTATACTCTCGTAAATAACGTGACGACGGTGAGAATCAGCTGTGGTTCGAATCGCGTCGGTAACTTACGGGGTATATGAGCCGGCCGCTCAGAAAGCAATGGCAAACTACTGAGCGTAATCTTGCCAAGAAATCAACAATCAGCTGAAAGATGCTGATGTTGACAGCAATGTCCTGTAAAGGATATGCAAACAATTTTTTTTTTACTACTAAAAGTAACGGTCTCCGTGGCGATAAGGTTACGGATGCGGTTCGTGATCCAGCGTACCCGCGTTCGAAGCACAGCTGCGCACGATGTGGCAGCACACCGCGTTGCGCTGGATTTTTACGACATAGTATGGGTGCCGGTAGTTCAGAAAGCAATGGCAAACTACTGAAAGTAAACTTGCCAAATCAACAACAGCAAAAAATGCTGGCGTTGACTGCAAACGTCCTGTAAAAGATGTGCAGCTAACTACTAGAAGTAGTGTCCATGGACTACAATTCAAAGCAAGCGAACGCAAAAAAATACTTGGCTGTGCGGTGTAACTGCACTCCGTGTACCAGTAAAATACTTGGCTGTGGGGTGTAACTGCACTCCGTGTACCAGTAAAATACTTGGCTGTGCGGTGTAACTGCACTCCGTGTACCAGTAAAATACTTGGCTGTGCGGTGTAACTGCACTCCGTGTACCAGTAAAATACTTGGCTGTGCGGTGTAACTGCACCGCGTGTACCAGTAAAATACTTGGCTGTGCGGTGTAACTGCACTCCGTGTACCAGTAAACATGTGCCATGATCACAATCATAACAGTTTTCCCATGCCGTATGCCATAGGAAGCAATACAATTCCAAGTCACAGTCTGCTGCGTGTGTATGCAATGATTCAAAGGCTGTTAAAATATGTCTTTTACAAGTCTGCTCTTTACCGGTTGACCTGTTCAAACATGCTGTTTCTCAACAAGATTTAGGCACTGATTTGTGTCAATAGAACGGGGTCATCGTTAGGTGTGCAGCATAACGGTAGCAGGTGGTCGGTTAATACTTGATATCTGATCGGGGATATGTCAAAGTCGACTCTTTATATTTACAAACCTGTTTCGTTGATTTCTTGCTCAGTGTTTTCGTCATTTTTATTTGCCGATGAAATTATTTTAGCCACAACTTTCATTCTCTCACGTGTGTTTGTGTTCTTAAAACAACTTGACCTGTCTAACATTCCTTGTTGATGCTGTTTTAAAGCATACTCTGTATTACGATGGGGCTTGCAGTAGTGTAGTGAACAAGCACTCGCCTGCCAGCCCGATAGTCTCTGGTTTGAATCATTATCGTGGCATATTTGTAAAATTGCTCAGGTTCCCAGGCTGTCCCAACCTAAAATGGGTGCCAGGAGATGGGAAGTACAGGCGAGCGACGTGATATTGACCACATGACCCACCGGGTGCTCTGTGGTCTATAAAATATGGATGTAGCACCATATACACCATGCCTGTGAAGGCATGTGAACGAGTCCTTTCGCTATATTACCATACAATTTGCCGGAAACTACCGAGGCAGTTAAATTACCCGTAATACGAGAACAGTCTGATGCACAGACTTCGGATATTAAAATCACCTTATGTGCACTTCACTTGTTATTCATTATCAGTGTTTTAATACGTGACAGCAACATGACACATTTGACATTTCAATGTTTTGGTTAGTGAAATGGTTCGGCCACATAACTAGGTTTACCAGATGTCAGTATACCGCAACGACCAATGATGTACAGACCAAATTGGACCAGAAGAAGAGACTGGCCATGTAAGCAATAGACATAAGGAATAACAGTCCATGTGAATATCTATAATATGAGGCCCATAAACGCGCACTCTCCGACTGTTATTGTTAATTTATTTGATTATGCTCGCTCGTCTTGAACTCAAGAGAAGTCCATGCACGTGCATTTAGTGCACTGGGATCATTTTGCTTGTGGATTAGCTTTCCATATTACTAGTGTCCCTCGCCATCAGGCGAATCCACTCCGACATGTGAGGTTCTTGTAATTTACGTCCCCAAGTCAAGGACGAGAACTCAACTGACCCGTGTAGGGGTTGAACACGATACCTAGATATCAGCAAAACCGGACGTTTAAGACCGAGCATTCTTATGAATTCGGCCATGCAGACCTCGATACCGCAAGGTACACGAGGAACAAGATTAGATGAGATGTGATGAGATGAGGTGAGGTGAGATGAGATGTGATGAGGTGACATATGATGTGATGAGGTGAAATGAGAAGAGTTGTGATGAGGTGAAATTGATGAGATCTGATGTGATGTGGTGAGGTGAGATGAGATGAGATGAATTGTATTGATGAGATGAGATGTGATGTGATGAGATGTGATGAGATGTGATGAGATAAGATGAGGTGAGATGAGATGTGATTGATGAGATGAGGTGAGGTGAGATAAGATGAGATGTGTTGAGGTAAGATGTGATGAGATGAGGTGAGGTGAGATGTGATGAGATGAGGCGAGGTAAGATGTGATGAGATGAGGTGAGGTGAGATGTGAAGAGATGAGATGTGATGACATGAGGTGAGGTGAGATGAGATGTGATAATATGAGTTGAGATGAGACGAGATGAGATGTGATGAGGTGAAATGAGATGTGATTGATGAGATGACGCGAGGTGAGATGAATTGAGATGAGATGTGTTGAGGTGAGATGAGATATAATGAGATGTGATGTGATGATGTGAGATGAGATTAAATAAGATGTGATGAGGTGAGATGTGATGAGATGTGATGAGATGAGGTGGGGTGTGATGTGGTGAGATGAGGTGAGTTGTGGTGGGATGAGGTGAATTGTGGTGGGATGAGGTGAGTTGTGGTGGTGTGAGGTCTGGTGAGATGAGGTGAGATGCGATGAGATGAGGTGAGGAGAGGTGAGATGACGTGAGATGTGATGAGGTGAGGTGAGGTGAGATGAGATGAGATAAGATGAGATGTGATGATATGATATGAGATGAGATGGGATGATGAGATAAGATGAGATTAGATGTGATGAGATGAGATGTGATGACATGAGATGGGATGAGATGTGATGTGATGTGATGAGATGAAGTTAGGTGAGATGTGATGAGATGAGATGAGGTGAGCTTAGGTGAGATGAGATTAGGTGTGATGAGATGAGGTGAGATAAGAAAGATAAAAAAACACAAACATACAAGCTCCACGATACACAAACAACCTACCGCAATTAAGAAACAACCAGTATTTTCTGTCCATCCAGTTCTCACTTTAATCCAGTCTATGGTAATGGAGCTATACTTTGAAGCAATAAACATTTGCACTTTCGTTTTTGGCCTTTCATCCCCCATTAGTTAGTCGTTAGTCGCAGTTCCAACCTCAACGCAAAGGGTCACCCCATATTGCTCCGTTCATGTGTCAGTGAATATCACACAAAATGGTGGCCACTGCCTCATGTAAAAAGTAGAACAGACAGCAGTTCCCAAAATCCAAAAGCACCTACAGGGATATATGCACAAGGTCGCTGCCAGAATGCGAACACAATTGTGCGCCACTAAAATCACAGTTCATCGTCGATGGAAGAGGCAGTCACTAGAAAAGCAGCAGTTTCATACACATTACTGCGCAATGCAGGACCAGCTAATTCAGCAACCGGCCGTCCAGCATTTTTCTGAACATTCAGTTCACAATACGAACAACCTCGGACATATATACAAGCATTCCACACGAAATCCACAGCTCACAGCGTCGCTACATGTACTTAACGCAGTAGCTGGGCGACGGAACCACGCGCCACCAGTCCAATCTTGCGGAAACCAACCATAGCTAGAACAAAAACACCCCAGAGGCCTTAACAGCTCAACAGCCTATCGGCCATATTGAACCGGAAGTCCAGTGTCCAATAGGGTATTGGAACGTAATCAACTCATGCCAGGACGTCCACATTTTTCTATCTCTGCAACACTGTCCGTGTCCCCCACCCCCTATAATTCATCTCTTGTCTTTAATTCTCTTCTCCGTGAGTTTCGAGGTGTCCCGCTATTTAATTAACCCGGTAGGTTCCAGACTAACATGTTTCTAATTATATATCCTGAGCTTTCCTCTGCATCTTTATTCACAGTAAATTGTTAAGTTCTCCCCACGTCCTCCACCTTGACTTATTCTGCCATACCATTTTAGTCTTTTTATTCTATATTTGCAAATGAAGACATCAAACTATCTCTTGGAATGAGGCGCTAAACATACAGTTCACATTGAACGATTTAATGCAGCAACAGCTTGTGTTAGAAGAACCAGAATATTAACTTTGAATGAGTTAATTTAACAACGGCTGGTTATAGAATACACTGAGTCCCTGGAAGTTTAACCGGGCAACATATGCCTAAAGAAGTTGCATGTGTCTGCTGAAAGGCGCAAATATCGTACCTCTGTTGTAAACAGGCACAAGGCAATTACGTCCAAAAATTCGCACAAACGAAGAAGAAGAAGAAGAAGAAGAAGAAGAAGAAGAAGAAGAAGAAGAAGAAGAAGAAGAAGAAGAAGAAGAAGAAGAAGAAGCTGAGTAACCCATTTGGACTAACCAGTCTGCGTATATTGAATGGTATCGAAAGAGTTAATTGACCCAACAAGGGCGAAGAGAGGCGAAACCACTGCCGACCTGCAGCTTATTTTGGGTTGCTTCTTTGTTGAAACAGGATTTCTCCTATCAAGAAATTGCCCATGGATGCAATTAAAAAAAAAAAAAACGCGTAAGTGGCATGTCACTTTGAAGAATAACGTCGGCTGAGCACTTGAAAAAAAAAAAAAAAAAAAACGCGCGAAACGTTTACAGGCAATGGAAACAATTATATTGAAAGAAATCATAAAGGATCATATTGTATCCCCTTCGCGAATTAGTAAAAAACGCTATTAACGCTAACGTGTACTTGAGTTGTGCTTTAGCGTCATAAAAATTATCTTGTTTCTCTTGTGACATAAAAGTGAAGGTTAGAATGACAATGACGAATATGTGACATATGGCGGGCCTCCGGTAATGTTTGATTTGCGACTATGTTCACATTCAAGAATAGTGTTATCAGTATATATATATATATATATATATATATATATATATATATATATATATATATATATATATATATATATATATATATATATATATATATATATATATATATATGTCGTGTCCTCCTTTACAGTGTCGTCCCTGGAGTGAAGAGAGTCGACACCCACATTATAATATTTTTTTCCTCTCAATATTCTGGAGAATCCACCAGCTTCCGTCCAACACACTCCATCAGCCTATGGACACCTTTTCCTATCACTCTCTCACTGTCGTACTATGCCCCCTTCTCATACTTCCCCAACGCAACATACTCAACAACTCTTGCTTCTAAAAATTAATAAAGATTAATTTATTAAAAGAAAAGTGTAACGTATATGAGACGTGTATGTGAAGAAAATGTGTGACGTGTTCTATAAAGTGTGTAGAATCGGACTCTCAGACCACAACCCAGTCAGCTGATCCCTGCAAGGATAGACCACAGCACGTTATGTCAGAACATGTACATCTCACCCCGTGCCGAAACCATCTTGCCGGATACTGCTTTGCCTCTGTAGACCTCTGGTAATCCAATTTCATGATCATCCGAAATAGACACCGGTGGTATTAACAGTTAATCATGGACCGGTTGCACCCTACACCATGTCCGTTCCTATCGTTCATAAAAAAATCTGCACAAGTCCTTTGTAGTGTGTACACAGTCATTAATGTTAATTGTTAATGTTATTGATCCTCACTCGTGTCTATCTAGCCTCACGTATAATGTCTTGTGTTCTATTACACGAGATTATATAACACTAGGTAATTATTAGACTTAATGTTTTCAGTTCGTTACTACTGCCTGATGCTGTGTGGTGCATCAGTACGCATCATTCTCTTTGGTGAATCAACTTCCTTCTAGCTTTAGTTACGTTCTGTATGCAACTTTATTGATTGTTGAACTGGTGTTCTTCCGAATGGGATTGGATTCTTTCCCAAAAACTTGTTGAGTTTCCTTGGATCTGGTAGGGAACCTTAAATGGCACTACTGCAGTCCTATCAATCATATCTACATCTGCCATTATAGGCACGTGTAAAATTAAGTCACTAATTAACACACGGTAGATATTATTTCCACTAAGCACTGCAGTGCCTTTGCACTCCGACTAGAGCCACATTTCCAAGTCCCCCTAGTTGGCCCCAACTCGGGTTTATATGGCAACCTACCAAAGTTGGCCACGTGACGTTCTCCTTTATGCCCCCACACAGGTGGCACAGTGGCAGATCATCCCCTGTCAGGGATCCATCCTCCCTGGCTCCATTAATGTTAGATTTGTCATCACTGGTTTTTGACATCCAAAACAATCTAGAGAGTTACTGTACAGTTCCCACAAAGAGTTTTTCCCAACCCGCTGTCAATCTTCTCGATGTTCCGGAAACAAGACTTGACAGATGTACTGTTTCCTGTCTCTCGCTGCCAATTCCGGTTTGTATCTGACTGTTGACAAACTGTCAAGCGATGCCGGGACCTGTCTTCATCACCACCGAATGTTCCCAATCCGTTAGAGATGTACACGTGCAACTACAAATATTGTCCTGGGATTTTGACATCCGATTTGTTTTTACTGTTAGTAAAATAGTTGTCGCTGGCAGATCGTCCGTTTAATCAGAAAATCCTCTATAATAATCAACCGGTTAAACACACGGTTTTATTTTGTGACATAGGCCCCCTCCTAAGAGAGTAGTCCATCTCACTCTTCTCCACCGTGAGTTTAATCCAGATGATTCATTCTTCTTCTTCAGGAGCTGGGTGTCTTGACAAGAAATCCGCTCCAACGTTTTCCTTCCCAGGAATGTACTCTACTGTGAAATTATAAGGTTGAAGTAACAACGACCACCGCATCAAACGTGCATTGAGCTTCTGAGAAGTAGCCAGGAACATCAGAGGTTGATGATCCGACTGGACTCGAAACTTAACTCCATACAAATATGGCTGAAATTTTTGCACTGCCCATACGAGGGACAAGCACTCTCTCTCGACGGTTGAATAATTCCTCTCCGCCTGTAGTAATTTCTTGCTTGCGTATGCCACAGGTTTCAAAACCGAAGCATCGTCTTTTCCTTCCTGTAACAAAGCGGCTCCAATTCCAATCGCACTCGCATCTGTTCTCAACACAAATTGTTTGGAAAGGTCAGGGAGCTGTAATACAGGTTTGCTGACTAAGGCCTCCTTTAACTGACTATAGGCATTCTCACATTCTGGTGTCCAAATGATTTGGTCCGGGAATCCCTTTTTCAAGGTTTCCGTCAACGGAGCTCCCAGTTCCGTGAAATGTGGGATAAATTTGTGGTAGAACCCACACAACGAGAGAAAAGATCGCACATCCTTCTTCGTTTTTGGCCTTGGTGCATTTCTGATTTTCTCCAGGTTCTTCTCTTCTGTGACAATGTGTCCTGGAGTGATGGTGTGACCTAGAAATTCCAGAGTCTGGTAACCAATCATGCACTTGGTTGGACGAGCGGTAAGCCCTGCTTCCTTGAGCCTATTAAACACTCTCTCCAAGGATTGTAAGTGGTCATCCAGGCTGTCACTGGAAATCAGAATATCATCCATGAATGAGATGATGGACGGATCCTGTAACGGATCTAGTAAAGTCCTCATCATGCGTGTAAACACACTAGGTGCATTGCTGAGTCCAAAGGGCATGACCTTGAATTCGTAGTGTCCACTGGGTGTACTGAAAGCTAACAGTGGTCGAATCTCCGGTTTGACTGGTATCTGATAGTACCCCCGACTCAGATCCACCTTTGAAAAGTACCGAGCCTTATGGAGCCTAGCGAATAACTGAGTTGGATTCGGCAAAGGTTCCACCTGAAATTGTGTGTGACTGTTCAGAAGTCGGTAATCTATACACAACCGGTGTTCTCCACTTGGTTTGCGTAACAAAACTACCCCCGCATTGTATGGGGATGTGGATGGTGCAATCACGTCATCCTCCAGCAATTTTTGTATTTCCTCCTCCAGGGCCTTTTCTTTAGAGAATGGCACTGGGTAAACCTTTTGGCGAACAGGCTCCTGTGTGGTCAAAGTCATCTCGAACTCAACCAACCTCGTTCGTCCTGGTTTATCAGTCAGTATCTCCTTATGAGACTTGAGAACCTGGGTTATCCTTTCCCTCTCCTGGGAGGTCAGATCAGGGTTCACTTGCACATCCCTATAGGTTTCCTGGTGTACTAAGGGATATTCCCTTCCCTCGCGGGTTCCCACTTCAGTCTCCACTGCAACTGCCATTGCCATGAGGTGAGCTGCCTTGTCTCCGGGTCTCTCTTCATATTTCCGCAAGAGATTGATATGGAAAATCTTCGACTTTCCCCGGATCCGGATCTGATAGTTGGTTCTGGATATCACCCTTTCCACGGGAAATGGTCCTTGCCAACCTATCTCCAGTTTGTTGTTTCCCGTTGGGAGTAGCAACAAGACTTTATCTCCCACCTCTAGAGATCTTTCTTTAGACCTACGGTTGTAGTAAGCCGCATGTCTTTTCCTGGCCTTTTTCAAGTTTTGATTTGCCAGAGTCCATCCCTTGTGGAGTTTTTCTTTCAGTTCCTCCACGTATTGATAGGATGAGATCACTTCTTCTGACGTCCCCTCTTCAGTCCAACTCCTCAACATGGCTTCCAACGGTCCTTTGATTGGACGACCAAACAGCAACGTAGCGGGTGGTAGTCCTGTTGAGCCATGAGGAACTTCCCGATAGGCAAAGAGTGCTGCTGGGATATATTCATCCCACCTATCAGGTTTTTCCTGCGCTAATTTCCTGAGCATTGTCATCAACGTGCCGTTGAAACGCCCTACTTGTCCATTGGCTTGAGGGTGGTAAGGGCTGGTATGTATGTGGTTAGAGTGAAACACCCTAAATACCTCCTCCATGAGTTTTCCACAAAACTGAGATCCATTGTCCGTCAGAATTTGATCCGGAAAGCCTAATCTGGTAAAGGCCTCCATCAGTGCGTCCGCCACTCTTTTCGAGTCAATCGTGGTCAACGGTATGGCTTCACCCCACATTGTACAGCAATCCACCATTGTGAGTATATACATGTTCCTCTTCCTAGTCCTGGGAAGTGGACCCACGATATCGATGGCTACCCTCTCGAAAGGAGAGTTCATGATGGGCATCTCACCCAACACCACCGGTGCTGTCCAGTGTTTCGGTGCCACCCTCTGGCACTCAGGGCATGACTTCACATACCGACGCACATCATCTGTCATTCCCGGCCAATAGTAATGGCAGGAAATTCCCTGCATGGTGGCGGCAATACCCTTGTGTCCACTAAAGGAGATGGTATGCCCCATATGAAGAATCTGGGACCGGTGAGCTTTCGGGACGACCAACTGACCGTATAGGTTGTCTCCCCTTCCTGCTCTCCTGTAGAGTATCCTATTCTTCATGTAGTACTGCCCCCGCCCTGGTGGATCAGCACTTTTCTGCAGCTTTTTGTAGCAAGGACGTAAAGTATCATCCTCACTCTGGGCAGTTCGTAGCTCCCCCGGCATTGGGTTAGTCACAATTGCGTCTGCCTCTTCCGTTTTCGTCTGAGAGCGAGTCTGCATTGCTCCCATATGGATTGGCTCCCTGGGCATTCCCAGAAAGACATACCGGCAACCTAGGATGACTGGAAAAATGGGATCGGTCAATACAGCGGCCTTGATGGTGCCGGTGACGTACCTTGACCGAATCTCCACATTAGCAATAGGCAACTTCATGACTACAGCACTCTTCTGTGCAGGCTGTATATCCAATGTCTTACCTGTGAATTGTTCTGGATGTACCAGATCCGCAGAAATCACGGCCTCCCCGTCCAGTCCTGTGTCGTATAAACACTCCACTTGACGACCGTTAACCTCTACCAATTCCACTACAGGTGGTGTTTCCTGGTCTGGAGTCTCTTCCTCGGCCTCGACCTGTTCGGTGGGCTCCACCTTAGGTTTCCCGGGGCACACGACGAATTGAGTGTCTCCTGACTCTCCTCTGCAGTCAATAGCATTGTGCGTATTCGACTGGCATTGGTTGCACCATTTCCCTGTCCTAGATTTTCTATTGCCAGACTTGAGTGAGCTCTCCTGGTGGCGAGCTTCCTTGTTGACCTTGGCATTTTCTGTGACAACCTCCTTGGAAGTCACTTGACATGCTGCGAAGTGAGGGTTCTTAGCCTTCGATTTGCAGTCCCTCGTATTGTGAGAGGGTGACTTACAAATTGAACACCACTTCTCCGACCACGGTCGTTTAGGTGTAGAGCTTGAAGTGCTCTTGCTTCCCTCCTTCTTCTTCTCTGAACTATCCTCTGATTTTTGCACATAAGGTTCCCACTTTTTTGTTCCTGAGTTTTTGGTTTTCTTCTTGTCATGTTTCTCTTGACTTTTGGAGTTGGTGGAAAGGTTCTCCCCTGCCTCCCCATGTACCTCGACGAACCGTTCTGCTAATTTAGTCACGAGGTCAATACGTTCCGCTCCTTGTTCTCCCAGGAACGTCCTGAGAGGTTTAGACATTTGCTTCTTCAGCTGGTCGACCACCATGAGCTCTTCCAGACTCTCATAGACATGTGCGAACCCAGCCAAATCCATCCACTTGTGGAGATAAGATTTTAGACGCAAACTGTAGGCGGCAAACAACTCCCCCGGTTCTCGTTTCGCTGCTCGAAATTTTTTCCGGTAGGTATGTCACGTAACCTCGAATCGTTTCAGCAGAGCCGTCTTTAACTCATCATAATTGTTCTCATGTCCTGGTGGCAGGCGAGAATAAACCTCGTATCCGGTCCCGCGTAAACCCTGGGATAGCTTAAGATTCCATTTGTTACGCTCCAGACCCATAGCAACTGACATAGCCTCGAAGCGTTGAAGGTACTGGTCAATCTTCTCTTTGTCCTCCTCGTAGACCGCTAAAGGAAACTTCATAGCCTGGTACCCATATCCACCTACTGGAGTTGATCCTGGGATGGAGGAACCTCCAACTGCTCCCTCAGTTTCTCCATTAGATTGACTCTTCAACTCGAGTTCCCTCATCCGGTACTCGTGCTCCCTTTTCTGTGCTTCCTGTTCAGCTTCTAATTTCCTAGCTGCTTGCTCAGCTTCAAATTTCCTAGCTGCTTGCTCAGCTTCCAATTTCTTAGCTGATTGCTCAGCTTCCAATTCCATCCTTCTCAATTCCAACTCGGCCTTTCGATCTTCCCTTTCTGCTTGACGATACTCTCTCTCCACTTCCTGTATGTAATCCGTTAGAGCAGACCCCGACAGTCCCATGTCTTCCCCCTTTGCCCTTAATTCTAACGTGGTAAGTTTAGGGGTGGCCATTTTACAGAGCGATAAGCTAGCAGGGCGAGTACAATATAACTGCAAATTACTATACAGATATATGAACAAGTACTATAAATCTAGATATTACCACACACAGCACATTCACTCAGTGACAAGAGTAGAATCAGGACCACAGACCTATGCAGACGTGTGAAGTGTGAACAGGTAAGATATTAATTAGTCCTAACCCCTATCCACATTCACTCTAGCTGGATTCTCCAAAATGATATCTCCCTCTTATAACTAGGGATCCCGTGTCCAAAGACCCCGTTGTCAGAAGATCCCACTGTCAAAGGTTCCTGCTTGCAGGAGATCTCGCTGTCCAAGGATTCCGTTTACGGGAGATCCCGCTGTCCAAGGATTCCGTTTACGAGAGATCCCGCTGTCCAAAGATTCCGTTTACGAGAGATCCCGCTGTCCAAGGATTCCGTTTACGAGAGATCCCGCTGTCCAAGGATTCCGTTTACGAGAGATCCCGCTGTCCAAAGATCCCGTTATCGAGCCCCCAATAATGTCGTGTCCTCCTTTACAGTGTCGTCCCTGGAGTGAAGAGAGTCGACACCCACATTATAATATTTTTTTCCTCTCAATATTCTGGAGAATCCACCAGCTTCCGTCCAACACACTCCATCAGCCTATGGACACCTTTTCCTATCACTCTCTCACTGTCGTACTATGCCCCCTTCTCATACTTCCCCAACGCAACATACTCAACAACTCTTGCTTCTAAAAATTAATAAAGATTAATTTATTAAAAGAAAAGTGTAACGTATATGAGACGTGTATGTGAAGAAAATGTGTGACGTGTTCTATAAAGTGTGTAGAATCGGACTCTCGGACCACAACCCAGTCAGCTGATCCCAGCAAGGATAGACCACAGCACGTTATGTCAGAACATGTACATCTCACCCCGTGCCGAAACCATCTTGCCGGATACTGCTTTGCCTCTGTAGACCTCCGGTAATCCAATTTCATGATCATCCGAAATAGACACCGGTGGTATTAACAGTTAATCATGGACCGGTTGCACCCTACACCATGTCTGTTCCTATCGTTCATAAAAAAATCTGCACAAGTCCTTTGTAGTGTGTACACAGTCATTAATGTTAATTGTTAATGTTATTGATCCTCACTCGTGTCTATCTAGCCTCACGTATAATGTCTTGTGTTCTATTACACGAGATTATATAACACTAGGTAATTATTAGACTTAATGTTTTCAGTTCGTTACTACTGCCTGATGGTGTGTGGTGCATCAGTACGCATCACTCTCTTTGGTGAATCAACTTCCTTCTAGCTTTAGTTACGTTCTGTATGCAACTTTATTGATTGTTGAACTGGTGTTCTTCCGAATGGGATTGGATTCTTTCCCAAAAACTTGTTGAGTTTCCTTGGATCTGGTAGGGAACCTTAAATGGCACTACTGCAGTCCTATCAATCATATCTACATCTGCCATTATAGGCACGTGTAAAATTAAGTCACTAATTAACACACGGTAGATATTATTTCCACTAAGCACTGCAGTGCCTTTGCACTCCGACTAGAGCCATATTTCCAAGTCCCCCTAGTTGGCCCCAACTCGGGTTTATATGGCAACCTACCAAAGTTGGCCACGTGACGTTCTCCTTTATACCCCCACACAGGTGGCACAGTGGCAGATCATCCCCTGTCAGGGATCCATCCTCCCTGGCTCCATTAATGTTAGATTTGTCATCACTGGTTTTGACATCCAAAACAATCTAGAGAGTTACTGTACAGTTCCCACAAAGAGTTTTTCCCAACCCGCTGTCAATCTTCTCGATGTTCCGGAAACAAGACTTGACAGATGTACTGTTTCCTGTCTCTCGCTGCCAATTCCGGTTTGTCTCTGACTGTTGACAAACTGTCAAGCGATGCCGGGACCTGTCTTCATCACCACCGAATGTTCCCAATCCGTTAGAGATGTACACGTGCATTTTGACATCCGATTTGTTTTTACTGTTAGTAAAATAGTTGTCGCTGGCAGATCGTCCGTTTAATCAGAAAATCCTCTATAATAATCAACCGGTTAAACACACGGTTTTATTTTGTGACAATATATATATATATATATATATATATATATATATATATATATATATATATATATATATATATATATATATATATATATATATATATGTGCGTGTGTGTGCGTGTGCGCGCACGCGTGCGTTTACTTGTGTGTGTGGAGGGCCGTTTGGTCGTGTGGCTTGAAGGCCGGGCTGTCATTCGGGAGACATGAGTTCGAATCCTTGGTATGGTAATGACATTTTCGTGGTCTGTGGAGAGCAAATAAGAAAACCCTAACCTATACAGCACTAGCTAGCTAGGTAGGCTTGATCCCTCAGTTCAAGACCACTACTACACTGGTACCACATCGGCGTAATGACAGGTGTACGTTCGAGTAGGGAAGTTAATCTTGGAATGTAAATGAACAAATTAGGAAGAACTTGGAAGCTACAGAGATGAACGAACGAACGAACGAACATACTTTATTTTCAAAGGGTTAAGAATTGGGCACGCAGGCCCGTCAAACATTCTGCTCTTCTATCACTCTCTTTCATACATTATTTCATTCATACATAATTCAAGGCTAACAGAGAGCAGCAACAATATAAATGACATCTTATATATAAATTAGGATGTCCGTATCTCTGTCCGTATCTCTGTCTGTATGTCTGTCTGTATGTATGTCCTTTATACGCTCGCGAACGGCCCATCCGATTGAGATGAAATTTTCTACACGCCTTCCTTTCATTCCAGAGATGCCAACTGTCGTAGTTTTTTTTTCTTCTTCCTCCTCCTCCCTCCTCCCTCCTCCCCCTCCCAAAATACGTACGTCCAGGAAATGGTCTTCTACATAGACACTTCTCTCTGAGGTCCGCGATAACATATTAACCTGGTGGGATGGCAATCAATCATCCTACTACCTCCTCCCTCCTCCTCCCTTCTCCCTCTTCCTCCTCCCTCTTCCTCCCTCCGCCTCCTCCCTCCTCCCACTCTCTACTCCTCCTTCCTCCTCCCTCCTCCTTCTCCTCCCTCCTTCTCCCTCTTCCTCCCTCTTCCTGCTCCCTCCGCCTCCTCCCTCCGCCTACTCTCTCCTCCTCCTCCCTCCTCCCTCTCCCTCCTCCTACTCCCTTCTCCTCTCCTCCTCCTCCTCCTCTCTCCTCCTCCCTCCTTCTCCCTCTTCCTCCTCCCTCCTCCTCCCCCTCCTCCTCCACCCTACTCCTCCCTCCTCTTCCTAATCCCTCCTCCTCCCTCCTATTCCTCCTGTCTCCTCCTCCCTCCTTCTCCCTCCTCCTTCTACCTCTTCTTCCCTCCTCCTTCTCCCTCCACCTCCTCCCTCCTCCTCTCTCCTCCTCCTCCCTCCTCCTCCCTCTCCCTCCTCCCTTCTCATCCTCCCCCACCTACGTTCTCCTCCTCCCTCCTCCTCCTTCTCCCTCCTCCTCCCCCTCCCTCCTCCCCCTCCTCCTCCTCCTTCACCCTCCTCCCTCCTCCTCCTCCTTCACCATCCTCCCTCCTCCTCCTCCCTCCTCCTCATCCTCCCTCCTCCTCCCTCCTCATCCCTCTTCCTCCTCCTCCTCCCTCCTCCCTCTCCCCTTTCCCCCCTCTTTCTCTTAATCCCTCCTCCTCCCTTCTCCTCCCTCCTATTCATCCCTACTCCTCCTCCTCCCTCCTCCTCCTCTCTCCGCCTATCTCTTCCTCCCTCCTCCTCCCTCCTCTCTCTTCCTCCTCCCTCCTCTCTCTTCCTCCTCCCTCCTCCTCCCTCTTCCTCCTCCTCCTCC
>OY992878.1:38017721-38034619 GCA_963921405.1 Cepaea hortensis | reverse complement strand
TCAGCTCCATTACTAGTCAATGTGGTACCTGCGAGTGTGAGTTAAAACTAAGCATTATACTTGTGAAAGTGAATGTTACCTTCTAACCTGCCTACAAATAAAGACGGCGCACCATACTTCAATGCACATCATTGTTGAGATTTTACCATAAGTGCTTATTTCACTTCATAATATACTCCCTGTATATTGGATTAGACTCTTGACAATGCAATGTCTAAAACTCGTAAAGAACACATTACCGACGTGTAACTAGTCCCAAAAAGACTATGTGTGATGTGCTGTATAATACTCTGGTTACATCCTCATTTTGCAGCGAAGTTCCTGTACCTATATTGCACATCGTGTTGGTTTCTGAGCTTGAACAGAGGAAGGATGGTTCTTCGGGGCAGTGCTTGCTTGCTTGCTTGCTTGTGTTCGCTGGCTGTGAGCTCCAGCGTGAAGTCTTGTATGTCGGATGAAGACATCCTGTTGTCCAACATCAGTGTGATGTCAAACAGGATCCGAGGTTTGCGTGAATATCCATTGTCTCGTATCTGGCTTATTCGTGTGCAGACTGGTGGTTCCTCGCCGTGCAGGCAGACACTCTCCGACTTCGGAAGAATCAGCGATCCTACTACGTTAGCTAGGACCCCTAAGGGACCTGTTGCCCAGGACGCATGGCTAGGACGTGTTAGTAGGTCTTGGCCAGTATAGAACCTGGCCCTGGTGCCTTGGAAACACCTCTGCGTCTTTTCAGGGCAGTCCCGTGGAGATGGTACTATGGCACCAGTAGGGGAGGTAAGTCTATACCATCCTCACTCTGATGCATGCTAACCAACCAACCAACCAACCAACCAACCAATCCACCAACCAACCAACCAACCAACCAACCAATCCACCAACCAACCAACCAACCAACCAACCACTCACACAGCCAGTCAAATAACCAAACAACCAACCAGCCAACCAGTCAAACAAACAACTAACCAATCAACCAATTTAATTTAAATCAATTCCTAGTATATGCCAGTATTAGTAACTATATATTGAGCCAATCCTGATGTACAGAAGCGAATCATGCAAAATTAGCAGGCAGGTGCTGAGTTATGTGGAAGTGGAAGCTATGCAGATGTGGTTTGATAGAAGAATAATGAGAATGTGGACAGATAGAAACAATAATGAAAATATCTTTAAAAATGTTAACTCACAAAGATAATTGAATACTTACACCAGAAAAAGACAGTCCACATTCCCTGGGCATATCATGAGAAGAAAAGCTAGGGTGTTTCGTTACAATGGGAAGGTTGGAGAGTTAAGAGGGGACCAAGAGAGAAGATACTCGGTAGTTTGACACCATGGCATGGAGGAACCTAGGTATCAGAAATGAATGGAAAAACAGGAGACAGAAAGCTGTGGACAGACATAATCATTAATGCCACACGTCATGGACTATCAGATGAGGATTATCAACTGACGTCAACATATTCAGTCGCACATTATAAGAGAGAGTTAACATCAATACAGCACTTGAAACATAAAGTACACTACAATACACGCAGACAGTTTATATTCACAGACAAAAAGTATTTATAATACGCTCAAAACGTGTTAACGTTCATCAGTCTATCACTATCAGTTTGAAGTGAGGTGATCAGCTTCATGTCTGTCCTTCTACCTTATAAAGCTTAGGGGATATACCGGGTTGGGTGTTCGAATACAGCTGAGGGCGATTGGAAGGAGCCCGCTTTGCGTTGACTATGATGGTATGAGGCGCGGCGTTCACAGACCAACAGCAAAATAGTGAAATAAAATTGTATAGTAAAACAAAAATAGCCAAGAAATGTTGAGGTTGATTGCAACGTCTCCTGAACAACATGCAATTATTTTTTAACTTTATGGAAAAATCTAGCAGACATTTTACTGTACGAGACTTGGTCTACCCAGTATGCAGTCAGGTGAAATCTCAATTTAACTAAGGACTTAACCCAGACAGCGCCTCTGAAGTCGGAGGGGGTTCGTATGTTGGCGAGGGACACTGGTAATAGGAAAAGTTAACGCACACGCAAAAATCAGTCCAGTGAACTGGAAGTAACAACATGCGTATGGACAAAGCTTGAGTTTAAAAAAACAAAAACAAAAACGGAAGGCTTTATTTGTAAACCTGGGACGCTATTTTCTATTCTACAATGACACAGCTAGTCAGATAATCAAGACAAAACCAGTAACAACTAATGAACTATTTACCAGTCGCCGAATAGAGGAACACATTACATATACTTGTGTATATTTTATAAACTGGGGAGGATCGATGCCACAACGGATACGCAGGAGGCCGGATCACCGCGGGTATAAATTTATAAACACCCTAGGGGAGATATGGTGAAACATTTAGGATGTGGAGATAGGAGCTTCAACACGCGATGCCTGAAGGCAGGGAGACGAAAGTAGTCTCATATTGCTGACTAACTCGTTTGCCGGGGTTGATCATGGTGTATGTAAGGGAGATAAGTAAAGGTATAGAGAAGTCGTAAACTGGAGAGAGACTATAAAGACCGTCTGTGCTGTGGAAGGAATGTTGACGCATTCATTTTTAAATGATGAAGATAATATTTAAATAATTTATTCATAGGATAAGCCTGGTGTTTATCCTGTTTTATTGTATTTAAGTAGCAGAGGCAGCTGGATTAACGGAGTAATGATAGAGAATTAAAGTCATGAATAAAGGGATACATTAAAGTGATTGCGGATGACGCTATCGCTTTCACACACACACACACACACACACACACACACACACACACACACACACACACACACACACACACACTCACACCACAACAACAACACACACACAAGGTACACATATAGACAGGTTGGCATCCATCCATCCATCCATCTATCCATCCATCCACGCAGGCATGCATGCATACATACATACATACATACATACATACATACATACATACATACATACATACATACATACATACATACATACATACATACATACATGCATACATACATACATACACACATACACACATACACACATACATACATACATACATACATACATACGTACATACATACATACACACACACATACATACATACATACATACATACATACATACATACATACACACACATACACACATACACACACACATACATACATACATACATACAAACATACATACATACATACATAACATACATACATACATACATACATACATACATACATACATACATACATACATACATACACACACATACATACACACACATACATACATACATACATACATACATACATACATACATACATACATACATACATCACACATACATACATACATACATACATACATACATACATACATACATACACACACACACATACACACATACACACATACACATACATACATACATACATACATACACACACACACACACACACATACACACATACACACACACACATACACACATACACATACATACATACATACATACATACATACATACATACATACATACATACATACATACATACATACATACATACATACATACATACATACATACATACATACATACATACACACAAAGCCAGAAATTAGTGTACTGCTTCCTAATGCTAGGTTAATGAATGGGACATCTCTATCTCTCATTATTTATGTACGCATGTTTTTAGGCATATATGAGTGTTGATGATACCTTGTGTCAAGGGTAATCTGCGAACTAAACAGCCTCTCTCCCACCCTGAAAGCAAACACTTTAGTGCACGTTATCAAAGCAGATTCGTGACATCAAACGTGGACAATGTATCCTAGTGGTCTATCATACATTTCCATACGTTGGATATACAGCTATAATCAAACACACATCTCTAATTTATATTCGGCACGCTGGTAATTAAAAATGGCTGTCGTAAAAGTTGCAATCGTAAGCAGGGAAGTTTACAGTGTCGTTAATTCCTGTTTCAATAAATTAAAACACAATTAAGCAGTTTGCTTGCAATCTATAAATAAATTATGCTTCAGAGATAAAATTATAATTGCAAAAATGGAAATATAGACAAAACATCAGTGAATCTCCATTAACTTAATCACATTAATGACGAGAAGAAGGGCTTACGTTGATCATTTTTTCAACCACTAACAAAAGCCGGAACATTGTACTCTTTCTTGCTGAAAATGCCAGCCAACCATCTGTTGTGAGAAAACACTGGCGTCACACAGGCCCCGCCTATTTATTGATTTATTTGTAGCTGCGCCGAAATAATTGATTTCGCAGAAAATAACCCCGCCTACCGCGTGGGAATTAGTTATTGTTTCCCAGCACGTCTCTTTACCCAGTACAAAATTAAGGAAAGAATGCTGTTATAGAGATAGTCTTGCTTTTATATTATTACTTAAATAAGAGTTTATTTACACAAAAAAAGTAAATTGTTATTTGAACACAATATGGAATTAATATCTTGCCAAAAGGGGCGAGCGATGGGCAGTAATTTCTGGTTACGTGTATGTTTCTTTCAAATTTAAAATATACTAATATACAAAGACAGGTAACACACAGAGATATTAAAATATAATTACGAAAGGCAGGTGAAACTTTCATAGCACTAGGAAATTTACGAAAGTCGAAATAAATTAAATGTAGTACTAGACAGAATACTTGCTCATGCCATTACCAGCGTAAAGTTGTAACCGTTACACTAACGCTCAGATCCTCTGCTGACCTGCAATATCGCTCTCGTTAACTATGGACATCCTTAATTATTAGCATACGCAGAGCCACTTTAAGTCACTGACATCTGGGGTTCGAATATCTCGAAAATGTCCGATAAAAACCCATAGTGGAGGTCGGCATGGCTGAAAGGATAAGATCCTCCAGGATCTCAAACACTTTGGAATATCAACATCCTCTCCCCCAGCGTTGGACTCCCATCATAATCAGCTTGAAATACCTATCTCCTAACTAGAAGATTGCCTCCCAGTCCATAATGTTTCATACTGAACTAGCTACGAGGGTGATATCATCAACAAATGTTATATCAGACACTTGATTAGATTTATAATGAAATAACTATAAAAACGATATCATTAGCATCGTCCTCTCCTTAACAGTCTTTCGAAATTTCTCTCTGTCGTAAGCCAGTCGTGTTGCTTCTGCTAATGTCATCTGTAAATTATCTGTAACATCTTGAATCCATCTAGGTTTTGGTATGCCTTTTCCACTCCCTCCCCCCTCCCAGTTACAATTTCCTCCAATATTATCTTTTCTAGACCTAGTGTACTTTTGCAGTCCAAAAGCTTTAATTTTCCACAGTTTTGTTTGTCTTTATAATCAGTATATACGGAACACCAACTGTTCTAAATTCCGAATACTACTTTCAATTAATTTGTTCTGTAATTAAAAAGTATAAAGCGCTGGGCTTATAATGATTTACACGTGTTTATTCTGCTCACGTCATTTTTTCTCATTTATTGTTGTAGTCTTTACGTGTGTCTGTTAGAATTACGACCTCAGCAGAATAAACATTATCACTTCATAAAGCGTGTTCAACGTCGCTTTCAAAGGATCATGTATAGAATTCGAGAATGCGAGCTGACAATTAGCTTTAAGAAACAAACAGACCGAGCCCATTGGCTGAAACATTTCAAATGTTTCGCCCACTTTACTGAGTAGAAGCTTTTACGTTTCTTGACAGGATAAATGGCGCGGGATTTCATTATTTCGACTGGCAAGTGTCACTTCTGCTGAAGCTTTAATCACATATGTTGCAGCCATGTTGGACCTCACTCATTACTTTCTCCATCAGCTGTGTTTTTATTTTTAACGCCCCAGTGTACAGAGCGGGCTAAATAAAAAATAAAAAATATCCACGCCGGCATATGTTGTTCTCGAATTACACAGTTGTCTGGCTGATCGTGTTTGTAAAAATCTGTCTACCCTCCTTCGACACAAGTATGCGTAATCAGAGATGTTGGTCAAGTGGGTGAACGTCATCCTTTACACCGGTAGAGCAAAGATCTAATCCCCAATAGTACAACTCATTTTTGCATGCCTGCCTGCCTGTCTTCCTACCTACCTACCTACCCACCTACCCACCCACCTGCCTGCCTGCCTGATCCCGCCTAACTACTTAACAACCTACTTACCATCAACCAACCTACCCACCTGTCTGTCTATCTGCCTGTCTGTGCGCCCGTCCGTATTTCTGTCGGTTGGTTGGTCGGTCGGTTTGTATCGCTGCCTGTATGTCTGTTTGTCTATGTTTTGTTACTGGATCTTCTCTCTCTCTCTCTCCTTCTCTCTCTCTCTCTCTCTCTCTCTCTCTCTCTCTCTCTCTCTCTCTCTCTCTCTCTCTCTCTCTCTCTCTCTCTCTCTAACGAAATAATAATGAAAGATCAAATACAGATCGGAACACGAGTTAGATCAGTGGATCTCAACCGGCGGGGTTTGCAGGAGTGGGAATGAAGATTATTTTAAGATCGCGTTATTACAAGAACCGATTACTTGATATTGTTTTTCCCTCCATACTTTACGGTTCTGCACTCCTCACCCTTCTGATATTCGTCTTATAACGTAAGTAGACCCACAAATCACGTTTTATGTAGACGTCTAAACTTGTTCTGGTATGTTTTATTAAAGTTAGCTTCCATTTTTACGTATACTATGTAGGGGCAGGGTGGTGGTGGGGGGGGGGGGGGATTTATAGGGAGGAAATACGAAAGGGGATGAATAGCATTCTCAACATATGGTGAAAGGGGGGAGGGCATGGGCCAAAAAAGGTTGAGAACCACTGAGTTAGATGCTATAATATAATCAATCTACGTTATGCAAATGCCATCACGTTAATAGCTAAAATCGTAAAATATCTGCAACTACTATCTAACATTATAGTAATAGAGAGTGCAAATAAGGATCTTCCTCGACTATCAAGAAATAGAAGCAGCGGTTATATTAAATAAATAAATAAAAATATAATAACAGAAAACGGAAGGAAAACTTCTTAACCAAGACAATACACTAAGATATTTGGGGGAAAACTATAACATCAGTCGGAAGATGCGTGACGGAGATTAAAAGTAGAATAAGCCAATTAAAAGCTGAATTTAAGAGCATGAAAGGTGGTGTTTATCTCATATGCCACTTTTATTGACTGCAAGAAAGAAAGTACGGAACCGTGGCTTTGAACCCGTTCTGCTGTTTACTCATCATCTTTACTCATGCCGGTAAGCGTGGGCGGTCAAGTTTTGCCATCTCACTCGATCACCAGAATCGCGGATCAGCTCAGTGTTCTTGTCTCGACCATACAACATGGCCAAGCCATCCGGGTATTTACTTCTCTGCCCTCCCCTTATTCTCTTCCCCTCGATCTTGCCAGTTGTCACCAAATTTTCCAATTTATTTCTTCTCATAACGTGACCCAAAACTTGTGACTGTCTACGTCTAATTACTCTAATCGGTTTGCGGTTTTCATTTGTTTCTTGTAGTACTTGGTCATTGGTTTTTCTGTCTGTCTATGGTATTCTTAGCATTCTCCTCAGTAACCACATTTCCACAGCCATCAGATGTTTTTCAGTGTGTCTGCTCATTGTCCAAGCTTCACATCCATACAAAAGCACAGGTTCCATGTAGCACCTCAACACTATTTTTCTCGTTGCTAATTAATGAGTTACAGTTAGGCCGCAGTTAACGTCGGGGTTACGTTCTTGGAAAACGCGACGTTAAGTGAAACGACGTATAGCGAAACACTGTTTCCCATGGAATTAAATAAAATACAGTGTATTGTGTACTACAGTAATGTTTATTTTGATGGTTGTTGATATTTATTGGCTAAATATAGGTGGGTTGGAGGGCGAGTGGTAGAGTTATTGGGACGTAGAGGCATTAAATTATGCCTCTTCATCTGAGGATGAAACTGTAACATCTTCCTGCCTCTTTTCCTGGCTCTTCTTTGCTTGAGCAAAAAATGTCTCCAATGTCTGTTGCACATTAACCACCCTCCTCAGTAGCAGTACTCGCTCGCCGCTTCACCTGTTGTCTAAATGTTGTGCAGGTGTGAACGCTTCTTGAAGCGCTCAAACGACTCACTCCAAAACTATCATCGGCACTAATGGTAGTGCTCGCACCCGCTTTCTTAGGTAGATCTTCATAGAGACACTTTGCTTTCTCTTGGATAACCATCTTGCTCGCACGCATATTCCGTTGGTTCTGGTCTTCAATCCAGACGGCCAGTTGTGCTTCCATGTTCTCCATAAGAGTACTTCTAGTACGAGTTATCTTGGAAGCACTCAAAGGGGTTACGTTTTTAGCACCCTCTTTGATTGTGACAGCACCTGCATGAATTGTCTTTACCGTCGTTGGAGGTAAACCATTGTCTTTACCTATATCAACAGACCGATCGCCAGCCTCAAAAAGACGTTATGGCGAAACGTAGCGACGTAAGGTGAAGTTAGTCTTATATGCGACAACGACGTTATAGCGAAACGACGTATACTGAGGCGACTTATAGTGGATCCTACCTGTATTTGTTTTGGTCAGTATGTTTTTCATCTTGCAAAAGGCTGCCTTCGCCATGGTGATTCTTGTTCTAATCCCTTCAAGGCATCTCTCATCAGATGTTATGATGGTTCCGAGATAATTGTACTGATTCACTTGTTTAAGAATATTCCCATTTACTTGTGTATTGCATTGTGGTATTTCCTTCTTCTTAGTGACGATCATAATCTGTGTCTTCTTACAATTTAATTCTAACCCAAGTTGTTCACTATGTGCAACAATCGCATCTACTAAATGTTGCAGATCCTCCTGCTCATTGTCTGCATCAACACTGTATCATCAGCATATCTAATGTTATGGATGTTGTGTCTCCTAATGATGATTCCTTTCATGCTGTTTACTAGTTGTTTACTTTACTGAATGTTTTGTTTACTGAATGTTTTCTAACATGTTGTTTACTAGTGAATCAAGAATTGTAAACGAAGCACCGATATAGTTTCCGAGACGAATGTTTAGAACACCTTGGATTGCCTTAATAATTAACGATTGTCAGGGAAAAGTTAATGAACGCAGAACATTATGTGCGATTATTAGAAAGATATAAACAGTGCTCTTTGGCCATATAAATAGAAGAGTAGCATTAGATACTAACGTGACAACTGAAAGAATCAGTGGCCTATTCAAGACTATAATTACTTTAACTCTTATCAGTCCCAGATAACAATTACTTTAACTCCTTCTATACATGACAACAATTACTTTAACTGAATTTGTCGGATACACTAGTTAATTGAACTACGTTAGTTCCAGATAACAATTACTTTAACTCCCTATATTCCAGACAACAATTACTTTAGCTCAGTCAGTTCCAGAAAACAATTACTTAAACTCCCTAAATTCCAGACAACAATTACTTTAACTCCGTCATTCCAGACAACAATCACTTTAACTCAGTCAGTTCCAGACAACAATTACTTTAACTCAGTCAGTTCCAGACAACAATTACTTTAACTCCGTCAGTCTCAGACAACAATTAACTCCGTCTGAACCAGACTGCTCATATTGTAAAATATCTGCTTGCGACATATAGAGTTTTCAAAGGTTTTGCTATGGGCTAAGATATATGTCGCAATCGTTAACCTGGCAACCAACATGGTTGACTATTATGTAGCAAACGAAGAACAGAAAAGCCTTGTTATGACTTCTAGTCAGACGTCAAGTCACGACTTGGGAAACGCTTCGTCAACCAACAGGAAAGCACTTTTAAAGTAACCCGATAGCCGTTCTCTTCTGACACATAAAAAAAAAAAAAAAACACGTGAAGAAAATGTATTGGGAAGAGGGGGTTGGGGGGATGGGGGCGGGAGAAAAAAAAAGGATTGGGGGAGGGGGGGGGTAGTCTCCTAGGCTATGTGTTAGCTTGACGCGTGTGTATTTTTCTTTCTTCCATTCCAGCGCATACAGACACATACACAATTCAAGTTTAAAAAAAAAAAAAAATACTGACAAAAATATGTTTTCCCTTGAACCTCGGATTCCTCATCAAGATCTCAGGAAACGTGGTGGAACCGGCAGCCCGAAAAGATGACCTGTCTATCTTTCAACCCCAGGCCTGGGGAGCAGTTCATGCTGGGTTTATGACTTCTAACTCGAGTACACGTGCACAGCGGTTGCCGCCAAGCTGGGCTTGTCGCTTCCCCATCGGAGTTCAAACACCAGGTCAAAATTAGCTATGCCTTTAATCGCAAAAGTCGTAACATCCTGTGCCATGCTTCTGGTCTTTCTTTTCGGAGTTTTAACAACTTTCCACTTGACCTCGCTGCTTTCAACTATAATGAAGCGCCATTTCTTCATTCACGACGTCTTCTGATTGGCTGCTTATGCGCTTTGTAAAGAACGACAAAGTTTGTTTTCATTTCCCCACTGTCTGAAATCATTTTTAGTGTTGTCTATAGGTAGCGAGATTCAGTCTTGTCTATATGTAGCGAGATTCAGTCTTGTCTATATGTAGCGAGATTCAGTCTTGTCTATATGTAGCGAGATTCAGTCTTGTCTATATGTAGCGAGATTCAGTCTTGTCTATATGTAGCGAGATTCAGTCTTGTCTATATGTAGCGAGATTCAGTCTTGTCTATAGGTAGCGAGATTCAGTCTTGTCTATATGTAGCGAGATTCAGTCTTGTCTATAGGTAGCGAGATTCAGTCTTGTCTATATGTAGCGAGATTCAGTCTTGTCTATATGTAGCGAGATTCAGTCTTGTCTATATGTAGCGAGATTCAGTCTTGTCTACATGTAGCGAGATTCAGTCTTGTCTATATGTAGCGAGATTCAGTCTTGTCTATATATAGCGAGATTCAGTCTTGTCTACATGTAGCGAGATTCAGTCTTGTTTATATGTAGCGAGATTCAGTTTTGTCTACATGTAGCGAGATTCAGTCTTGTCTATATGTAGCGAAATTCAGTCTTGTCTACATGTAGCGAGATTCAGTCTTGTCTATATGTAGCGAGATTCAGTCTTGTCTATATGTAGCGAGATTCAGTCTTGTCTACATGTAGCGAGATTCAGTCTTGTCTGTATGTATCGGCATTCAGTCTTGTATATATGCAGCGACACTTAGTTTTGTCTATATGAAGTATATGTAGCGGTGTTTAATCCTGTATATGTGCAGAGACATTCAGTATTGTCTGTATATAGTGACATTCAGTCTTGCAGATACGTAGCGACATTCACACATGTCTATATTTAACGAGATTAACTCTTGTCTATATGCAGCGATATTCAGTCCTGTCTATATGTAGCGAGGTTCAGTTTTGTCAATATATAGCGACATTCAGTCTTGGCTATATATTTTGTCTATATGTAGCGACATTTACTCCTGCATATATGTCATAAGATTCAGTCTTGTAGATATGTAACGACATTAAGTCTTGTAGAAATATGGCTCCCCTGTTTTTTGGCGTGGACCCTTAGTCCCACTGTGAGCTATTGCCCACAGTGGTCCACGGGGCCCACATTTAAAGTGATGCTTATGTGAGGTGGTTTGGATCCCCGGCCCCCGACCAGACCAGGCGCACTACTCCAGGGGGCAGCAAATGCGTCTGATCTTAGCCGAAGGGCCGAGAACGATCATCCCGGCCTCCGACCAGACCAAGCGCACTACTGGAGGGGGGGGGGGGGGGGAAAGCAAATACACTTTATCTTAGCCAAAAGGCCGAGAAGCGAGTACCGAGAAGTACAGAGAACCGAGAAGTGCATCTTGTAATTTTTTTTTTTTTTTTTTAAACTTTAATTGAGTGTTAAAGAAAACTTTGCATTTGTATTGTTCGTGTTGTTACAGAGCGTTGCATGTGGAAGTGTAGGTGACATATGCGCAAATTTTTACAACATTTGTTTCAATATTTTTACATTTGAGATGAAGGGTAACGGAAAACGAGTACTAACAACAACAAGACGGTAGTATACCATTGTTTTCTTTCTGTCACCCTTTCACCTGTCAGCTCCAACCCTACCAATACCATCATCACCACTTGGTAATGAGGAAAAGGGCAGTAAAACTTGTTAAAACCGACCGGTGAAGGCAGCAGCAGCATCAAAAACCAACAGTATTTAAAGGGTGGGGGGGGGGGGGGGGTTGTCAAGGAGTATCCTAGTTTACAATGCAGGAGGGGTAGTTGTTGCATTTGTATTGTTTGTGTTGTTACATGCGTACTGTGTGTTCAGTATTTGTGTGCGTGTTTTTACAGAGCGTTGCATGTGGGCGTGTAGGTGACATATGCGCAAAAATTACAAATATTTTATACATTTAAACATTTCTCCATTGACATTGTTGTAAGGGAATATTTTAAATAGGAAGCGTGATGGTAGCAGGCTGTTTTTATTTCCTCTGCCGCCCCGCTCTCCTGTCAGCTCCAAAAACTCCTACCAAGTACCATCACCACCGCTCGGTGATGATAAAACATGGCGGTGCAAAACTGTTTACAAACAACCGGCGAGGGTGGCAGCAGAGACAAAAATCACAGTATCAAAAGGGTGGGGAAGGGGGATGTGATAGTATACGCGTTTACAAAGCCATATATATTAATAGTGATTACATGATAATAATGCAAAGTAACAACCAAATACATAAATAAATATCATAGTGACAAGGAATAAACAGTGCTGAGACTAGTGATAGACTCAATGATAATAAATAATAGTTTTAACATGTGATTTTATGTGCTAAATTTATTACCTTAGGAATGGTGTTTACATGAAATACATCTTATAATAATAATGACAAGGAATAAAAACCTACTAAGAGTGATGACAGCAATGCTAATATTAATAAACACAATGGTAGGATTTGTTTTGATTAATGATCACATTTTCCAAACATGTGATTCCATTTGATGATTTGCTAAAATGATTTTCTTAGACATGGTGTTAAAATATGGCAGGTACATACAATAACAATTGCATCCTGCACTGTTAAATAATATAGTAGGTGTAAAAAGGAGTTGGTTATCTTTTTTCTCCTTGCTTATTGTGTTTTTTTTTTTTTTTTTTACATATGCATGCAATGTTCAATAATAGTAGAAGTAAAAGGAGTTGGTTATCTTTTTCTCCTTGCTTATTTTTTTTTTTCTTATTTGTAAGGGTTTATTCATTTTTTCCCTTCCTCTTTTTTTTTTTTTTAACTTTATGTAAAAAGTAAACAAGCATCAGTATTTGCACAATCATTTTAACAATCTTTACATTTTTGTTTCCCTTGCCATCCTCTCACCAATTTGTTTCATTCCACCAATGCCTTCATCAACCTTATCCGGGCAATGATGGTAAAGGCAGGATAATTATTTGAACCAAACCGGTGTGGGTATCAGCAAAGGCAGCAACAAGCCATGAGCAAGGGGAGGGGGGCACATGGGAAAGGGTTTTTTGTTTATTACTAATGATGACAATAATAATAATGGCAAGAAGAGGCATACTGAGGGTAATAACAGCAATTATAAAAAACAGCAAGGGTACTAATAGTTATGAAAAGGATAAACATTTTTACAATATGTGATTCCATTTGCTAGGATGATTTTCTTTGTAATGGTGTTAAACATAGCCTAGCAGGTACATACACTTGCAAACTGCAGTTTTTAGTAATACTTGGAGTAAAGGAGTGGGTTATATTTTCCTACTTGTTTTTTTTTCCTAAATGTAGAGGTTTATTCATATTTTCCTCTGTGTTCTTTGTGTGTGTTCTCTCTTTCTTTTGTTTTTTAAATAAAAATTTAACCAAGCATTTGTATTGACACAAGTGTTTACAGTATCATTGGTTTGGTAACCATTTGTGATTTTGTATTCATTCATTGAACACTCACTCACATGATTCAAAGGGGGTGACAAGGAGAAGAAGGGACATGACCACTCTCTATGATGGTACAGGCTGGACAAATGTTTGAAAACAAAATAGTGGGGGTAGTAGCAAAAGCAACAAACCTTAAGCAAAGGTGGGGGGGGGGGGGGAACATGGGAGATGAAGTTGTAAATTTATAATGATGATATCCTTAATACTTTTCAAATTAATGATACTAAAGATAATAAGGGTAAGGTAATGATAGTAATAATAATAATGATCATAATAATAGTAGACATTTCCATAATAATAAAAATAATAAATAAACAACAAACATATATTAATAATAATAGTAATAATAATAATAATAAATAGTATAACAGATATGTGATTTTGTTTACTAAAGTGATAATCTCAGTAGTGGTGGTGGTATAGCACAACAAGTGCATTTAAAGCAAACCATTCCATAAATAGTAATTTGGAATGGGAGGAGTTGATTTTCTTTTCTCCTTTTTTCTTTTCCCCTTATCTATAATAGTTGAAACCATCATTTTGAAGCAAATAAAACAAGCATTTATACTTCCACTATTCTTTACATAAGGGGTTTTCCATTGGTCTTTTGACCATATGTGATCTTTTTTAATCATTCACTCACCATTCACTCACAGTTTCTACTTTCTTTCTCGCCCTCATGTATACCAAATTTGTAATAAAATAAGGAAGAGTACATATGATTTACTCTGGAAATAGTTGTGATATCTTGTGTGTGTACATAAAGGAAATTAAATGTGTGTTATATGTGTGGTGTTTGTATCTGGCAAAATTTCTGCAGGTCCATATAAGTTGTCTGTAGTAAGAAAGTGCTACAAGTAGTTTTGTATGTATGTCCTTAGCTGTCTGTGGTATAGTATTGAGAAAAATTGCTTTATATATGTCGGTTTGTTTGCCTGTGTGTGTTTGTATGAGGTGTTTTAGTGTTGCGCGTGTGGCGGTAATTGTTGGACATGTATAATAGATGTGTTCCTCTGTCTCTTGTGTGTTGTTTCTACATAATTGACATTGTTTGGATATGTATGCTTCTACCTGTGTTGTTGGAGTCATACTGTATAACAGTCTATATGTGATCTCCCTAGCTTTTGGTGTTATGTGTTTGTTGTGTAGGTTTGAAAAGGTGCATGTGAAGTCTGTCATGAAGTATTTGTGTCCTCTTTTAATCCTAAGTCTTAGTGATGGTGCTTGTTCTCTAACTAAATGTTTGTATATTTTGTGTGTTGTTTGCTGTATTAACTGTTCATGTCCTTTTATTGCCTGTATGCATGTCTGATAGAATGTTGGCAGTCTTCCCTGGTAGTGTGCAGTTGCATTGTTAAGAGGTGTGAGATGTTTGATGTTGTGGCCTATGTAGTATAGTGCTAGTCTGTTCTGTTCTGGGTGTCTGATGATTTTACCTATGTGACTGATTCTAAGTGACAGTATTTTTGTCTGGATATCTTGTAGTCCAATCCCGCCTTGTTTCCTGTTTTGTATGAGAGTTTTGTGCTTGATGCTGTGTATTGTGTTGGTGAAGATGAAGCGTCTGATTTGTATGTTTATGTTTGTGACGGTCTGTTTGGGAGGGTCTAGTACTGTCGCTAAGTATAATATTTTGGGTATTATGTATGTGTTGACTATTGTGCTTCTACCAAATATTGTGGATGTTTTGTACCTGTACCTATGTAACATGTCTATGATCTGTTCAGTCAGTGAGTGCCATGTCTGTTTGTGTGTTTTTGTGGGATCACATGGAAATGTGATCCCATACAGCTTCATGGTGTCTGTGTGTCTCAGGTCTGGAGGGAAATCAGACTTTTGTTTCCACTTTCCTAGGCCCATTATCTGTGACTTCTGTATATTTACTTTGGCTCCACTGCCTTTTCCAAAATGGGTAAAGGTGTGGAGTATATTCCTTATTGATGTGTTGCTGGTGGGAAAGAAGGCAGTGTCATCTGCATAGGCGATGAGCTTCTGCTCTCCTATCCCATGCAGGAAGGTTCCTTTAATACTAGTGTCTTGCCTTATCTTCTCTAATAAAGGTTCTAGGGTGAGCACATACAGGAGTGGTGATAAGGGACATCCCTGTCTTACAGATCTCGTGAGCCTGAAGCTAGCTGTCAGTGAATGGTTCACCAACACTCTGCTCTCAGGATTTTTGTACAAGATCTGTATCCACTGCCTGTAGTACTCTCCTATGTTACAGTGTTCTAGTGTCCTATGCAGGTAAGTGTGGGAAATTCTGTCGAAGGCCTTCTCTTGATCCAAGGATAAGATGGAGGATGGACAGTCTTTTCCATGTGTGTAGTTGATAATATCTCTAATGAGATGTGTGTGGTTGTGTATATTTCTGTCTTTGACACTGCACTGTTGGTCTGGGTGTATTAGTGTTGGCATGAAAGGTTTAAGTTTGTTGGTGAGTGATTTGGCGAGTATCTTGTAGTCTGTGTTGAGTAAGGAAATTGGTCTGTAGTTCTTCATTTGTGTTTTGTCAGTTTTATCCTTGCATATGAGTGTAATGTAAGACATGTTGCAGCTGTCCGGAAGATTTTTTTTGTCAAAGGCTTCCTGATAGACTTTGAGGAGAAGATTGCCTAGAATAGGAAAGAAGTGTTGGTAGAATTCTACTGTCAAACCGTCTGGTCCTGGAGTTTTGTCTTTGTTTAGTGTGCTTAGTGCCTGTGTTATGTCTGTCAGTGTCAGTTCTGTGTCCAGTGTGTCTTTGTCTGTGTCAGATAATTTCTTTGTGTACTGTAAGAAGTTGTCTTGTATATTGTGTCGATTGTCTCTGCTGTGAATAGTTGTGTGTAGTGTTGTTGGAAAGCAGTCTCTATGTGTGGTGTTTCTGTCTGCATGTTTCCTTGCATGTCTGATATTGCATCTTGTAAACTGGAAAATTTTTACGTTGTGAAGAGAAACCAGAGTAAAGCAATCTTCTGTTTAGACAGACGCGGCATAGCAGATAAAGAAACAAATGATTTACTAAACAATATATATTACACAAATATTTAGTTCTGAAATTTTAAATAATAATCAAAATTGTG
>OY992878.1:37997721-38012721 GCA_963921405.1 Cepaea hortensis | reverse complement strand
AGCCACGAGGAAAAAATATGCATGACATCACAACAGCGGTGCAGCGTGAGCTAGACGACTCGGTGAGTGGTGCCAGGGATCAATGGAACATATGAACCCGGTAATGGCTTCACTGACATGGTTTTCCCTGAACACACGCAGTCAATGCGCCCACGCCAGTTGTCAGCATGGGCTGTACATACATCGACAGAACGAATACAACAAAATAGCTCGTATCGCCATGACAGATACTTGTCGTACAAGTATCACGTAGACAATGTCACATTGAGAGCCAAAATGAACGAGCCGATAAACTTGCTAACTCTGCATCCCCTGCAGATTGACTGCCCATGGATCGTGCCGATTAATACCCTTAGAGAGATGTCGAGAGCGGAGGACTTTGTCGTCAGTGAATCCACATCGTTGTCCAGAATGAGAGACTCGTGAGTAAGAATTAGCAAGGCCAGACACAAGAGTCACATCTGGAGAACGGTGGGCCTCGTCAACCAATACAGAACTGGCACTATTAATCGTTAAAACGCTGATGCATATGTTGTGGTGAGGATCTGAGCACCTATGAACTTATCTGGTGTGCAAGGATGATACCCCAACAGATAACAGATAACGCAGAGTCATCAAAGCCTTGAAAGCACTGAAGATGATGGTAGCAGCCGATATTTAACAAAACCTGCTCGTCCTTCTCTGCCGGGGACTTGTGCTAGGCATCACACACTACGCTATGGCCAAGGTGCAAACTGAAGCAGTGGGACTCATACTCTGCTGCACAAGACACCCGGAACCCGACCATGCCTTACACGGTAGATTTACCACCAGGCACACAATTGCATAGGTAAAGACTTACCTGGGAGAATCCATGACTCAGGTGATCGAGTGAGATGGCGAAATATGACCGCCCAAGCATATCGGCATGACACATGCTGACAGAGTACGGACTCGGCTACCGGATACTGGCGAGGATCCGGCTATAGCATGATGACAGGAGTTGGGTGTGAGGACTGGTCATGCGTTCGATGCCGTCTTTGAGGTCATGAGAGGAGATGTCGTGCTTATTCTTTCGTCTACAGACGTCAATATGATTTAATCCAAAGAAAGCAGCCGTAGACTTAAATTCGTTGACATCACCATAAAGTTTGTTGTCAAATGGAGCGGATGCAGGCCAAAAGACTTTGATCTGTGTATGTTGGAGACTCCTTAACACATGTTTAGCTGCCATTTTACCGGTTCCACAGTTACATTCATCAGGAGGAAGATCTCCTAGATGTAGTCCTTTAAACATGTGGTACTTCAGTCTGTTGTGTCCTGCACGGAGTCTAAAGATTATCAGTTGTTCTTTTCAAATCAATTGGTAAAATGCATCATCTGTTTCCTGGCCTGGATGCTCTGATTTCCATCTGGTTCAATAATTGCTTCTTATAAATATTCTGGCGTCATCATAGGTTATGCCGATATCAAACTGAGGTAGCCCCTTATCTTCCTAATTTCCAGGTATATCATAACTAATTCCATGTGGGGAAAGTGAGCAGAAATATTTCAGATGGCTGCTGCTTCAGATTACAGAGCATGTATGGAAACGTTGTTCGATATAACATAATACGTAAACAGGAGATATCTGAAAAGAATACTAATAACGTTTCTTTGGCGACTGAGGAAGTAGGATTAAGCACGCACAGAATGTCCAGTCCGGCCTCTGTGGCCTAAAGGCTTGTGAACGCGATTCGTGAGCTGCTTACCATGCTTTTGAAACGCGGAGCCGAACGATTTGGCAGCCGACCGTGTCGCGCTGGGGTTTTAACGTGTTGTTATGGAAGCCGGTCGTTCAGAAAGCAATGGCAAACTACTGAACGTAAAACTTGCCAAGACATCAAAAACAGCAGTAAAATGCTGGTGTTGACAGCGATGTCCTGTAAACAAGATATGAAATAAAAAATATCCAGAGTGCAGTGTTGTTGATTCTTGAGTTCATATTTATATTAAAACTGACTGGCCGCGGCTAAAGAGTTAATCAGAATGCCTAACACATGTTCGATCTCCTACACGGAGGAGGGGGGACTCATTTACCCGTAGACACGAGATATAGACAAATGGGGAAATGAAACAGGGTTGGTAAGATTACTGGTTTCACATTATAGGTCAAGGCTGTCCCAGAGTCGCTACTGCCGTTGGGATGTCAAGCGTTAGGTCTTCACATATTCTAAGCTACGACATAAATGGCTGAGTGCAAGTTCCCTCACTTCACATATTCTAAGCTACGACATAAATGGCTGAGTGCAAGTTCCCTTACTTCACATATTCTAAGCTACGACATAAATGGCTGAGTGCAAGTTCCCTTACTTCACATATTCTAAGCTACGACATAAATGGCTGAGTGCAAGTTCCCTTACTTCACATATTCTAAGCTACGACATAAATGGCTGAGTGCAAGTTCCCTTACTTCACATATTCTAAGCTACGACATAAATGGCTGAGTGCAAGTTCCCTTACTTCACATATTCTAAGCTACGACATAAATGGCTGAGTGCAAGTTCCCTTACTTCACATATTCTAAGCTACGACATAAATGGCTGAGTGCAAGTTCCCTTACTTCACATATTCTAAGCTACGACATAAATGGCTGAGTGCAAGTTCCCTTACTTCACATATTCTAAGCTACGACATAAATGGCTGAGTGGCAAGTTCCCTTACTTCACATATTCTAAGCTACGAAATAAATGGCTGAGTGGCAAATTCCCTTACTCGTCGCCCCTTCTTGCCCGACAACTCCTTGAAAATTGTATGATATTCGTTTTTAAGAAGTTGGGTGGACCCCTGAGCTTTACTTTATTTAATTTATTTTTTGCATATCCTTTACAAGACATCGCTGTCAACACCAGCATCTTTCAGCTGTATGTTGATTTCTTGGGAAGATTACGCTCAGTAATTTGCTATTGCTTTCTGAGCGGCCGGCTCACATATCCCGTAAGTTACCGATGCGATTCGAACCACTGCTGATTCTCACCGTCATCACGTTTACCTACGAGAGTATACGAGATTACGGAGAAAAGTCATAACCTCTAAGCCACGAAGCCGGCTTGAGCTATACTAGTAGGGACAAATAACCCAGCCACTGCTGGGGATTGAACCTAGAACACTGTCCTGGCAGACAAGTGCCCTAACCACTATGCCACCCCTCTCTTCCGACACTGAGGATAGGGTTCTACAAATCTGCTCTGGAAATGTCATTTCTTTACTCACTATGATTGACAGATTCTCTCCATAGCGGTCATGTTTTATTTTCTTATAACATGACTAGCGTACATAAGAGAATGATAATTTAGCGGAGTGATTATAAGCAAACATTTGCTAATAATGTAGGGGCATTATTCGCAAACGGCTGGTGACGTGACATATTCGCAAACAGCTCGTCACGTGACCTATTCGCAAACGGCCGGTCACGTGGCCTATGTTTGACTACATTATTAATGTTTGTGGAAATATAATTGTGTCTTCGGTAATGTTGTGGTTAATATCCCCGCCTCTCATGCGGGAGACTAGGGTTAGACTCCCCACCGGAAATTATTATTATTGTTTATTTGTTTAATTGAGTTCAAATACCCTTATCGGTGAGTTCAAATACCCTTGTCGATGGACACCCAAAAAATTGCAAATCCTGTCATTATTATATTCCTCTCACACCTTCCTCTCTCCAGTTGTATGGATAGATAGACGCCTCCTACGTCAAGCATGGTAGATTACAGTGTAACTATTTATAGGTGCAATTTTCCCGGTGGTCGCGGGATCCGCACAAGCCAGGCGGGGAATCTGACGGTAGTACACGCTTTACAAGGTCCGAACACTTGTGATTGACAGATGTGCATCCTACGGTACAGGAGCGTACGAGTCCCTGACCTCTGGGACTTGGCTGAACGCCTCTAAGTCGGGTCTCTTGGGTTCCAGGGTCTGGCCACCACTCGCCACCTGCTAGAGGTCTCGGAGGTTTGACGCTGAGCCGCCAGCGTCTGCAGCCTACCTTGTGCCAGACGTATTGGTTACCCATTCCTCTGGAATACACAAGACTAGGCCGAGGGAGGGAACATGTCGTTTGGGCACCACCTGTTTCTCCGAAGCTCTGCCCAGGCATTGTGATGGAATTTTGGCCACATTCCAACTCACATACTTTGGTCTGTCAAGACTGCAAGGTGCCACTCATTTATAGGTGCCAGTAACACACAGCCGTCTCCCTGGCGAAGGTGTTAAGGACGTTGATCCTAATCCCGTATACTCACGTACAAAACACAGCTGCGGGAGATTCGGTAGCGGATCGCGTCGCGCTGGTTACTTACGGAGGTATGTGAGCCGGTCGTTCAGAAAGCAATGGCAAACTATTGAAAGTAAGTAAAACTTGTCCTGTAATGATATGCGACAAAAAAAAAAAGTAACACACGGACGAGCCAAACAGCAAGAGTAACCTACAATTAGGATTAACTATGGTCACGTGATATGTAAATTTAACCCTGTGTGAACTTTATCACCTTTGAACCATTGCTTCGGAGTTCATAAAAACAAATGTTGACTAGAACTTCAGTTGCAAAGTGGAGGTCTGTCGACTTGGTTCACTTGAGATAGGATAGGGCGACTAGTGTCATCTACAGGCTTACTTTCATCTCGTGCGTAAGCAAATTCACCGTTAAGCAGCAATGAATGAATCATCCCTCCCCCCCCCCCCCCCCCAAAAAAAAAAAAAAAAAAAAAAACCAGAAGTAGATTACAAGAGACAAAATGGACTTTGCGGCCAAAGCCTTCGTCAGCACAGGACAAACAAATACAAACCAACACAAACCAACATGAAACACACTATGACAGTATTAAACTATTAAACTAATTAAATGTACTTATCTGATTATGTGTACTTGCTTGGAAAGACTGACACGCGTAGGGCTCCAGTGGATTAATAGACCGGATGTATGGTACACGGGTCAAAGGTCAAGAGGGAGGGGAGTGGGGTGGAGAAGCGCCCATGTGTGCGGAAAAGTGAAAATTAAGACCGGTAAAGATGTCGCGGACGCAGTTGATAATTAGCAATTCTCGTTAAGCGTTCGAAACACAGCTGCGGAAAACTACATTGTGTTGGTCCACACAGAGAGGCATGAGTGGCGGTCGTTCAGATAACGACGGCAAAACACCGAACGCAAATCTGCCAAGAAAGTTGACTGTGATGTCCTATAAAGGACCTTCACGTACTTCGATGGTGGACTGTAAGTTAGGGAGTGGTGGGGTTGGGGGTAGGAAATTAAATGAAGCTGTGTTGGACAATAAGGCCGTGAGGGGAGAGTGTGCCCAACTGGAAGTTGAGACGGTGTTCCAATGTCTTCCGATCCCGTTCGTGGGATGCACATGATTTGATGGCCGTGACCTGTATGTCGGCTACGCCATGGTGGTCAGGACTGTTGAAATGCATGGATACTGGTTTCTGGGCGCCGCTGGTGATATCAGAAAGATGTCTAAATCTGTCCCCAAGACGTAAGCCTGTCTCACCGACATATCTCATGTCGCATCGTGTGCAGGTAATCGCATAGATGACGTTGCGACTGATGCATGAGAAACCCTCACGGATGTGGAAGGTCGTCTTAGGGAATGTCAGACTCTGGGTTAGAAGTACGGATGGGCAGGTCTTGCAACGCGATCGAAGACAAGCCACCGTGCCAGGAAGAGACTGGTGAGGTTGGGGTAGACTGCTAAGGACCAGCACATCCCTGAGGTTACGATCCCTCTTATACGCCACCAGAGGGGCCTCTGAGAAGACATCGCGAGTGGTCGGGTCCGCCCGGAGAATGGATAGATGTCTCAAGAGGATATTCTTGGCAGCAATATTGTGGGGATGGTAAGTAAGTGAGAGGACAGGTCTATTGTTTCGTGGTTTCGGCCTGGAGGAGAGAGCCTTAGTGCGACTGATAGGCTGGCAGCGGTGAAGAGCTGTAGATAGAACATTCTCAGGATAGCCACGAAGGCGAAAGAAATCAAGCATTTCGTGGGCTTTTTGGTGGAAGTCGTTGTTATCCTGGCAAAGCCGTCGGAGACGTAACAGTTGGGAGAAAGGAATAGAACGTTTGCACGAGGGAGGGTGGGAGGAGGTATAGAGAAGGAATGAGTGCGAGTCAGTTGGTTTATAATAAACCGTCGTGCACAGACCAGCGGAACCTAAAGAGACTGTGAGGTCTAAGAAGTTAACGGCCGACGAAGAAATGGTGGAGGTAAGTTTGATGCTGGGATGGAAGTCGGAGAAAAAGGCAATGAAGTTCTGGAGGTCAGGCAAGGGCATGTCCGAGACACCAAAGCAGTCATCAATGTACCTCCCGTAAAGCTCTGGGAGCCTACCGGTGTATTGACTCCATACCTGGTGCTCCAGGTAGCCCATGAAGAGGCAGGCATAACTAGGACCCATCTTAGTGCCCATGGCCACCCAGCTAATCTTGTCGAAGTCAAACAAGTTGAGGTTGAGGACTAACTCTGCAAGACGCAGCAATGGTCCAGTGGCTATTGAGGGGTTAAGCCTTTTCTCCAAGAAAAATTCCAAGGCTTTAAGGCCGTCAGAGTGAGGAATGGATGTGTAGAGTGAAGTCACATCTAAAGTGAAGATGTGGTACTGAGAAGGGTTTGTGAAACTGATGGAATCGAAGATGGAGATAGCGTGATTGGTGTCTTTGATATACGAAGGGAGACTGGCAACCAACGGCTGAAACATGCTGCCCAGGAACTCTGAAATCCGTTCTGTAGGGCAAGAGCAGGCCGGGACGATAGGTCTGCCTGGGTTACCTGGTTTGTGTGTCTTAGGCAGCTTATAGAATGCGGGTTTGCCCAAGCAGCTATCGTGGATGATCAGCGAGGTGGCAGAGCTGGGCAAAAGACCTTGCTGGATGATGGTGTTAGTCACGCTTTTGACCTGGGTGTTGTTGCTGACTGTCCCATCTTGTGTCCTTGGTCTGTAGAAGGTTGCATCCTCAAGTTGCTTGTTGCCTTCCTGAATATACAAGTCTTTCCTCCAAACCACTAGCGCCCCTCCCGTTAAGCAGCAAGTACCGTATCTGGGCATTCATTAAGATATGATCATTAAAGTTTTATGGAATAAACTAATATGTATGTAGTTGAAATTCAAAAAATAAAGTGGGGTTTGAATGAAAAGAAGGGAGAATAATAGTTTTCTTAAGCCAATCGACGGCGGTAGTAAACGTCACGTGACCAGTCGTTTGCGAATAATGTCCGTGCATTAATAGCAAATGTTTGCTTATAAAGTCTCCCTTTTTGTAAACAATTGGCACTCAATGTGTGATGTGGTCAATAGAGCATACTTCGTATTTACTTTCCAGAATATTTCATGGTGCTTAGTTTTGGCTAAGTCAACCCGGCAGCAATAATGGGGATTCAATTACATGATGTACGGGCTAACCAGTGTTGCCATTTTGACGCTTTTCGTACCAAATTTAGTGCTTTTCCAAGTAATTTAGTGCCAAAATTTTGCATTTAGCGCGGCCCCCCAAATTGGGTGCTTCACAATATTTTTTGGTGCTTTTTGGTTCTTTCTTGGGGTGGGTAAAATTACTTTAAAATCATTTTGGGACCACTAAAAAGCAGAATCTGAACTGAAGCGAGGGAGTAAAACAGTCTTAGTACATTACCGCGCAATATTCACGTAATTTAATTCCCTTTAATACGATTTAGTTGAAGTGAGTGACTGCAACGCGCAGGCAATATTCAATGCGTTACAAGACTGTTTAAACAAAAATGGACTTGAGTTGCAAAGACTAGTTGCACTCGGCACTGACAATGCATCTGTCATGACAGGTGTAAACAATGGAGTATACACAAAATTAAAATCCGAAGTTCCACATCTGGTACTAGTTAGGTGTGTATGTCATTCCCTTCAGCTGGCAGTGTCACAGGCTGCAGTTGCTTGTCTGCGAGTTCACGAGTAGAGAAACATATGACTGGTTTTCTCACTCAAGTCTTCGTCAAGCAAAGTACAGGGAGCTTTCCGCTTCAATAAATGATGGACAACATCCGCTGAAGGTTGTTAAATTAAGCCAGACACAATGGATGTCCATTCAATCTGCCACTGTCAGAATATTGCAGCAGTGGGTCGAGCTCAGAACTCATTTTGATAAAGCAAGACTCAACGAGGGCTGTTATACAGCAGAACTTCTAAATTCTATGTTTAGCGACATGAAAAACTATGTGTATCTCATATTTCTCAAGCATATTCTCGGAAAAGTTCAAAGTGTGAATAAGAAATTCGAAGCAGATATACAGGATCCAACAAAACTACTCAGCGATCTTGTCCAACTTACTGATTCTATCAGTTCATAGATTGCTATTCCTGTGAGGGAAAAAATAACAGAAAGTGATGCTATTCAAGATTATTTAGATCCTAATCCCAATCTAGGTTATGAGTTTAAGAAAGAAATAGCAGGCTACAAGTTTCCTTATGAGAAAGAAATTCGTGGAAGGTGCATCCAGTTTTTAATAGAGCTGTTGACACAGCTGCGATTACGTTTGCCCGATAACGTTCGAGTTTTGCAGTTCATGTCATGTCTTAGTGGAAATGAATGTCTACAGCCAATGACGCCCTGTATATTTGATATTGCTAAAATGTTTGTATAAGATTCAGCTACTCTCACCCGCATCGATTTCCAGTGTAGAAAACGTCATCATATGCAGTGGACACATACCTCTGACATACTTGGACTGTGGGCAGAAATAGCCTCTTACAGGGATGCCACCGGTGAAAATCCTCTCCAAGATCTTACAGATTTAGCTTCAACTGTGCTCATTTTACCTCATTCTAATATTTTCATTCAGATGGGATTTATAAAATCAAAATTGCGGAATAGACTGAGCATAAAGAGTTTGACAGTTGTTTTGACTATTAGATATGGAATGAAAAGATATGGCAAATGCTGTCATGATTAAAAACTACCTAAGGATATTCTACGAAAAATTGGACCACATGAATAATGTACTCGTTTCTTTCAATCATCATCATCATCATTGCAAGAGCAAACACAGCAGGAAATAGCTACAGAAACTGAAGAGGAGTTGTCTGACTGGGATTTGGCAGATCTGGAATAAACTTCATTCTAATATTCAGTGATAATAATAAATTATAATGTGCTACCTTGTTGCATTTGTAATAAAATCAGTTGGTGCTTTTTATTTGGTGCTTTCCAAAAACTTTTGGTCCTTTTTATGGTCGATTTTGGTACTTTTTCCTCAAAGGGAGATGGCAATACTGTGCAAGACAAAGCAGTTTCTTCTGCACATTCAGAAGTTTCATTACTTTCTACTGTTCCAGTCTAAAGGCAGAAAACATGTCAATTTTTATTTTTTGGTTTCATTATTTTTATTTTATCATCAACATATGTAGGAAGAATAAATAAACTGTATTATTATTATTATTATTATTATTATTATTATTATTATTATTATTATTATTATTATTATTATTATTATTTAGTGCTCTTTATTAAAAATGTTCACTCAATCACTCACCTACACCAAACAAACCCATCAAAGACAAACAAAGTAAACTACTGTTATCCGATGACCACCAAAAGCAACGATGGGCAGAGCATTTCAAAGAAATATTAAATAGACCGCAGCCTGACAGTGTTCCAAACCTGGGTGGAGAAATCACCATGCCGCCACTAGATGCCTCCTGTGAGTCATTCACCATGTAAGAGATTAAAGCAGCCATAAAAAAAATTGAAGAACAACAAAGCTGTTGGTGAAGACGACATCTCAGGTGAAATGTTCACAGCAGCAGATGAGAATACCTTACAACGTTTGTTACAGCTGATCAATGAAATCTGGCAAAAGGAATCCCCACCACAACAGTGGAAGGATGGCGTAATTTTTAAACTGCCAAAAAAAAAAAAAAAAAAAAACCTTCATCATATAGAAAGAATGGAAGATATCAGGGAAACAAAGCTCGCTTACACTCATGAAATAAATGACCGTAGACCCCGAGGTAGACCAAGAAGACGATGGAGAGATAATATATATACACACCTACAAGCACTTGGAATCAACGACTGGCAAGAGAAGGTCAACCAGAGAGACGAATGGAGACGGCTTGTATCTGCAGCAAAGAACCTCAATGGCTCGGAACGCCGAAGAAGAAGAAGAAAAAAAAAAAGGTGATATGTCTGATAGTAATAACTGGCGTGGTATCACCCTACTGTCAGTACCAGGAAAACATTTTTGTAGCATGTTACTTGAGAGATTGAAAAAGCATATAGATGAAAGTTTCAGAGAAGAACAAGCTGGCTTCAGACCAAAACGGTCATGTATAGACCACATTTTCATTCTTAGAATAATCATTGAAGACTGTAGAATTCCAGTCGAAATTAATCACCAACTTTGTCGACTTTCAAAAAGCCTTCGACAGTATCCACCGTCCTTCACTTTGGAATCTACTTAACATCTATGGTTTTCCGACCAAATATATCAACGTTGCTGCGTGAGAACAGAATCAGGCAACTCTGACTGGTTCTCCGTGGAAACGGGAGTGAAACAGGGTTGTATAATATTTTCACATACAAGAGTACACACATCTGTGTGCAATAAAGCCCCAAACATCCCCCAGTAAGGCTGATGACTGCCACCGTTGAGAAGCCACCTTGCCCTACTGACTGAAGTGAAGCAATTATATGGAGCCCAATCTTCTTTTTGTACGCAATAGACATTGCTCTTGAAGCCATCGAACCTGTCTTTACTCCTCTGGTTGTAAAGCCAAAAACACACAGAGAACATCTGGCTGCCACAGTTAAAGCCGTTATTCCACAAGCAGCACCAGGGGTTTCGTACCATGGTGGGCTGGAGAGACAACGTGGACAAATTGACATTATTGCTCTACATCCTGTGTATGTGTGTCTCGAAAACTTGTAAAATGTTTGTTTGATTTGACTTGGTGCTGCTTGTGGAATAACGGCTTTAACCGTGGCAACCAGATGTTCTCTGTGTCAAATTTTTTTTCTTTCCCCAAAATGTTTATTTCATACAAAGCAATGTATATTTACAAGGTGTAATGCGTGTCTCTTTTGTTTGTGTATATTACAGAGCGTTGCCGTTTGTTAGTGTTGAGTGTCATATGCGTTAATAAAACAAATAAATACATATACAGTTATGATAATGTGACATTCATGGCATAAATCAAAAAAATATTTGACATGTTTTCGAGACATACAAAAACAGGATGTATAGCAACAATGTCAATTTGTCCATGTTGTCTCTCATGCCCACCATGGTAGGAAACCCTTGGTGCTGCTTGTGGAATAACGGCTTTAACCGTGGCAGCCAGATGTTCTCTGTGTGTTTTTGGCTTTACAACCAGTGGCGTAAAGACAGGTTCGATGGCTTCAAGAGCAATGTCTATTGCGTACAAAAAGCAGATTGGGCTCCATATAATTGCTTCACTTCAGTCAGTAGGGCAAGGTGGCTTCTCAACGGTGGCAGTCATCAGCAACGCCTTACTGGGGGATGTTTGGGGCTGTATTGCAAACAGATATGTGTGCTCTTGTATTTTTAAAAATTTTTAATGGCCTGCATAACAGGCCGGAATAAATGTCTTTTAGGTTTTATTATGGACTAGCTGACCCGGCCCGGCTTCGCCCAGGCCCTGGAGGGGATCTATCTATCTATCAGTCTGTCTGTCTGCTTGTTTGTCTGTCTGTCTGTCTGTCAGGCTGACCCGGCCCGGCTTCACCCAGTCCCTGGTGGGGAGCATCTCATTTAATTAATATAAGTAGTCATATAAGCTCTCCCGTTCCCGACTATCTGTCTGTCTGTCTGTCTGACCCGGCTTCACCCAGTCCCTGGTGGGGAGCATCTCATTTTATTCATATACGTAGTCATATAAGCTCTCCCGTTCCCGACTATCTGTTTGTCTGTCTATCTGTCTGTCTGTCTGTCCCGGCCCGGCTTCACCCAGTCCCTGGTAGGGAGCATGTCATTTAATTCATTCATATAAGTAGTCAAATAAGCTTCCGTTCCCGACTATCTGTCTATCTATCTGACCCGGCGTGGTTTCGCCCAGCTCCTGGCGCACAGTAACTTAAAAGAATGTCCTTCCACACACCATTCATTATTTTTAATCAAAACTGTTTTTAATCACCGACATGACAGTTGATAAGTTTTGTAAGCAGAAAAAGATGGGTTAAAATGTTATGCATAATGCATTATTTTTATGCAAACTTTAAAAATACCTTAAAGATTATATCATTATTTAATATAACTCATATGCCTAAAAATAACTATAGACAAAGAGTTTAACAATAGTGCAGGTAAGTCCAACAATATGACTATAAAGTATATAGAAATGTTATTAAAAGTTATGCCCCTTGAAATAACTTTTCTAGAGTGACGTCCACCTGCTATATAGACATTATATAATGAAAATGGAAAAGTAAATGTTATTAAATAAGTCGAAGATTTTACATTAAGAAATTATTATAGTCGGTTGCACAGGAATGAAAGGAAGACGTGTAGAAAATTTCATCTCAATCGGATGTACCGTTATCGAACGCATCCAAGACCCACAAACCCACAAACATACACTCTGTTTTATAGATATAGCTTACGTTCCCGACTATCTGTCTATCTATCTGACCCGGCGTGGTTTCGCCCAGCTCCTGGCGCACAGTAACTTAAAAGAATGTCCTTCCACACACCATTCATTATTTTTAATGAAAACAGTTTTTAATCACCGACATGACAGTTGATAAGTTTTGTAAGCAGAAAAAGATGGGTTAAAATATTATGCATAATGCATTATTTTTATGCAAACTTTAAAAATACCTTAAAGATTATATCATTATTTAATATAACTCATATGCCTAAAAATAACTATAGACAAAGAGTTTAACAATAGTGCAGGTAAGTCCAACAATATGACTATAAAGTATATAGAAATGTTATTAAAAGTTATGCCCCTTGAAATAACTTTTCTAGTGAAGTCCCCCTGCTATATAGACATTATATAATGAAAATGGAAAAGTAAATGTTATTAAATAAGTCGAAGAATTTACATTAAGAAATTATTATAGTCGGTTGCACAGGAACGAAAGGAAGACGTGTAGAAAATTTCATCTCAATCGGATGTACCGTTATCGAACGCATCCAATACAAAAATCCCGACACACAAACAAACATACACTCTGTTTTATAGATATAGATTACCAGCCTGCATTACATTCAGATGCAACTGCTCTTGTAACCTTTTGCGCACGTCACGTATAGCCAACAACAGTTGTTAGGCATTCTGGTACACTTTGGCCACAATGGACAGGCTCACGTCAATAGATGAAATTACACCAGACCTGATCACCTCTGCTATGAGATTCATAAAAAATATGAACTGGAAACAAATAGGTATATTAAGTTCCTGCGAGAAGAAACGTACTAAACATCAACATACCTTACAAGGAGATCCATCTCGTATCCCGAAATACAGGTGAAAATCCGAAATCAGAAGCAATCAATAAATATATAAAATGAATAATATAATAAAATAAAATACACACAAACGCGTACAATACGACACACAGAACGACGTTTCGATTCTCAGAATCTTTGTCAAGTACAGGACAACATGGATAGATACGACAACGAAATATAAAAAAGCACAAAACTAAAAATCACAGCCACTATGTATCCATGTGGGAGCAGAAAAGACGGATTTGCCAGGCGAGAAGGCACTCTTGGCTCTGGAGTTTAAATATAGTTGCCAGATAGGATTGACAAAAAAAATGCGAACAGCCTGATATGAAAATATAGGTGTATGGAGACAGTGGTATGGATATGGGGGAGGGGGGCAGCATAGTAATGGACAGTGTAAATAGTTGGAGAAGGTGGCACATTTATACAGTAGCTTCCACAACAGTATTGATACCTGCTGGATGGACGCATCCCAGATTGTTGTTTAGTTGGCATTCAATTTTTAACCTTACGGAGCTATTTGAGTAGCAGGTTTTCAATGCGGTGACACATACATCGTCGACTCCATTATGGTTGGAGAAATTGAAATGGTTGGGGACAGGTTTGTCAGCGCCCTGATAGATGTCTCTGAGGTGTTCTCTAAAACGGTCCGCAAGACGTCTGCCTGTTTGACCAATGTATTTCATGTCACATCGTTTGCAGATGATGACATATATCAGATTGCGGGATGTCAGATTGCGGGATCATCTGCAAACGATGTGACATAAAATACACTGGTCAAACAGGCAGACGTCTCGCGGACCGTTTTAGAGAACACCTCAGAGACATCAATCAGGGCGCTGATAAACCTGTCCCCAACCATTTCAATTCCTCCAACCATAATGGAGTCGACGATGTACGTGTCACCGCATTGAAAACCTGCTACTCAAATAGCTCCGTAAGGTTAAAAATTGAATGCCAACTAATCAACCATCTGGGATGCGTCCATCCAGCAGGTATCAATACTGTTGTGGACGCTACTGTATAACTGTACCACCTTCTCCAACTGTTTACACTGTCCATTACTATGCTGTCCCCCCCTTTCCTATCCATACCACTGTCTCGACAGACCTATATTTTCATATCAGACTGTTCGCAATTTTTTTCGTCAATCCTATCTGGCAACTATATTTAAACTCTGCAGCCGAGAGTGCCTTTTAACCTGGCAAATCCGTCTTTTCTGTTCCCACATGGATACATAGTGGCTGTGATTTTTAGTTTTGGGCTTTTTTATCTTTCATTGTCGTATCTATCCGTGTTGTCCTGTACTTGACAAAGATTCTGAGAATCGAAACGTCGTTCTGTGTGTCGTATTGTACGCGTTTGTGTGTATTTTATCTTGTTATATTATTCATCTATACAGGTTTGTCAGCGCCCTGATTGATGTCTCTGAGGTGTTCTCTAAAACGGTCCGCAAGACGTCTGCCTGTTTGACCAATGTATTTCATGTCACATCGTTTGCAGATGATGACATATATCAGATTGCGGGATGTCAGA
>OY992878.1:37912721-37995221 GCA_963921405.1 Cepaea hortensis | reverse complement strand
TTTGTTTCCAGTTCATATTGTTATATACTGCTGCAGACGCTGCTTTTTCTTTCGATTAATGAAAGAACTAACAAAGGAGGGACAGACGAGAAGTAGAAAAAATTCTTACGTTGTGAAAAGAAACCAGAGTAAATCAACCTTCTGTTTAGACAGACGGATATAGAAGCAGATAAAGAAATAAATGATTTACTAAACAATATATATTACACAAAAATTTAGTTCTGAAATTTTAAATAATAATCAAAATTGTGTAAATCTTTTATAACGGTAACATTCAATTGATACGCTACAAAATAAGAATAAAATTGTTACAGAAATAAACATATATTTCTCTTGCAAAATAGCTATCAGTACAAGTATAGTGAAATCTATAATTGTTCCCCTTGATTGCTAAAGCCGAAAAAAATTACTTCAACCTAGATGAAATTATTTCCCTTGTAATAAAAGAATAGTTAGTTAGTTAGTCGCAGTTCCAACTTCACAGCAACGGGTCGTCCCCATTATGCTCCGTTCCTGTGCCAGTGAATATCACACAAAATGCTCCCCAATGCCCAATAAAATAAAAGAATAAAAACAGTTTTAAATATTGAGCACAACTCACTACTGGCAACGCTGATCGCATTATGGTATGAACCTAAGGCCCATCCACGTCAACGTGGAAGCTCTAGACTCGAGTTTCGCTCTCATCCGAGCTCGTCAGTAGTGCATATCCTTGACCGGACCAGGAAACAAACTCCGAATCACTGGCGTGTGAAACGGGTGTGTAACCACCAGACCACGCTGGACGCGACCAAATTATCACAACAGAATACTACAACGTCAACCATAAAAGAAAAAAAAAAACACACAAAAAAAGATAGTTGCATATCCTTTACAGGGCGGCGCATCAACACCAGCATCTTTTGCTGTTGTGATCACTTGGCAAGTTAACGTTCAGTAGTTTTCCATTGCTTTCTGTATGACCGGTATCCATACCATTTCGTAAACAATATAGAATGGCGCAAAGTAGTGCAGCTTTACATAACAGATTTACGACACATACAGCTCTGTATGTGTCGTAAATCTGTTATGTAAAGCTGCACTACTTTGTGTCATTTTATATTGTTTACATGGAATAGTGCAGTGTTGCTATTTTGACGCTTTTCGCACTAAAGTTTGTGCATTTTCAAGTTATTTAGTACCAAAATTTTCCATTAGCGCGGCCGCGCTAATTTGGTGCTTCACAATTTTCTTTTGGTGCTTTTTATGGTGGGTAAAAATTACTTTACAAAATCATTTTGGGGACACTAAAAAGCCGAATATGAACTGAAGCGAGGGAGTAAAACAGTCTTAGTACATTACCGTGCAATATTCAAGTAATTTAACTCCCTTACGATTTATTTGAAGTGAGTGACTGCAACGCGCAGGCAATATGCAATGCATTAAAAGATTGTTTAAACAAGAATGGACTTGAGTTGCAAAGACTATGTGCACTCGCCATTGACAATGCATCTGTCATGACAGGTGTAAACAACGGAGTATGTACAAAATTAAAATCCGTAGTTCCTCATCTGGTACTAGTTAGGTGTGTATGTCATTCCCTTCGGCAGGGAGTGTCACAGGCTGCAGCTGCTTGTCTGCCCAGGAACATAGAGTTCATGATTAGAGAAACATATAACTGGTTTTCTCACTCAAGTCTTCGTCAAGCAAAGTAAGTAATAAATGCCCGACCAAAGTACAAACCCAGAAGGGACCGAGACTGGCACAAAAAGTCACTACAAACTCCCAGATAGATCAACATAGTAAGGAGAATGAAGACGGTTTCCAGCTGGTCAGTAGGAAAAGGGGACGCTCAACCAATCCAATAGCCTGTCTGACGGTGAGATCTCGACACCTCCAGCCCGCCAAACACCTGTTACCACGTTGCCGCTCCTCAACAACCACGACTACCCTACACTGCCTGACGCGCACAGGTCAAACAACAAGAAATGTGTAAGTAATTATACTGAACAGATAACGACCAGCGCTATGACCGGAAGAGACAATGATAATATTAACACACCACCACGACAAAGAAACCTGTCAGATTCTTCTCCACGACTCGTTATTGATTTAGATATTTCAAGCCCGGCGAAGGAATCTACTGAATATCTCCAGAAATTTAAATATTGAGCATAACCCACTACTGGCAGTGATCCGGGGCTTGCTTCCGGATCCGGTCAAGGATATACACTACCGACGAGCTCAAACGAGAGCGAAACTCGAGTATAGTGCTTCCATATAGACGTGGATAGGCCTTAGGTTCGTACCAGAATATGATCAGCGTTGCCAGTAGTGGGTTGTGCTCAATATTTAAATTTCAACACCCGAAACAACCAAATAAATCATCTCCAGAATTTATAACATGAATACAGACAGTTTGAAACAAGAAACATAATTATATTCAACCGTTTCTTATATTACAACAAAAATGGCAGCGGAAATTAAAATAATGAGTATTAACATTCGAGGTATAAGATCCAAAATTAATCATCTTATACCACGCATACACAAATATAAACCTGATTTTATACTCATTCAGGAAGCTAACGTTAAAACCGATGAACACGCATCATATATCACAACATGCTTAGGTCTAAGACACTCATGTTTTAGTCTTAGTACTCAACATATCGGATTAGGTACAGCAATAATACAGACATCGGACAGGTGGCAGATTATAGAGAAGGACAGGGACTGCCAGGGTAGGATAGCTATAGTACAGGTGGGAAATAACATACATAAATACACAATTGTCAACATACACGCACCGCCTGACTACAGAAAGAAGCCGCTCTTCTACCAAACACTGGAAAATTTATTATCACGCTCATATCGGGGTCACAACATCATTTTAGGGGGTGATTTTAATTGCGTACTTTCGGCGCATGACCTTATAAATGGAAATGTAAGAATGCAAATTAGAAACACAACAGGGGAGGAGAAACATCAATTAGACATATGGCAAACAATTTGAGATATTCATGGGCTAACAGACGCATATAGGCAGACGCATCCCCATGAGAACAAATACAACACACACAAACAATGCGCATAACAGAGCAGCGCGATTAGATAGAAATTATGCTCCCATAACACATCATATAACACAAGTCAAGCATTTAAAGGAGACAATGATCTTCACAGACCATAAGGCTGTAGTTGCAACAATAAACACAGTACAAGCAACACCACATCTTAGAAGATCCCCCCCCCCCCATTGGAAATTTAACAGCACTCTTTTACAAAATCAGGACAATGTAGATTGCATAACACAACTGATCCTCACATACACAAGCGATATACCAGAGGATAATGCGAGAGAACTCTGGGAAACACTTAACAAACTATACGAGAGAGAACTCAAACACTAGCAGCAGTAATACACAAGCAAAACCTACAACAAGAAAAAGTATTGGAAAATGCAATTAAGCTCTTACTGCAGACAGACAAAAATTCACCACACATCATAGCATTACAGGAAGAATTAGATCTCCACAGACATCACCGATTTCAGGGGGCTTTACTGCGAACAAAGTTACAAATTATAACACAAGAGATACCGAGTAAACAATACTTACCTTTAGAACAAAACATACAGCGCAGCAGACAGATAGGCTAGATAATTGACAGGGAAGGAAATATACAAGTCGAGCCACAACAAATAGCCTTAATGTGTGGTGATTATTATAAGAACATTTACACAGAGAAAACACACAGGCGCACGTACAAGAAAATTTTATGAAATTCACAAAACAACTCAAAGAGGAACAGAAACTAACACTAGATACTGAATTAACACTAACAGATATAACACAAGCGGTTCATGGAATGCAGAAGAGCAATTCGCTTGGCCCTGACGGTATTACCGGTGAATTCTTTCAGTTTTTCTTTCCTCGTCTAGGTCCCCTTTTACTAGCAGTATTCTCTGAATCTTTCCACAAACAAGAACTCCCATTCAGTTTAAACACTTCTTACATCACTCTTATTCCGAAGGAGAACACCGACAAGACACTTTTAAAGAGTTACAGACCGATCTCGCTTTTAAACGTAGACTACAAGATTTTAACAAATGCTTTGACGAATAAATTGAAACCAGTAATGGCATCTCTCGTTCGTGAACGTAGTGTACAACACTGGAATATCCAACAACACACACACTTCATAAGGGACATCATCAACTACACACATCTGAAAAACTGCCAGTCCTCAATTCCCTCTTTAGATCATGAAAATGCATTCGACAGAATATCTCACTCATACCCCTATAAAACTCTCTCACACTGCAACGTGGGAAATTATTTTTGGACATGGGTCAAAATTTTATATTTGAAACCGGAAAGTCGGGTTCTATTAAACCATACCCTAACAAATTCTTTCAAGTTGACTAGGTCAGTGAGACAGGGATGTCCCTTGTCCCCATTACTGTACATTGTCGCTCTAGAGCCACTTCTAGAAAAGATACGACAGGACGACGATTTCAGGGGTACGTTCATACCAGGGAAGGGTGAACAAAAGCTGCATGCTTATGCGGACGATACCATTTTCTTTCCGACCACTGAAAAATCTGTACGGAGCATTTTGGAAAAGTTCTCGTTTTGTGGCAAAGGAAGTGGGGCAAAATTAAACGTCTAAAAATCGAATATAAAGGGCTTAGGCAAATGGAAAAATAATGCGGATTTCCATTTGACTTAACATCAAACAATCTTATAAAATTGTACGGAATAATCTTCCCATGTCAACCAAATCAGACACACAAAGACACATGGCAAAATCTAGAGAAGAAAATAACATATGTTACAGAGGTACAAATACAAAACAACCACCATATTTGGTAGAAGTACCATTGTTAATACATATATAATTCCAAAAATACTATATCTGTACACAGTTCTAGATCCCCCACGTCAGACTGTCACAAACATAAACAAAGAGATTAAACGCTTTGTGTTTGGCAGAACCATCTACAGTATCAAACATACTACACTCTTGCAAGACAGAAAAGATGGAGGTATCGCCCTCCAAGACATAACAACAAAAATACAAGCACTTAGGATCAAACACGTAGGCGAAATCCTACAACACCCAGATAAACACCCTTTAGCACACTATTGCATTGGAATTAGACTATCTCATTTAAAACCTATTAGGAATACATCCTCACATTACTTTGGCACTCTCCCAACATTTTACAAAACATGTATTTCAGCCATTAAAGGTCACAAAAAATTACTACACAAGAAAACACATACAATCTACAAGCATTTAGTTAAATTACAAGCAACTCCAGTACACCTCAGAATTAAAAGAAGACATAGATATTTCACAAAAGATTATACCGAAACTTTCTCTAATATTCACAACACGCAGATTACCCCAAAAGTAAAGGAAATTACATATAGGCTTGTTTACAGCATGACCCCATCAACAGAGAGAACATCAAAAACAACTAAATAAATACTACAGTGTAAGCTTTATAGACGGAACGTCCAAGAATCAGAATAGCACATCTATTACGAATGCAACACAATCATGCCAACAAGAAATATCTTACAATACATCCTAAACACTCATGCGAAACAAAGAATAGATGTTTACAAAGCAATCATGATAAATTCCATTCCTTACTCCACACAAGGTATCCACACAAAGCTACCTGTTCTATTGGCAGAGTACAGACATCTTATATGGGCATTAAGAAACAAAGCATTATACAATCACAGAACAATCAACAAAGAAATTGTCCAACAACTTTATCAACAAAAAGTCTCAAACATTCTAACCTTAGCCCCAGAAGCGAAAATCCCGTAAGAGTTTTGCCCGAAGACAGCACATATTACAGAAGAAGCAAATAACTTGTTTCAAACAAAGGATACCACAACTGTATATGTGTTTATTGACGGTATAAATAATCTTTACAATTATATTATTATTATTATTATTATTATTATTATTATTATTATTATTATTATTATTATTATTATTATTATTATTTATACGTTTATTACTACTGCTACCATTATTATTAATTTCCCCACTATTATATTTGAATGTGCAACATGAAATATATTGTGGATGTGTGTCTTTGTCGTTGGCAGTAACATATGTATGCGACTGGGTGTGGATGCAGGTGTGTGTATGTGTGGTGCATTTATTTGCACGCACATGTGTATGAGTGTGTTTGTGTGTGTGTGTGCGCGCGTGTAGCAGCCTTTAAACCAAGGCAATATCTCAAGTATTAAAATGATGTTATATGGTAATGATATGTGTGAAATGAAACATAATATGCACCACCATGTATTTTTTTCCCGCGTTTCCATCCTGTTTCAGGATATTGCGGTCAACACCAGCATCTTTCAGCTGTATGTTGATTCCTAGGCTAGATTACGCTCATCAGCACGCCACGACTTTCTGAGCGACCGGCCCCATACTCTCATAAGTCACTTTTGTGATTCGAACCACTGCTAATTCTCGTCGCGTCACGTGACGAGAGTCTTCGGGGTTAGCGGAGAAAGCTGCTAAACCCTCGGCCATGGAGCCGGCTACCACCATACCACCATGTATAAACAAATTAAATGAGCCCTTTAAGTTCTCGATAAGCTAAAGTGGCTTGTAAAGATAAGATTTTAAGCCATTCCCATTGTATCTGAAACCCAGACACTATCACAGCTTTGAACCAATTACCTTCCTGGGGACAGGCCATGGACTCTAATTTCTAGCTATAAATCCCTGATTCTTGTCCCCCAAACAAAAGGGGTCATGGACATTTACAGAACACTAGAGCGTCATCCTGTAATTTGACATCAGGCCAACAACATCAACAATGTGAACCTTCACCTCGGTAGCTAAGTGACCCATAAGTTACAAAGAAGCCACCTTTTAATGGGAATGATAATTTAAAGTTTATTGCCCAAGCTCACGGCATTCAATGTACTGCTGTCTCCAGAAAGCATGAAATAGATCAAGATAAAATGTGTGTGTGTGTGTGTGTGTGTGTGTGTGTGTGTGTGTGAGAGAGAGAGAGAGAGAGAGAGAGAGAGAGAGAGAGAAAGAGAAGAGGGAGAGATGGACAGGTGTTACATTCATTCCGCTTGTGGTAGTGGAAAAGAAGCATACGCAAGGCATGTGTGTTTACATGCACTATGCCATACATATCATATTATCGTAACTGTATATATGTATGTATTTGTTTTATTCACACATGTGACACCTAACACTAACAAACGGCAACGCTCTGTAATATACATAAACAAAAGAAACACACATTAAACTTTGTAAATATACATTGCTTTGTATGAAATAAACGTTTCAAAAAAATATTCTCGCATTCCTTTCGTCACGGCCTTCCTATCTGGCTGTCAATGTCTTGGCGGCTGACAGATGCGGGCAGTTTTATTTATGAAATACCCTTCGAGGTCCATGAACGTTATGGCAAGTATTTCCAGCAGAGACTTCATAGCCTCCAGTACTTAGCATTGGAAGCTACAGATGTTGATGGCACATATCCTCCGGCTGCAGATGTTGATGGCACATATCCTCCTGCTGCAGATGTTGATGGCACATATCCTCCTGCTGCCGCTGCTGATGTCTTGAATGAGAGTGGAGATGATGTGTGACTTGACGCTGCTGATGTCACGTAAGTTGTAGAGGAACTTGAGGAACTTCGTGCTGTGCTGGCAACTGCTGGTTTTTGTTCATTTGATGGATAACTTAATGCAGGGCCATTCATCATGGTGAGATTATCCTTCTTACTACTGGCCTGGACTGAAGAAGACTGTTGAGAATGTTTAGATGCCTTCTCTGTCCTTTCACCAAATCTAAATGCTACAGCTGATGTACCGTTATGTTCCTTTCTTTCATAAGATCTTTCAGCAATCTCCTTCGCTTTAGCTGTCAGCTTATTGTCAGCAGCAAGAGGTTCTGTCCTATCAGCCGAGACTTTCTTGTGGTCAGATGCAACATCTAAAGAAGATGCCAGAGAGGGTCTCTGACTTTGTCCTGATGACAGCCTGGTCAGATGTGATAAGCTGTCAGAAATATTCTTGCATCTTGGCAAGGAATTTTCTATCTGTACTGGTTCCTCTTTAAGACATGTTTCTTCCGCTGTTAAAATCTTTAGTTCTGCATCCACGACATGTTTCATCTGGTAATATATATCTCTGAATTGGCCTTTCAGATCAGTCAGAGCTTTCATGACATTGTCCAGCAGATGTGAGATTCCTTCAATGTCACCTATGTTGACCCGGCATTGTTTTGAAATGACATCTGACCTTAGCTCTTCAACATTGGCTTCAAGATCTTCAAGATCCTTGTAGATGTTCTGTTTGCTACTAATGTGTCTGCTCTTGGTGATTGTTGCCTCTGTTCGTTTGTGAAAGTTGGCTTGATTTTCTGCCTCAGGGAAAGACGTTAATACCTTCTGAATCTGTGAACAAGTGGCCGCAAACTCATCTTTTATGGCCTCCATGTTTAGCATTTGCTGTTTTCGAAGTACATGGAGGTCAGATTTGATTTGGGCCAGCTTTGCATTAATTTCTGCTTGAGCACTGCGTGAAGTAGACTCCCTTGAACTTAATCCAGATGACCTCTGACCAGAGGAAGCATTGTGGTTGTCCGTAAGACTGCCTTGCAGAAGATGCTGGGAAGGTATCGGAGATGTCAGATGTCGCTCTGCCTAAACTTCTGGGCATGGGATTGGCTCACGCTTTGTTCCATCTTTTTGATAATGTACCCAAGCTGTCATGTTGGCTAACTGTTGTTCCATTTTCTCAATTCGGTTTCGTGCTGTATGTCACCTGTTGTCCCTGGGGTGAGAGGAATCAACAAGCACACTCTTTTAATTCCATATCATCAGCTTTGGAATCTAATTGACCTTTGTCTACACATCCTCTTCAGTCTCTGGATCACTATCTATCTCACTTCTTACCACGGGACACACTACCCCTTTTCATACTCCTCCAGAACATACCACACAACTCTGTCTTCTAACAAAAGATAAAATAATTTAATAAACAAAAGTGTCACCTGTGCGCAATGTATGTGTATAGAACGTCTGTAGTATAGTCTATTGCGTATGCGAGATAAGACCATTCAGTTCAGGATCAAATTTCGCTTTCATCATAGTGTTCCGGCCATACCACATCACAACACAGCAAGTTCAGAGGGACCTCACCGAATGAAGCGTCTCTCCAGCCAGGGGTCGACTTCTTCATGTGGATCGTAGATAGTCTGGGTGCCTGGTTACTCATGTTGAATGTTGTAGAATAATGTCCAAGAGTTCGACACACACGGTGTACCCGATACTTCCATAAAAATCCTGTGACCTAGGAACACTTGCACATGTCTCACAAGATCCAAAACAAAAAAACAAAAAAACAAAACAAAAAAAAACTGATGGTATCTGTTATAGTAAATTCTTCCTGTCTCTTTGGAAAATGTTATTAATTCTCTTCACTATTCTAACCTCTCTACACAATACAGTCATGGTCAATTGAGGTATTTACAGTTAATTAAACTCAGCTGTTTTGGGAACTCAACCACTGACAAACTATTCGTTCCATAATAGACAATCTTGGCTCAGACGAGACTATGATTTGGCAGACCCTCTTTGTGGAACGGGGTCCAATTGCAGAGGCCATTTAGCAAAACTTCACTCGCTGTTACTGCCATTGTCCACATTTCTGAGTTGTCCTTAAGTTCTCAGATACAGTAGAACCTGTCGAAGAGAGAACACCTGGTGAGAGAAACCTTATTCTGACCTACTATATGTGAGTGTAAGCCGAAGGCCGTACTCAGCTATTTATATCCTGATCAACATAGAACTAAACTCTGGTATAAGGCAGAGGAGTTCATCACATTGGTCTAAGACGGGTTAGAGAAGGAAAGACTAAAGGAAAAGCGAAGAAACCCCAGTAGACACCCTACCGGAAGATCCTACCATTGACATTTCCTTTATCCCCCCAACCACCCTCAATCTCACTGTATATCATCCCACGACATTGGTCTTAACTTGCTGAGTTAAACGATATACCACTCAACATAGTTTAAACAACGCATCAGCCTGCTGCTGCCGACGCTCCTATAATAGGTTCTCATAACGCCCCATCACTACGCTCGATTCCAAGTATTGCCCAATTGTGCATATTCAATTACCTGCCTAGTATTAGTCACCACTACAATTGTTTTCCCTTTCGTTAACAAACCTATCCCTCATTTTCTGCCAGCCGTTCTTCTAACACAGAACTGGCTCATCACATTTTTCACGCGAACACATTTCTGACGCAACACAATTTGGCCTAACTGAGTAAACCCCACTCGGTTCTCTTTCCCGGTGATATTATTCCGGCGAGCGTTGCAGACAATTTGTGAAGCACTGCCCTTAATTACTTATACATAATCTCTATCAATTAAATACCTTATGTAATCTATTCCCTTCTAGAACCGAAACCACAAATTCACATTATGGACAAATGTCCGTCGACTTTAATCAACACTGGACACAGTAGTTTCTTTTCCTAATCAGAACTGGAATAGAATAACACTCCATTTCGTTTCAACCCATCTGGCCCACTGATTGCAAACTTTTTATCCAGACTGCCGAGAACTGTGTGCCTGAATGACGTCACTGACTTGGCCAGAAACCAGGTGCCGATAGGCTCTCTTTATCTCATTCTCGGATCGGGGTAAACAATATACCGACTGGTCCCCTTTTGATCAGGGAAATCTTTCCCCTGTACTTAAAGAATTTTGGTCGGCGTTTGATCAGGGAAAACCTTCCCCAGCAACAAAGAGTTGCGGCGGCCTAGAGACAACTTTCTCTGGCAATCCATCATTCTGGTCGACATCTCCAGTAATTCCTGACACAGTATCATCGGTTGGTGTAACAGAATGTGAACGGGATAAATCCTTAGCTCCTCTATCTGTTGGGGGATTACGGTAACTCTGTGTACGCTGAAAACCAGCATCTGTCTGCATAAAATTGTGACCTGCATTAACTCCCCTTGTTGTGTCTCTTATGATATCAAAGCCTGGACCACTAGCCCTCTGTGAGTATGCCATGCCTGGTGTTGCAGGTAATGTAAGTCTGCTGAGCGGGGATGGGTGGTGCAGTGGGATAACCCATATAAGGAACAAGGGAATCATAAACACCAGACGGGTGCTGTCCCCTTCTCATTCCTGGACCCACATTCTCATAGTAGTTACCATGATCCTGGTATCCGAGAGGTATCTGTCTATTCTCTGGAATTGGGTTCAAGGGAATCCTATCTGGCGTGGGTAGCCGGTCAGGTGAATGTGAGAACCTCTGCCTAGAAGCGGATCCTGCTGACAGTGATCTTTGTGACCGGTCGGCACTTTCTGGAGTCCTTGAACTTGACTGTCTCTCCAGCTCCCAGTGGCTGCACTGGTCATGCATCAGGTCTTGGTTGGTGTTGGCCCCAGGTGTGGCAAGGAATGGGATGTCATCAACATTTCATTATGTACTGGAGGAGTCTCCCCATACGCTGGCCTAGACTGAGACCTTGGCATTGGCATCTGCACAGTCCGACCCCTGATCTCTTGCCTCTCTTTCACCTTCTGCGGCTGATCATTGTCAGTTTCGTGTATTTTCAGCACTGAGCGGTCCTTGATGTCCGCAAGGTCCTCCAGCGGGGAGTAAATATTGGTAGCAGGGTCAAGGAGATATATCTTCTTCCGAGGGTTTTCCAACTGATCCAAGCTAAGGTCCGGGAAGGCTCTGACAAACAAGGCTGGGACTGTGTCCAGAGTTGTTATGTCATTCGGCAGCAAGGACTTCTTAGTCTGATCTCCATAAACCAGGAACACCAAACCCAGGGGTCTCTCGAGTGACGTAGATGCACTGCGAAAGATTGGCAAGCTCGTCCGTGGAAAAAAAATCCCTCTCTGTTAGGAAGGCACTTCAAGGTCAGTCATTGCACCCAGGTCATCGTAGTCCAGGCTGCTTCCTGTCAGGTTTGGGTTATACGTCACCAGGGCCGTACATCGTCTCTGGCCTTCGCGAGAACGTGTGGGCTTGTCCGGCTGCAGGGGTTGGGCGGTGCCCGCTTCCCCTCCCCCGCCCCCTGGATCTGTCCGCGTACTGAGGGTATCTCTGGGCCACCAGCTGTATGAAGGCCTCCCTCCTTCTATCGGTCTCCCAATCCTTGCTGTCCATCCTTTTGCCGGGACCCCCTACGGTGTGACGCCTGGGTATCGGTCTCTTCTCAGGCACAGCTCTGTACTGCTCCTCCCCAGAAGCAGCAGACCCCACGCCATAGTCTGGCTTGGTCTCGTAATACTCCCAAAACGAGATTGGCCCGGCCCCACTATGACATAAGCACCGGAATCCGATTCATACCTCAGGGGCAAGCTGCCGGCCCTCAGACCGCGATGGTATCTCCCATTCTCGTTATCACTGACGTACTGGGTAGATGAACTGCCATTTCGGATCACGCTATAGAGGGAGCTCTGAGAGTCGGCACCAGATGGTGCTCTCTGGATGTGATACTTACTGCCGATTCCATAGCTGTCACTGCTGTAGCCAGTCGTCCCGTAGTTACTCTTATTATAATTTATCGTTGCATAGTTGCTTCTCCCGATGCTGGGATCTCTGTCTTTATTGCTCACCGAGAACCCTAAATGGGATTCTGCTTTCCGGGCTAGAGATCCCAAATCTTGAGGGTCGTTGTAAAAGACGCCCTATTGTTTTGGGGTGCTAGTGTTGAATCTTCGTGGGAAGGAACCGTAATTGTAAGAGTTGTCTGGAGTTGTTGACCTTGAGTTTCGAGGCAGTGATTCAAAAGATTTTGCAGCGGTTCCGCGCAGGGAAGCAGCTCTTGACGGGCGGTGACTACCGCGCGTGTAAGAATCGTCTCGTGGGTGCGAATCAGCAGAGCTGTAGTTCTGGTTTAAATTGTTCTGTTGTTGTATCATACTAGCACCAGATGTTGATCCGTTGTTGCCGCTGTCCTTAAGAATACCGTTAAATGGTTGCTGCCCGGATGGTTGGTGGTCGATTCTCTGGCTTTCATGCTTACGGGTCTGATCAGGCGACTCTACTCTTTGCTCAATTGATTGTCCCTATTTACCAGAAACATCTTGCGCTCCTGGATCACGGCTGACTTTCTCTTCGACGCCTAGTAGTTGACTAGATACAGCACTTACAGCTGGTGATGATGATACTGCAGTCGTCGATGGTGAAAACCTGTTGTTTTTTTTTGCAGCAAGACGTTCTTTAGCATCACCTTTTCCATCGGTATGCCCGTTCTGTTTAGCAGGAGCTTCAAAACTTGCCAATATGTCTACAGCTGCTGTTGTACTCTTCTCGTCGCTGTCCACCTTGTGGCTATACTTCACAGCTACATTCTCGCTCTTTTGCTTTTCTTTGGAGGACTTTTTGCTAAAAGGCTTGGGATTGGGGATGGGTCGTGCGTCCTGCCTTTTGAGAACTTTACTGGAAGACCTTCCTGTGCATCCATCTTTGTAGCCTTTTTTTTTCAGAGAGGTTCCTGGAATCCTCGATGTTGTTCTTGGCGAGCTAGCGATGTTGGTGGTGCTGCTACTACTGCTCCCAACAGCGATGGTAGCGCTGGTAGCTGTTACACCACCAGTCGTGGAAGTTACTAAGTTCTCTCTACCATATTCTTCGATGTCTTTCGTGTCTTGGTCACTCCGTGGTTGCTCCGATACAGGAAGGTCAGGCAACAATCCTCTGTCTCTAACTGCTGGCTTAGGGAGTTTGGTGCACTGTTTTTCTTTCCGCTAACCAGCGCTAGAACACTTTTCATTCTTCCTGAAGTAATCTAATTAAAGTCTTGGTGACCCTTCAGATATCACATTCCTCGAATCATATCACATTCTGCTAAAATGTGACACAACGTTTGTCATAGATCAGATGACAGGCTGAGATAGTTAAACTGATGAGCAGGTGCATCAGAAGATACAATTAGAAGAATCTTAGAAAGTTGCACATTGTGGCACTTGTGATAAACGAGTGACACGTCACGGTAGTGCGTAGCATAACAACCCAACTGTTAATTTGGGGCATTTTTTTACCAGCTCACACACTGATAGGACGTCGGAGCTTTCCATCGCCAGCTCACACGCAGACTACAAGCTTTCCATCGCCAGCTCACACACAGATTACAAGTCTTAGCTTCTACGATAGATAGTAGAACACGTAGCTTGACAGACGCCACGCTCAACGACATGAATACTCGCAAGGACACGCATGGGTCCATCTAATGATCAGGCCGGTGATATTGGCCGATAGGGCTTGATCATGGTACTTTTATATTGAAGGCCGGGAGTCGTTGCTTCTGATACCACCATTGGAGCAGACAACAGACTTAGTCACCTAACACTCTAGCCAGGTATGAAGATGATGTGTGGATACAGTGCGGCAATGCGAGATGTGTGAGAGAGCCTGAAGGCTCGATCTGCATGACCATTCATGCCCGCCGTCTGGTGTTCACCGGCGGTTTAATACATCACTGTTCCATTCACAAGAGCGTAAATGAGTTGTCCATGGATTACGACAGTCGTGCCGTCCTGTAGATGTGTGTGCAGTCAGATAAGCGCATGTTATTCAGCTCACTAGGGATCATACCCACGAGCCAGTTCTCAGGGCGCCATCTGAACACTACTCATTAGAGCAATAAACCAGACCCTATTACCAGAGTCGCCTTGTGACAACGTTCACACGTGTTTTAAGTCACATTACACACAACTAATTATAATTATAGTATCGGAAATTGTTCGTCCATGTTTCTTGTGGTTAAAGTTGTTTAGAAACTCGTGTAGAGAGTAGCATACATTTGCCTGCTCTTCCCTTCCTTAACATAATAAAACTGCATCCATGGTTGTCACATAATAGACCAACGTGATTTAACCCGTGATGAGAATAATAGGCGTTCTGAATTAGCGGCTGTTCGAGGCCAAAGGTTGTTTCAACAAATCCAGGAAATGTAACTGCACGTGTTTACATCTGGTTGACGGATTGGGAACACTCGGTGGTGAGTGAGACGGGTCCCTGCATCGCTTTGACAGTTTGTCAACATTCGAATACAGATGGAACCCGTCGGATCCTGGTTGCAATCGGATGTCAACCATCACAGGTCGGGCATAATTAACAGCTGCAGATGTGTAGGGGAAGTGGGTGAGCTGAATCATACATCGCTTTGACAGTTCATAAACAGGTTGGATTGAAAGCGGAAGTACTCAGCTCGGAAGAAAACAGTCCACCTGACAGATAGAGTTTCCGGACATCACGCAGATTGGCAGATTGCTATTGACAACTGTTGTTGGGATCATACAGTAACTCGCTAGCTTGTTGGGGATGTCAAAACAAGTGATGACAACTCTGACAGTGACTAAGCCAGGGAGGATAGATTCTTGACAATGGATGATATGCCAAAATAACACCTGCAGGACATCAATACCGTCACGTGACTAATTTTAGGTTTTGCCATAAACCATGATTGGGAGAAACAGTGTTGACCAAAACCGTGGATTATGATGGACGTGTTTGTGGGAGAGCTCTACAGTGTTAGATTAATTTAATATTAACTAGCATGTGTCGTTATGGCAAAGTGTAGCAGCCATCCCGGAATGAGGCGGTTTTGCATAAGGTTCCCTCTGGTTGGAATGAAGAACCCGGAACCAATGAAAAATCCGATCCCGGATAAATTATGATGCAGAAAGATTGGCCAGCCACCTTCTAAATGGGTCGGTGCTAGAAGAAGCTGATACCCATGGCTCGGTGGAGCTGAATGGTATAAGTATCCTACATGAGTGCATACCAATCGTTAACACACCTGAAGTGATGGATGTTAAGCCCACGTGGAACTAGATCAGTAAGAACTGATGGTCACATTAGATGAAAGCAAACATTGAAGTGTAGTTGTTCCACGTATCAAGGAAATCAGAACTGTCAGACAATATCTAGTAAATAAAGCAAGCCATTTTAGTCTAGACTATGACTGTTTAAGAGTGAAAATATAGAACATTTCGCTAGAAGAAAACGGCAGGTTCATAGGACATTGTTCCATGTTTTTTTCACTGCGCCGGAATTATGAAGCCTGAGTTTCTATAAACTATTAGGAACAGTTGTGTTAGGAACAATAACAGTATTTTTCACGGATTATATTTGAATGGGATTCAGATCTCATGGTCATCAGAGCTCCTGGAGGAGGACATGTCTGGAGAGAAGGACACGACTTCGGTGAGGTCCATTGTGATGAGTCTTGTGATGTCGTGTGATCCTTGCCATGATGAGTGGACTCTGAACATGAACTCTGTGGTCTGACCTATACATTTACATTAGAATACACGACACATATTTTCTTCGCATACACGTCTCATATACGTTACACTTTTCTTTTAATAAATTAATCTTTATTAATTTTTAGAAGCAAGAGTTGTTGAGTATGTTGCGTTGGGGAAGTATGAGAGGGGGCATAGTACGACAGTGAGAGAGTGATAGGAAAAGGTGTCCATAGGCTGATGGAGTGTGTTGGACGGAAGCTGGTGGATTCTCCAGGATATTGATAGGGAAAAAATATTATAATGTGGGTGTTGACTCTCCTCACTCCAGGGACGACACTTTAAAGGAGGACACGACAATGGTCAGAGAAACTAAACTACGCGATTATAAACAGCTACTTCCTCATCTATTTTATGTTGAATTCTTTCTTGTATGACCTTGAGTAGTATCTTAGTTATGTGGCTCATTAAGCTAATAGTTCTGTAATCCTCACACTCAACAGCTCTTGGCTTTTTCGGTAGTGTGATGAAAATGGATGTTTTCAAGTCCTTGGGGATGAACCCAGTATTATATACATCATTACATAATTTTGTGATAGTTTCAATGCCAAAGATGGATAAGGATTTTATCATATCTGTTGTTATCTTGTCAGGACCTGCAGCCTTTTTTCTTTCATCTTTTTGATAGCCTTTTCTACTTCCGCCGTTAGTATTTTTGGTCCATCTTGAGTATTATTGAGTATATCTTATTTAGTATTGCCTTGAGTATTATACAATGTTGGTCTGTTGACCCTGTTGTCCCAGAATAAATCTTCTGTGTACTCTGTCCATCTTTTTATTATGTCAGTGTTATTAATTATAATTTCTCCATATTTTTCCTCCGATACAACCGTTTCCCGATATATTATTTTTCTTCTTTGTAAATCTATTTATATGTTCATGTAATTCTTTCGAGTTGTGTTTTATTTCCAGATCCTCCATTTCTTTGCAATGTTTCTGCAGCCACTCTTCTTTGGCAACTCTGCACATGTGACGTATTTATCTATCTATTACTATATACTCTGGAGTGTTCTTTGCTTTCTTTCTTTGAGACATTTTACTCAATATTTCATCAGTTATCCATAATTGCTTTTTCTTATTAATTTTCACTGGCAAAGTGGTATTTGCAGTCTGAATACTGGTTTTTTATACTTTCCCATTTTGTATTAATTTTATCCTCGGGATTTTCACGTCGATATTGTTCCATACTTTCAATGATTAGCCCATCATATCTATTTTTGACTGCAACTAGGTATAGTTGTCTTATTTCTTGTTGTTTCAATGCCGATATATCTACTTGAGGTGTCTTCGATTTCCTTATTCCTGGATTTTAAAGTTTTATTTGTAATTTTAATATTACAGGATTATGGTCAGAGTTGATATCAGCACCAGGGTATGTTTTGGCATTTTTAACATTGTTTTTAAATCTATTTCTAATCATATTGTAGTCAATTTGGCTTTTCCATGTATACAGTTTCCTAGGGTTATGTTGAAAGAATGCGTTGCAAAAAAAGATTGTTTTCTTCACAGAACTGTATCAACCGGTCTCCTCTGTCGTTTCTGTTTCCCATACCATATTGTCCAATTATCTGCTTATATTTATTTTTTCTGAATTTTGCGTTAATGTCTCCCGTGACAATTAGGACTTCTGATGATTTTACAACTTTCAGTGTTTGTTGTAGGTCTTCATAGTATTCTTCTAGCTGTTCATCACTATAATCAGTTGTCGGAGCACATGCCTGAAGAATTACTACGTTGAATGGTCTTGCCTTAATTTTGAGAAGTATCATCCTATCTTTATGAGTCCAGAATCCGCTAATATTTTTTTCTAAATTTTGTTTTACTAAAATTCCTACTCCTCTCTCGTGATGATCTCCTCCTGAATTAATGAATACGTAATCTTCTCTCCTTATATAACTGGTATCTGTCCATCTTGTTTCAGATACGCCTAAGATATCCAAGTTCATGTTTTTTGCCTCTGCAATAAGGTTATCAAACTTCCCTGCTTGATATAAGGTGCGTACGTTCCACGTACCAATTCTCAGACTTCTCCTTCTGCTTTCCAGGTAGGTATTGTCAGAATGCACCCTTTCAAAAAGAATTTGGGATGCAGTCGTCACTATGCACTTCCGTATTCACTATAGGAGTTGTCTCTTCCCTGTGAATATTTACAACAGGCTCATCTCCAGGGGGCCAAGAATTACCTGTATCGCTTTTTTCTTGTTGTTGAATTATCATTGCTGTCTTTGGGATATTACATGGTGAGGTCCCAATCTCTTCCACGATGGCCAGCCATGTTCACTAGCGTGTCCTGAACACGCCCCATGTGTGCCACACACTCTGCTGTTTCGCTTTCGAAGCCGTTGATCTATTTAGATTCATCCGCCTTCTTCACCGTCCCAATCTTTGTGTACTAGGGATGGACATTCCCTTAGTAGGATATTACCCCTACTTCACTCATGTAGTTTAGCCAGTCAGCCAAGACTGTTGCCCGTGGTGTGGCCACCGCCGTACACAAGCGATATTCGTGGAGCCATACATGAGCTAGGTAAAGAGATGGGAACCAAATAGGATCCTGGTCTATCCCTTGAGATATGGCTGCCACTCACCGTGAGGTACTATCCCTCTCTCTTTACCCTACACCACAACAACATAATCTTTTATTGATTGATTGATTGATTGATTTAGGAACCGACATCACAGCACTCGGGACATTCCCATAAGCGCCCCGCCTCCATCCCCAGCAGCCAGCAAAGAGTTCCAACACTAATAGTTCCAGTAGCAATCTGATTATATGTCCGTCTCGCCTTTCCTCCGAGCGCCGAGCGTCGGCCAGATCCCCTCGTCACACCTCGTTGTCTCATTCTTACCAGACCATGGTGCTCCATCTGCTCCTCCTCTTTGGCATTGAAACTATCACAAAATTATGTAATGATGTTCATTCCCCAGCACACCGGCATGCCCAGGAGAAAAGATCCAGGTGATGCTTACTACCCGTGACCTCCGAAGCGAAGCAAGCCACTCTGCACGAAGCCTACCTGTTCTCACCCTTCTCAGCATGCTTTCTGAGTCAGTTACAATCACAATGTGTGTATGTATCGTGTTTTCTATCCAGCGGAAAGAATCTTTTATTATGCGGAAAGAATATTTCCCTCTTATAGAGAAAGTTAGATGCATATCCTTTGTCGCTTCCATAAAGAATTTCCACTCTTTCCGGGTACAACTCTTTACTGTTTCACGGACATTTTGGCAGGCACCTGCATTGCGCTCGAAAGTTCGCTAAACTGTGTTTCTGGATTCCGGATTTTCTGGTTATATTCATTGGAGTTGATATATCGATTGGAATTATTATTACCGGAAACAAATTTCAAGATGTATTCAAATATCACCGAATTTGCGGTCCCGACAAACGACTATGAAGTTCAGCAACTTCATCAGCCGAGAACGATAGTGTGCTCCATGAACGGTCCCGAAGCCGCTGCTAAAGCACTAATCATGAGTGCCCTAACTGGTTCAGGAGGTGTACCTTTTGGGGGAATCGTCGACCTGCATAGGTTCGAGGTTCCCACTAGGTGGTGCTTTCACCTGTCAGCAGAGGCTCAGTAAGCCGTGTATGACAAGTTACACGGCAAAAAGTTTTCTCTACCAAGCCTAGGAATAGACATATCACTAGAGCACCTAGAGAAAGAAAGAGACAGGCTGACGATCCACTGGCTACCTGTCACGATTGCTCTCCAAGGAGTTAAAAAAACTGGTGCACAGTATTACAGGAGACGACAAGGCTGAGGTTTTTAGGATAAAAAATGAGGCTGGCAAGTGGGGAGCGCTCTGCAATCCAAAAAAAAAAAAAAAGGAAGTTCCCCATTATATACGGATCACGATACCGGGGAGAAAGACCAATTGTCCAGCGTGTGGCCAAGACAACCACTGGGCAAATAAATGCCCTAGTCGACGACAATCGACGACACCAGCAGCAGCGGCAGTCGGTGTACAAAGCCAAGAAGATTTCCCACCACTCGAAGGAGAAACTCCTCCGCAGGGAGAGATTGAACTGATAAAACTTTCAATAGTCAAATCAACACACAAGAAGACAGGAACACACAAGAAAATAACACATAAGAAAACAATCCCAAGAATGAAGACTCTGACGGTTTTCAAATCGTCAGCAAACCAATGAAGAGAAAATGGGCTAACAGAAGACTACTGCAGTCAAAATACAGCGAAGACACAGAAACAGACGACTTACCACTGCCAAAAAAAAAAAAAAAAAAAAAAAAAAAAAAAAAGAAAAGAAACAGTCAAAGCCACTATAGGCAAGACAAAGGAAACTGAACAAGAACAACAAGAGAAGACACAAGTAAAATACGAAGACGACACATACAGCATACCAGACACTCTCTTTGTAGACACGGACACAAGTGATAAGAACGAGCATCAAGATGATCCTCTCACACAAACTTTTGTTGCTAAAGACTTGCCCGCCTAGATGTACCCATAATGGATAACAAATTTGCGTGTTAATCTATATAGTTTGGCGAAGTGGTCAAGCCATTTGACTCGTGCTCCGAAGGTTGTGGGTTCGATTCCGGGCCGCACCCTTCGGTTTAAGAGTTAAATGTTTCGGAGACTCCTGTGGGTCGTCGATAAAAGCTACAGAGTTCGTGCTTTGTGCGACGCTTTCCGCGCTGTGGAAAGGGACCAAGCCATATGGGATAAAACCCGGTGCGATGAAGTCGACCCTGTCGACTTTTAAGCGACTTTTTTTTTTACTTTATTTGTTTTTACTTAAATTACAATGACTAGTGATTTAATTATTATTACTTTAAACATTTGTGGTATATGTACAAAATTACAACACATTATCACACTAATAAATAAACACAAACCAGACTTTATACTACTACAAGAAACAAATATATGTTCAAAAACATTCGCACAACATATCACCACACAGCTAGGCCTCAAACATTCATGCTTTAGTTCAGGCATACACAAAATCGGGTCAGGAACAGCTATTCTGCAGACATCAGACAGGTGGGATATAATTAGAACACACATGGATAACCAGGGACGAATCTCCATAATACAGGTAGAAAACACTATACAGGCATACACCATAGTAAACATACATGCACCACCATTACAATTATCTACCAAATTTTTACCAAGAATTAGACACCCTACTTACACAAACATACAGAGGGCAATATGTTATCCTTGCAGGGGATTTCAATTTTGTACTCTCAGATTTGGATATAGTAGGGGGAGGCAAAGCAGGAATCAAGACACAATTAAGAAGAAGTGACAGGAACGGAATACACCAACTGGATATACTACAGAATACCTTAGACACACACAATTTAGCAAACGCTTTCAGACACAGACACCCTAATAACATTGCAACAATACACAAAAATAGGGCTTACAATAGATCAGCCAGACTAGACAGAATATACACACCTTCAACACACCACATAATACACACAAAACATCTACAAGAGACATTACAATACACATATCACAAAGCAGTACTAACACATATCACTACAGACACTACAAATGCAAGGTCATCAAAACGATCACCACATTGGAAATTCAACAACACACTACTCTAAAACACAGGTTATGTACAACACATGACAAACCTTATTCTAACATACACTAATAATGCACCCACCGACAACATAACACAAATTTGGGATCTACTAAAGAATACAATACGTTATAGAACACAAATTAGCATCCATCATACACAAAGACAGACTACAACAAGAACATATCATACAAACAGCAATACAACTCACAAAACAGACTGACAGGAATGCACACCTACACACATTAGAATCACAATTAGAACAACACCAGCAACACAAATTCTGTGGTGCACTCCTTCAAACTAAACTTACTACCATATCAGAAGAAAATCCCTGCAGAAAACAACTGGCAGTAGAACAAAATGATTGATTGATTGATTTTGGAAACGACATCACAGCATTCGGGGCATTCCCATACGTGCTCCGTCCCCATCCTCAGCAGCCAGTGAAGAGTTCCAACACTAATAGTGTAGTTGAAGCTCAAAAAGAAAGAGGAGTTTGAATGAAAAGAAGGGAGAATAATAATTTTCTTAAGCCAATCGACGGCGGTAGTAAACGTCATGTGACCATCCTTTTGCGAATAATGTCCGTACATTAATAGCAAATGTTTGCTTATAAAGTCAAGGCCTTTCTGTACTGACTTCAGTGACAAAATTATGAACAATTGTCTGCACGATCTTCATCATAATTTCAGGCAGATACAGCATTTCTTTTATTGATTGCACATGAGCTGCTTCATAACGCTAAATCACTGGTTGACTCATTTCCATGCTTGACTAGTGTTTTACCTCAACACGTTCTTAAAATGGTGCAGTGAGAAAAACGAAAAATAAGAATTAAGATAAGATAAAGACACAATGGATATCAAACATATTTTCTGGAAAAATGTGACTGCTGACATCATATTTTCACCTTCTAAGTTACTAACAGTAATTACATGACTTGCTGAAAAGATACAATGAAACACACAATGAATAACAAGAGGAAGACCATAAAAAAGAAGAATAATGCGTCATAAGGAAAAGACGGAGAAACAGAAAACATGGGAGGAAAAAGTACAATGAGTAAGTGTGTGCATTACTTATGTATCACCACTCAGGACAAAGCACTTAAGAATACTAACAACATGGGATAAGAAAAACAAAACTGACATCCACAAAGTTATTAAACTACTTATTTAATCTTTGCAATCCTGACTGTGAGGAGATGGGCGAATGAAATGTGAGATACGTGACAGTTATACATACATCACAATACAGTAAGTGAAAACTAATAACACTGAACAATTATACTACTTCACCTTAACACAGATGGTTTTCATAAATTCATGCATGAAATACATAGCAAGTAATACATAATACACACTGTTTTCATACATGAAATAGATAACAAATATATGTAAACAAAAATAATATTACAAGGTATCTTAAGTAAAGGAGATAAAACGCCAGTAAATGACACAAAACAGCATGTTTGTTTGTCAAAAAGAAATAAGTATGGTAAAAAAGTATATTTATACAGAAAACTAGTATCCTAAATAAGTATTTTTATACAGAAAACTAGAATGGTAAACTAATATACTTATACTGAAAAGGAGTACAGTAAACTAGAATAATTTTAAAGATAACTAGCTAGGTAAACTAATATGTTTATACACAAAATAACAAGCATTGCAGTTTCTAACTGGTACAGTGTGTCCTCATGAGGAGCAAGAAGACAGAAGCCCGTTGGCAAAGCTGTAAACTGAGTACTGGAGTGTGACATGATGACTAAGTGAGATAGAGGCCATGTGTACTAAGATTTCTTGTAGTGGTCTTATCTGAATGTTTCATACCTGCAGCGAGCATTACTTGAGTGACTGTATTTTGCATACAGTTCAACTGGAGTTTCCTTAAATGTTTCATACCTGCAGCGAGCATTACTTGAGTGACTGTATTTTGCATACAGTTCAACTGGAGTTTCCTTAAATGTTTCATACCTGCAGCGAGCATTACTTGAGTGAATGTATTTTGCATACAGTTCAACTGGAGTTTCCTTGAATGTTTCCTACCTGCAGCGAGCATTACTTGAGTGCATGTATTTTGCATACAGTTCAACTGGAGTTTCCTTGAATGTTTCCTACCTGCAGCGAGCATTACTTGAGTGAATGTATTTTGCATACAGTTCAGCTGGAGTTTCCTTGAATGTTTCCTACCTGCAGCGAGCATTACTTGAGTGAATGTATTTTGCATACAGTTCAACTGGAGTTTCCTTGAATGTTTCCTACCTGCAGCGAGCATTACTTGAGTGAATGTATTTTGCATACAGTTCAACTGGAGTTTCCTTGAATGTTTCTTATCTGCAGCGAGCATTACTTGAGTGAATACATTTTGCATACAGTTCAACTGGAGTTTGATGGAATTTTACAACTCAAAAATAGGTCAGCATAGTCGATTTGATTAAGTGCTTGTTCTTAAACTTCCAGTGAGCTGCTAGAAAGGTAGAGGGTTCAGCCCCTATACCGGTCAGATGGACTAAAATATTTGACTTATTGTCCTTGACTTGGGGATGTAAATTACAAGTACCACTGAAGTCGCAGTGGGTTTGCCTGATGGCGAGGGACACTGGTAATAGAGAAAACCTATCCACACGTACAAATCAGTCCAGTGCACTAGAAGTTAGTCCAGCTGTCCAGTGTAGGGGTTGAACTACTTACTTCGGCATCAGCACAACAGATGTTTAAGAGCACATACAGACTTGCTAGTCATTGGTATTACACCTATTACAAGCCTTGGTGAACACGTGACAAAGTTGATGACTCACAAACATGACAGCATTATTACCACAAAAACAGGTTTGGTATACACCTTGAAAACCAAAACTAGCAGCGACACCATCAGAGAGTTGCTGTTTGCTGATGATTGCGCTCTATATGCCAACTCAGAGGCAGACATGCAACACAATGTTTCAGCTTTTTCATATGCCTTTGCCAACTTTGGGCTCAATATCAACTTGGAGAAGACTGTAGTTATGTACCAGCCAGCTCCAGAGAATAATCACACTGTGCCGAATATCAAAGTGAATGGTCATAGTCTAAGTGTTGTGGACAAATTCATCCATCTTGGCAGCACTGTGTCACAAGCTGTCACAATTGATGACGAAGTGAATGCAAGCATCTCCAAGGCCAGTGCAGCCTTTGGCAGACTGTACAAGAATGTATGGGACAGAAATGGAATAAGCCTGCAAACAAAGCTGAAAGTCTATAAGGCAGTTGTATTATCCACACTGCTATATGCTTGTGAAACCTGGACTGTTTATCAGCGACACTCGAGGAAATTAAACCACTTCCACATAGTCTGCCTTAGGAAGCTATTGAATATTAAATGGCAAGACAAGGTCCCAGATACTGTAGTTCTAGAAAGAGCGTCCATGCCCAGTATCCACACTATACTAATGAAGAATAAGATTCACTGGGCTGGTCACTTAACTCTCATGCCAGATCACAGGCTCCCTAAACAAATTTTTTTACGGCGAGCTTCGTTGTGGTAAATGCTCCCAAGGTGGCCAGAGGAAATGCTTTAAAGACACTCTTAAAATCTCACTGAAAGCTTTTGGAATTCATCTTGACACGTGGGAGACTGATGCCAAAGACCAAAATTCGTGGCGTGCATCATTACGCAAGGGTGCAGTCACTTGTGAAGCAACCAGGACTGCAAGAGCTGTGAAGAAAAAGCAATACAGAAAAAACCACTGCAGGAGATCCTCCTCCTGGAACGTCAAGCATTCTTTGCCCAGATTGTCAAAGAATATTACGAGCCAAAAGAGGCCTTATCAGCCATCTTAAAACTCACGGCTCCATACTTTCAACCCCACAAGATGAAATGAATGATCATCATCATTCTTGATGGACAAACAACAAACCTTGGCAATTTGTCATCATTACAGTGATAGAAGAATTGAGATTCGGCTCGTTTTTAGAATGAACATATTGTACACAAAATAGCACAAGTATAATATTTCAGAGATAATAAAACATATTATATATACGTATACATGATGTATATAATGTCAAAACGAAATCTATTCTTGGAAAATCCCCAAAATGCACAGCTTGCAGCAATTGATTTCAAAACTTCTTGTAAATAAAATGAATGTCAAAGCAGTGTTGTATTGGTGTTACCACACCTAGGAGTGTTATTAGCAGTTCCAATATGTAAGGAGAGGGAACACTTGTAACACAAGGGTGTGCAGCCATCTGTGGACTATACTGTGGAAGTCTTTGAAATGTCCTGTAACTTCCCTGGTACATCAGAATTATTTCAAATTATCACTCATAAACAAATGGCTTTAAACTGTAGACATGCCTGTAAATTGCTGAAAACAACATTGTCAAATTGAATCCCTTTGTTCATTTTCAAACGTTTTTGTTGTAGTTCAACCATTTGTTGAGCATAATGAGAGAATATATAACAGCTTTCATATGAAAGTAACTCTGGGAAACCATCAAAATATAGTGTATGTGGATGTTAAAAATGCATGCTATATACAAATAATCGTTATCACTAAAAACCTGTTAGTTTCTCAACTTTGCAGCAAGTAGGAAACATCAAAATGGTGGTGTGAAAATATACTGCTGTCATCTGGAAGCTATCTGACATACTATATGATTTAAACATAAACTCAACATGGTGTGAAAATATACTGCTCTCATCTGGAAGCTATCTGACATAATATAAGATTTAGATATAAACTCAAAATGTCACAACTGGTAACTAACTCATTATTGCACGTGAAGATGTTCAGGTGGAACAAATTGGTCAACAACTGCAAGAAGACTGGGCTTATAATATATCACATGAGATGAGTACTACAAACATGTCAAGTCCATAACAAGATACAATACAAATTGGTAGCCTTTAAGTGTGTTTTCAGGTAGATTTGTTCATGTGGTTGTATCAGTGTCTGTTGATTGTGTGTGTGTGCTGATGAAGACTTTAGTAACAATGTCCATGTCATCACATGTGATTGTGTTCTGGTAAAGATGACCGGTTCTACTTCCCAATTCGTTGATTCACTCATTGCATAATATAATTCAAGAGATGGAAGCAGGATTCAGTCACATTTGTAGAGACATTTTGGAATCAACAAACCATTTACATCCCCTTCATTTAGTAACTTCATGTTGGAAAATCCCAAAAATGCACAGCTTGCAGCAACTGATTTCAAAACTTCTTGTAAATAAAATGAATGTCAAAGCAGTGTTGTATTGGTGTTACTACACCTGGGAGTGTTATTAGCAGTTCCAATGTGTAAGGGAGGGAAAGGAACACTTTTAACACAATGGGACACAACACAATCCGATTGCTGAAGTTATATGACTGTTAACAGTCAGTGTAGTCAGTACCTGGTGCAAACATAAATACTGTGTGTCTTAGTTACAGCAGTGTGTGTTTGTCCATGTTTGAGGCCTTTCATAGCCTCCTTCCACAACCTATGGGGCACATCCTTTCTGCTGCTCTCTATTTGACTTGTTTAACATGCCTCTTGTCAGCCATTCAATTTCTTCCAGGGTTTTAACTATTCATGTATGAATGTTACCTGTTGGCTGAATGAGCTCCCTTCCCATGTTATCTTTCTAGGGACTGTTCAAGTAAATCAAGTATTGGGAAACCCCAGTAATCTTGACATGCCACCTGACCCCTGTTGCTTGCCAGTTTTCATAGTTAACTAAGAGGTCTTTGTGAAGAAGGAAGTGTGCAGCTGGGCTGTGGCTAGCACACTAACCCGCCAGCCTGGGTTCATGGGTTCAAATTAGCATGGGTTCTTACAATTGACCTGAGCTCTCTAGTTGACCCAACCTAAAATGGGTGCCAGGAAATGTCTAGGAAAGTCAAACTGACCAGCATAATATTGACCACATCACCTCTGCTTTCTTTGTTTCTCTTGCAGAGTATTTTCCCCATTCATTCATTCAGTAGCATGTCCTTTGCAGAACCTCACCCCCATAAGGACCTTCCGGAAAACTTCTTGGTCATAAGCAAGATGCCCCGTATCTAATACACCCATCTGGATATTATCTGCCACATCCTGCATCCATCTTCTCTTTGACCTTCCTCTTCCTCTCTTACTCCTCTATTATTGTACTCTCCAAACTTTCATGACGTTTCATGACCAAGATATTTCAATTTTCTTTGTTTTATTGTCTTTAGTAGCCAACCTTCTTCAATATTCAGATCTTGTTGTATGGGTGCATTTGGTTTTTTCTACACCTAAGATATTTTTAGAACCCGTCTAGAACATTTATATTCAAAAGCATTTATGTGCTGTTAAGCTTGTTTAGTAAGTGCCCAGGTCTCACAAGCGTATGTTGCAACAGGAAAGACGCATGCTCTTAAAAATCTAATGTTTTGTAGTTCTGTCTGTCCCACTCCATAATTTATTTAGTTGTTATAGTTTTTGAAGAGCAATAGATATTCGTCTTTTAATTTCTGTCATTGTGACACCATTGTTGGTAATTAATGACTCAATATTTTCCCAATAAGAAGGCTAATTTCTCTAATCCACCACTCCTGTTGATATGCCTCATACATTTTATGTCTTTCCTTACAGTTGTGATGAGTGGTTTATACTTCCCTGTCATCAACATCAACATTCTTCTCAACAACATCTTCAATGTCTCCAGCTTCTTTACTATTTCATTACTTATTGCTAAATATTCACATCCAAACATACATGGTCATGAGTTGGTGATCTCCTCTCTTGACATCAAAGATGGCACTGATGTGTTTGACCAAGCTTTACACATAATTTGTGTAGTTGGGCCAGCGTCAAGAGTCTTGTCAATATCTGCCAGCCGAGTCCATACTGCTTTAACTATATCAATCATGTCCATGCTTCTTCCCATTTGTATGGGTGCATTATTAACCAGCTGGTCCGCATGTTCATTACCTTTAACTGTGGCATGTCTGTGTGCGTACATCCAGGTGAGAGATGTAAGGCACTGTTTCTGCATGCTGTCTATCCATTCAGAGTGGATACTCTGTCTGTCTGTCTGTGTGTGTGTGTGTGTCTCTCTCTCTCTCCTTATGTTTCCCTGTAGCTGACACATGCCGTCTTTGGCAGGTGGGGGTTGTATTATCTTCCTGGATTGTCTAATACAGCCAAAGGCACCTGCAAGGTAGCAATATGGTTTATTTATTGAGGCATCTTTTGCCTGTAGCCTGAGCTTATAGCGGCTTGTAATCACATGATGCTACCATCATATGACATGTGGGGTATTTCAGTGGGGCAACACCTGCTATCCCACTCACCCTACTGCGACAAGCACTGTCTTTTAATCCAATACTGCTTATTCAACCATGATAATTCTGGTTTATATCGCAGCCGCTACACAATGTCTGGAGATCGTTCCACTATTTGCCATCTTTGGTTGTGCCTGATAGGGGTCGGCCATCCCACTTTTAAGGATTTACTACAAATTACATATATGCAAGATAATAGTTATCTCCCAATTATGTCCTTACAGGACTTTGTTTCATACTATTTACTCTGTTTTTATGCCAGAACCTGTGGCTTGTGAAAGTGTATTCATACTTCTTCTTCTTCTTCATTCATCCGGAGTTTTTTTTTCCGGATGTGATTGCGTTGTGCCTGTTTACAGCAGAGCTGCGTTCTTGCGCCGTTAGGCCGACACATCCGACTTCTGCGGGCATTTGTTGACCGGGTTAACCTTCCCGGGGGTATTCATACTATTTACTCTGTTTTGATGCCTGGACCTATGGCTTGTGAAAGTGTATGCCTGGACCTATGGCTTGTGAAAGTGTATTCATTCTACTTACTCTGTTTTGATGCCTGGACTTATGGCTTGTGAAAGTGTATTCATTCTTACTCTGTTTTGATGCCTGGACCTATGGCTTGTGAAAGTGTATTCATTCTACTTACTCTGTTTTGATGCCTGGACTTATGGCTTGTGAAAGTGTATTCTGGCCTACAATATGTGATGGTGCTATTACATCACAGACCCAAGGAAGAAAACTTCTCTGGGACAAATATTGTTTTAATGAAACAATTGTTTAAATTTCATCTTTCAATGAAAAATTACTGCCAGCCTGGGGCTCTCATTTGCATCCACCTTAAGGCACCCATCACAAAAATGTGACAACACCATATATACTTGTGCTTCAAGTATTATGTATGATTCATTGATACACTGATTACATCAAAGATTACATGACAGACAAAACATATGCAGATAAATGAATATATGGTATACACATAAATATATTTATAACTACTCTCATGGTTGGCAAGGTAACTTTGAAAGTCAACAATGAGATCGTAATGCCTGGGCAATTCTGATTTGAGAGAATCATCACCAATAAGTTAACATTGGTAACTCACTTCAAATATAATCATGGCTGCTCAAGCAGGATAAAGTGGAACAGATAAACCCAATCAATCTACCTTAATCATTGCTTAGTTAATTTCATGTAACAAGTGGCAACAACAGTAGTTTCCTTTCAGAATGCTTGTTTAGCATAGGTACTTCGTTTCTTTGGTATGATGTCCCTCAAGGTAATATCCTTTCATTACCATCTGTAATGAAATGCATTAATCTGATTGCAATGTCAATAACAAAAACAGGTCATCCCACAGCTGATAATAATGCACATGGGGTGAAATGGTTGAGATGCTTCATATCATGGCATTATGAGGGTATGCTTTACTGTTACTTGTTACATCTCAATACATATCAACATATATCAATAACACCATATATATATATATATATATATATATATATATATATATATATATATATATATATATATATATATATATATATATATATATATATATATATATATGATAACCAAATGCACATATACACTAACTAAACAAATCCAGAATGTAATTCATGTTCAGTGCTATAAAGTGAATATAAAAACTGTTTAAGAGATTAGTGACACAACAGACACATAACCTTTTAGCTGAAAAGAAACTAAAAGACACTAGATGTTTAAGCATTGGAAGTAAGCATTCCTTGCCATGTGTTTGACTATTCACTACCTTGAAATAAGATGTGGTTATTGTACATCGTGAACAATTAGGGTTAGAATTAGCAGTGGAAATGTGGTTTCTGAGGAAAATGCAAAGAATACCATGGATGGGCAGAAAAATCAATGAGCACATCCTACAAGAAACAAGGAAAACCATAAACTAATAAGACAACTTATACACAGTCAAGATTTTTTGGGCAAGTGTTGAGGAGAAATAAGCTGGAAAACTTGGTAACAACTGGCAAGACTGATGGGAAAAGAGTAAGAGAAAGACAAAGAAATAAATATATGGATGACTTGGCCACATAATCGAGATAAGAACACAGAGCTGATCAATGACCCTGGTGAACACAAGATTGCGAATCATGACACCCCATACTTATCAGCGAGACACAAAGCGATTTTGAAGCAGCTATAATTCTATCATCATCCAGTGCCTTGCCAACTGCAATAGGTGATCATGCTTCACCATATTCTTGTGAATCATGTCTGTCATCTATGCTATTATATTTCTTCTACAGAACAATTATTTCCCTGTGTATTTGGTCCGGTTTGTTTTTCATTATATAATAGCACATCTTGAAAGCCTCTAAACTTTTACTCCATTGCTGTTAATAGTTCATGTTTCAGTACTGTACAGAACTTCAGATTACATGCAAGTGTAAAAGATTTCCCCCCTAATTCAATAACTATGCTGTTTGATATCAACATTTCTGCTTCTCTTGAAATACTAAAGGCACTGTATGCAAAAATCATATTCAGTTTCTCAAGTTATCTGCTTGTTTTGGAGATAGAGCAAACAAACTGTCAAGTTATAAAAAGACACCAACATGCTAGACAAAATAAACTTCTACAAACTTCTCCCTCTCTAGAATCTTAAAGCATACTGCTTCTTCTAATTGTCATTAGTCCGTTAGGCAAAATTGTTAGTGTTATCATGCATTTCTGTATCTTGTAAGAAAATAAAAAGAAAACAAAATAAAATATTAATCCCAAGTTAAATACTACCATACAAGTGTGAAATATTTGGTCTGTACATATACTAAGTAACAGAAAAATGAAAAAATGAGGTGTGGGGGGGGGGGGGGGGATAACTAGATCACAAATTCACAAGCATTTGTTCCCATATGAAATTCTCATACCTATTTATTGCATGAATCTGGACAGACTCCATATCTGTATTGTTGAGAAGTACTCTTGCCACCACTGTGTTGATAAGCAAGCACCCCAACCACTTCTTTTAAGAGAGCAGCAAATTCTCCAGACGTTCTCATCAATAGTCACATTCTGTCTTTGACCAGTCTCCGTGGATTGTCATGTTATCTTAGCTAACCTCTCTCTTGCCTTTCTCCTGAAATTTCAGCTGAACACAACAATAGTCATGCGTGTGGAGCTTCTTTGGAAAGCGGATGAGCAATGGACCAGGATGATATACTGAATGTCTCCAGAGAGACAGGGCGATAAAATAAATCAAATGGTGACTATGAATCTGCAGCCATGACCAGTCGGCCAGAATACAAAGTAAAAAATGGTGAAACTGGATTAGAGCACTAAACATAGGGCAAAAGAAGAATAGTCAACTAACACAGAAATGGTGTCACCAGCTTGAGGGAGATACTGAAGAGGAAAGCCAAGCACATATGGACTCAATGATTCGATGTTCAGTGAAGTTACTTTCTTCTTTAAGTTCATCCAATACCATTTTAAGTGACAGTGCCAGGGGGTCTTCTGTAAACATGACTGAGAGAATTCCAGCATTTATCTATTATACAATTACTCATATCTACCTGCTTTCTTCTCATATGCAGTTTTGTTCGATAATGTAGTTTAGCCACTCAAATTCTAACACTTTTCATGAGGTGAGTTGTACTTTTTAAAATTTCGAAAGTTTCCTTGCAATTACCAAACAGCAATTTTGCATATTACATTGTTGAGTAATGAGACAAATAAAAAACACCCCTAAGAAAATACTATATCTCTTACTATACAAAACAAATCAACAATTCAGTCGGTTAAAACAGTATAAACAGATAATTCAGAATAACAAATTTTGATCACATAACAGAATGTCACTGGGCTACTCAAACTGACCAGACATTCATTTTAATACTTTCATGGCACTAGACAGCAATAAAAACAAATCTTTCAAAGAATGAAATTTTTTTGTATCTTAAGTAGCCAATTGCTTAAAATATCTTAGCAGGCAAGCCATATTACTACAATACAATCACATGTATATAACAAATATTCAATGAATATATTACACATCTCAAAAACTATATAACTCTTAATGTAAATAGTAGAATCCCTTTCTGAATATGATTATATGGAATGTTTTGCTATATAAACTACATGCTCTCGTCAGGGTTATTTAGTACAGTAGTGTATTCAAACATGTATGAAGAATAAACCATATAGGTGCAACCAATAAAGGTATGCTGCATTGATTGGTCGGGATGAATGAATTTCCATATTAGGCGGGTTATCATATAACATTATTCAAATGTAAATGGCATTAGGTAGGTTCAGATACATATAATATTGTGTAGACTGACATTGTATTGATATTTATAACAATCATAAATGAAGCCATACATATAGACACAATTATAACATATTCAGTTATGATGTTTATTTCACTAGGCCATAATGCTTCCACATGTTGATAGGTTAAAGGTGAGATGATCAAAGTCATTGCATTAGGTGATACCGCCTGTAACTTGGTGTGTCTATACAGAACAGCAAGCCAGCTGTATAAAGTACAAACTCCCCAGCTACAGTGATGACCCCCAGGGGTCTCTGAAAAAACCATGGTCTGAACGACGCAGTCCAAAGATGAACCCAAGACCTTCAGAGTACGAAGCAGATGACAATCACTTCATCAGGGAGTCCGCCTTCCCACCTTCTTCTATACATGTGTAATGAAGCAATCATAAAGCTTTCAAGCTTCTGTTATCAAACATAAATCTACCCTAAATCAATAAAAAAAGGCATAAGAGAAAACATGATTTGTTTAAGAAAGTTCAAAAATCATCTCAATAAATATTTTGTGCATGGAAACTATACCAGAGCAAAGAAAAGAAGTTTATCACAATATTTGTCAAACTAGACTTCCTCTTCTTCTCTTCCTCCATGTACCTCAGTGAAGTGTTGGGCCGAAGATGTACGGATATTTTGTGCGCTCTGTCCAATGTGCTTGGGGGGTTGGTCTTCACTTCTCTTAGTACAATCACTCCATCTATTACGTGGTCTTCCACTGCTCTGTATTTATGATATTTTACATTTCTTCAATGTGATTCTTTGTGGTAGATGGTATCAGGGCATTCTTGTGAGGTGACCACACCATTTCATCTGTTGTTTTTAATGAACTGCATGACTGGTTTCAGACCTCATCGTCTTCTAATTTCTTCACTCCTAATTCTATCTCTCATAGTTACTCCTGCAGCTCTTTTTAGGTATCTCATCTCTGTTGTTATAATTTTACACTTGCTAATTAGCCTGAAGACTATACATTCTCTGCAGATATTTATACACAAGTATGCTTGTTATCACTGATGAGACTAATGATAACTAATGAGACACTATTTAAAAAACAAACAAACCAATGACAGGGTAGGATACCGGAGTAAAATGTACTACATCAAAAAAAAAAAAAAAAAATAACTATTTTCACTAGTATTTCCCAAAATAAGAGGAAACATACACATCACAAATGGTCTAAACACTGGAGACAACTGACTTTAAAAATAATTTTGTGTCTTAGAAACTGACAAACTTTGTATTAAAGGCCACAAGGGTTTAAACAGAGCAGTAATGGAAGGCATGGTTTCTGAGAAAGAGGACAAGGGGTGATTCAGATGGTAGCAGACACAGGATGTGAGCACTTTCTGTCCTAAACAATAAACTATGCATGGTTAGTTGTTCTTCACATGTCCCAATCAACACATCATGTGTCATTGCACATCTTACATTTAGTCACAGTAAACTACAGAAATCTGACCATGTATTTGTTTTACACAAGCTAAATGCATCTGGCCCCAGTGATTTTATTGTTGTCATAATTGTTGTTTTTATTTCTGACTGTATTTATTAACATGGCTTCAATTGATGTTATTGCTGATAGAGAAGGCAGACACCCCCCCCCCCCTTTAAAAAAATAAATGACTGTAAAATGGGACACACTGATGTGACGTTCAGTAGTTTGCCATTGCTTTCTGAATGAGAAGTCAGCATTAAGTCCAACTAACCAGTGTAGGGAATGAACTGTACACCACCATCAATGCGCTGGAAGTTTAAGTGCAAGCACTTCAACCCTTTCGGCCATGTTGATTATTGTGACCATCATAGAAGATGTTAAACCAATTTGTAGAAATTCGATTGTTACATCAATGAACATATAAATGCACCAACATTTAGAAGAATAATGCTTCTAAAACACCAAAATGACAAACACATATGTTACTACCAGAAATAAATTACATCTAAATGAGATCTATTGCTTGTTCCTCTTCTGATTGGGATACTCCACAAGTAAATTACGTATCTGAAAACTGTGGCGATTCTAGGATACTTTCCACAGGCATCTCTGCTTGCTGATCCAGGTGTTTAAGCAGGTCAGAGATGATGTTTCTAACAGCTGTTCCCACTTCCTCAACTGATGTTGTCCTGTCGTTTAGAACTTTCCAATCCCATTCTGATACACCAGGTGGCAGCTGTGGAGAGAAGAAGTGATATGAAAGATAGCATCATATTACATAAGCCAGAAACATGCTGTATTTATAAATCATATTTAAAAAAAATGTAAGCCATGAAGGCTCATTAAAAAGAAATCCAGAGAGACAAAATACCAAGCAAGCATGAACGAGATATAGATCCGTGTGCTACCAGGGCCCAGAAGGGAAGCAAAGAATAGTTAACACTGTAATCTACCATGTCTGTTGTAAGAGCAACAAGAAGAGTTGGTGTCAAGCTGACTTGCTATCTCCTCTCACAGAAAGGTTTAACTGCAAAATCCAACAAGTTTATAGAGGACCTGCCATCAGTTGGTTGAAAGAATACTCTCCAATGGGAGATGAAAGGCAGGTGAAGAAGAAGGAAGATATCAGCCAGCACATCAAAACATATGTCTGCAGATTATATGCAGCATTAAGAAGAGCAAGAGAAAATAGCTCGCAAGCTGTTCAGCTTGAAAATTATCTGAAGGACTGTCAGCATGAATACCTCTCTCTCTTTCTGTGAGTGAGAGTTAGAGAGAGAGAGAGAGAGAGAGAGAGAGAGAGAGAGAGAAAGAGAGAAAGAGAGAAAGAGAGTGTATGCAAGAGAGAGTGTATGAGAGAGTGTGTGAGTCAGAGAGAGAGAGAGAGTGAGAGAGAGACAGAGAGAGAGAGAATGAGAGAGACAATGAGAGTGAGAAAGAGAGAGTATGCAAGAGAGAGTGTATGAGAGAGTGTGAGAGTCAGAGAGAGAGAGTGAGAGAGAGAGAATGAGAGAGAGAATGAGAGTGTATGCAAGAGAGAGTGTATGAGAGAGTGTGAGAGTCAGAGAGAGAGAGAGAATGAGAGAAAGAGAGAGTGAGAGAGTGTATGCAAGAGAGAGTGTATGAGAGATTGTGAGAGTGAGAGAGAGAGAGACAGAAAGAGAGAAAGAGAGAGAGACAGAGAGAGAGAATGAGAGAGAGAATGAGAGTGAGAAAGAGAGAGTGAGAGAGTGTATGCAAGAGAGAGTGTATGAGAGAGTGTGAGAGTCAGAGAGAGAAAGAGTCAGAGAGAGAAAGAGAGAGAGAGAGAGAGAGAGAGAGAGCAAGAGTGAGACAGACAGACAGTCAGAGGGAAGAGAGTGAGTGAATAAGTGAGTGACTGGTGTGAGGAATTGCAACCTAAAGACAAAATATGCCTTGGTTGGTAGCTGGTCTAGGATCGAAGCTCCGACAGGTGGGCAGTTAGAACATTGCTTTGCTGATCCAGCAGCTTCTGCAGCTCATCTTGTTCCAGATGTATTGGTGCTACCATTCCTGTAGAGTGAACTAGGCAGGCAGAGATTTATTGATTGATTGATTGATTGATTTAGGAACCGACATCACAGCACTCAGGGCATTCCCATAAACGCTCCGTCCCCATCCTCAGAAGCCAGCGAAGAGTTCCAACCCCAATAGTACCAGTAGTAATCTGATTATATGTGCGTCTCACCTTTCCTCTAGTGTTGAGCATCAGCCAGATATCCTCATCACTCCACGATGTCGCATTCTTGCAAGACCATGGTGATCCATTTGCTCCTCCGAGGTGTACACGTGCTCCCGCAAGGCCGCAACCACGTCTGCCTTATCATGCATCAATACTCCACCAAGTTTTGCAGAGCCAGCCAATCTGTCTGCCTCTTCATTCCCCAACACACCAGAATGCCCCAGAGAAAATATCCAGACGATGCTTGCCACCCGTGACTTGCGAAGCAAGCCACTCGGCACGAAGCTTGCTAGTCCTCACCGGAAGGCAGAGAAAGGGATCATGCTGTATGGACAACACATGGTCTCTATATTTTAGCCCAGGCTTTGTGCTATGGAGAGGTATAACTCCATCCTTGGTCTTAACCAGTCTCGGAATCAAAGCGAGAGGTAGCAGTTATGGGTTATAAGTCCTTGTCAATTAGCATAGACATGGGGCGCCACGGGTTGCCTCCGATGGTGGGAGACACCTACAGGTGTCACTGATCAGCTACCGCCCGCCTCAAGCTGGGCAGCCCCCCGGCCAATTAGGTGCTGATCCGCCACAGCCTGCCTGCTTCAATGGGTGCTTGGGGCTAGGACAACATCTTAATTGCAGTCTATAAAACCAATGCACCAGGAACTACTAAAAAAAAAATAGAAACCTCAAGCTACGACTTGCAACCTGGAACGTAAGAACCATGTGTCCAGGATTTTCCACTGACCTGACGAATATTGATGATGTGAGAAAAATGCCTGTGATTGATGCCAAACTCAATCGTCTTAACATTCATATTGCTGACCTGCAGGAGACTCGCCTCGCTGAGGAAGGGTCACTCAGGGAAAACAATTACACCTTTTTTTTTGGAAGGGTAGAGGGCAGGCAGAAAAAACTGCAACATGATGTGGGCTTTGCAGTGAAGAATTCGCTACTGGGAATAATTGAAATTCCAGCTGGAGGTAATGAAAGACTACTATCCGTGCGCCTGGCAACCTCTTGTGGTTTTATCACCTTATCACTGCATATGCACAGACACTCACTTCCTGCTGACATGAAGGATTCGTTCTATGAGGAGTTAGACTCCATGATCAAGGCAGTTCCAAAATCCGACTACATTTATATGCTCGGTGATTTCAATGCTTGTGTGGGCAAGAACTCGAGTTCATGGCCAGTGTGCCTTAGAAATTACAACACCGGTCGCATGAATAGAAATGGGCAAAGGCTGTTGGAGCACTGCACCAGAAATGACCTATGTATTACAAACTACTTTTTTAAAACAAAAGAGCTGCATAAGGTCACATGGAAACATCCAAGATCTGGCCATTGGCATTAGCAGGACTTCATCATCACACAGAGACAACATCTTAACCAAACATCATTAACTCGATGTTACCTCATTCTTTGGTTGTTGCAAGGGTTAGACTGAGACCAAAGAGAATCTACACAGCTAAACACAAATCTAGCCCCAAGATTAATATTATTAACACTCAAGATCCTGATAAGTGCTTTGAGTTCCAACAGCAACTTGAAGATGCTTTCACTGATACATCAGAAAATTGTACAGCAAGTGAAAAGTGGGGTAAACTTAAGGAAACTCTTTATAAAACAGAAGTAGTGGTTTACGGCACTGTGGATAATAAAAGGCAGGACAGGTTTGTGGCAAATAGCCGGACACTGCAGCCCTTGATTGATAAAAAGAAGATAGCTCTCTTAAGAAACAAGGAAAGAACAAAGCGTAACACTCTTAGTGAGCTGAAGCAAGCTAGGAAGGATGCGCAAAAGGCTGCCAGGCAGTGTGCAAATAACTATTGGATCAAGTTATGTGAGTCCATTCAAAATGCAAGTGATAAGGGAAACATCAGGATACAGAACGAAGCTATGCGTATTATCCTTGGATGTACAAGAGATACAACATGCAGTGCGATGCGCTACCTTCTTGATTTTCCAATCATGAGGGACAGAATACAAATTTGCCGAGCACATGCCTATCTCAGAGTCAACGCAAACACACATCCACTACATAGCGAGATTAAGAAGGTAAAAGGCAGCAGGTTAAAAAGAGGAAAGTCGTGGATGGGTCAAGCCGAAGACATTCTTCAGCAGGTGTGCTCACTTAAGGACTTAAAACCTAGCGAGGAGTGGGTACAAGTGCCAATAGAGTTCTGTACATCCTTTCCAGTGTGCATCCAACTAGACAGGAAATGCAGACAAGAAAATCCAGCTGCTGTGGTGGCGGAAGTACAGGCTCTGATCTTCGAGAATTCTTTAGAGGACGATGCCGTCATTTAAACGGATGGGTCGGTCGTTCGAGAAGTGAGAAGTTCATGGGCCTTTACGGCTCAGGTCAGAGGGAAAAGTGTGTAGGAAGAGTCTGGCGCTTTTGCTTTGACCACAAGTATGGAAATCATGGCAGTAAGTAAAGCAATAACATGGCTTGAGACACAGACATTCAGTCGGGCATGTGTCCTTAGTGACTCAATGTGTATGCTCAGGAAGACAGAGATGGGGTGGGGCCGAAGAGAGTGGTTGCTGTCTCTGGGGCAGTCTCAGCTGGCAAATATTAGTTTCATCTTCATGCCAGGGCATGCAGGTGTACAAGGAAATGAGCAGGCTGACAGGCTTGTAGGTAGGGCTACTGTGGAAGGCGGATGAGCCATGGACTAGGCAGACATTCTGAATGCTCTACGAGAAGTAAGTCGGTTACATCAGAAGCATGTATGAAGGGATAAAGAAAGAGTGCGTGCGAGATGTATATGGTGCATGATGATGGAAATGACCATGTGTTCACATGCATCCACTGTGAACGAACATTTACAGCATGAATTGGTCTTATCAGTCACATTCGCTACCGCCATGGATTGTAGTTATTATGCCTTTGTGAAGCACAATGTAACAAACTATCATCTGTCAAGACGGCAAGGTGCCAATGAATTATAAAGAGAGACAATGGAAGGCAAGCTCTTGCTCTAAGAAGAGCATGTTAATATACACAGGAGTTCTGACATCTGGACTGATTATATTAAACACTTGCATACATATACAAGCATTATTTTTCCAGCTTCCCCAAGGATTTAGAGACAGCAGTAATGGAAGGCATGGTTTCTGAAAAAGAGGACAATGGGGATCCAGATAGTAGTGGACATATATAAATGTAACATATACAAATATGATTTTTCCAGCTTTCCTAACCCGCAGGACTCATTGAAGCACAGACAATTGGTTTCCATCAATCATGGCTCTGTGTTGAAATTCAATTAATTCATTTCTACTTCATTCAGTCAAAGCTCTTTATTGCTAGCAACATCTCTGCAATATGTAAAGGTCAAAATTGGCAGACAAGGCATGAGTGGGCGCCACACATACACTTCTCTTTCACAAGATACGTGAATATCCTGTATGGGTCATGCTAGAGTTCAAGGCAAAGGAGTAAGTAGATCTGTTGACTTCATGAGTGCCAATAACAGGAACATTCATGATGGACAAGGGAGACATCCTAAAATATATCCATGAACTTCTGCTAGTTGAAGATACAATAACAGATGAAACAAGACATTCAAGAATGTCTGAGTTTGGGTGTAGTGTGGTTTCTACAAGGAGGGACATGAAGGGATGAACTCTTACTGAAATAATCAGCATCTACATTTTGCAATATGTAGCAAGGAAGATGGGGCATCTATGAGTTGGCCAGGAGTCCTAAGATGTCAATTGTTCATTAACCACCAATTTACTACACAGAAACACTAATAAGGCAATGGTAGTTTATATGACATTTATTTTTACATTTTAAATAACAATAATTTGCATGTTTGCATTTCTGTACTCAATGAGGTTTTATTGACACTTACTGGGAACATCTTGCCTGTAGCTCTGCACTCCTCACGAATGGTATCAGTCTCATAGGCGCAGTAAACAGGTATAATGATGTGATCATTCCACACGAATTCTTCGACTTCGTGTGAGGCATCCGGTCCACCTTGTGATTATATAAGGGTACAGAATTAAATACAGTTCACATGAAAATATATCCACTACAGATTGGTTTGTCAACATATTATTATGTGAGTGGGTGCCTGTTTGTTCCATCTCCAGAAAATAAGGAACTTTAGAGAAGCAGCATTTTGCTTGTATTGTATTATTAAAATATAGTAAAAGTACAAGTAAGCAATGTAAAGGACATTCTACATAACCTGAGGCCTTTTAGTTACGTGGTGCCAGCCCCATATTTTTACAGAGTGATGGGCAGTCCATGGTCGATGTGGTCAATATCACACCAGCTGCCTTCACATTTCAGGACATGCCCTGGGACCTTCATTAGATTCATCCAATGGAAGGAGCAAAAGAAGAACAGCCTGATATGCCCATTACATACCACCAAAAGAAGAACAGCCTGATATGCCCATTACATACCACCAAAAGAAGAACAGCCTGATGTGCCCATTACATACCACCAAAAGAAGAACAGCCTGATATGCCCATTACATACCACCAAAAGAAGAACAGCCTGATGTGCCCATTACATACCACCAAAAGAAGAACAGCCTGATGTGCCCATTACATACCACCAAAAGAAAAGAATCATCAAATCAGAAAGATACCAAAACCTGCTCAAGACGACTACCATGTAATGGACAGACTAGAACAAGTCATTATTTTGCGCCTCAGAACAGGACACAATAGATTACGCAACCACATGTATACAAAATTCAAGATTGGTGAATCAGCCATGTGCACATGTGGATTGGCATCGCAGACAGCAGAGCATATACTCCAAGACTGCCCAAAATACAACATATCTTGGCAAACCTTCTGGCCTAGAGAGACGACAGTGGAAGGTAAACTCTATGGACCACTGAGTGAACTAAAAAAAGACAGTTACATTCATACAAGAGACAACATTGCAGTTATAGACATATTTCAAGCGAACGAAAGACAAGAAGAAGATTAATCCAGTTCCTAAAATAATAATGAACACAATATATCCCAGGATTGCCCAAACTACAACATATCCAGGCGAACCTTCTGGCCTAGAGAGACAACAGTGGAAGATAAACTCTATGGACCGCTGAGTGAACTAAAAAAGACTGTTAGATTCATACAAGAGACAACATTGCAGTTATAGACATATTTCAAGCGAACAAAAGAAGAATATATCCCAACTGGCACTGTTGCTGGGGGGAATTGAGAAACTGTCTCACAGTTCCTTGTTATATGAAGTCATGAAATCAGCCACGGGTGATTTGGAAGCATTGTTAAATTCCTTGGTATGAGGCATCAGCCATCCACACAACAATGGCAAACTATTGAACTAACATGGTCCAGTAAATCATAAACAGCCAATACATGCTGGGGTTGACTGCAATTTCCTGTAAAGGACATGCAACTAACTTGTTACCTATATATCCCAATGATAAACCATGAAGTGCTGAACATATTACCATTGAAAAACAAACAAGATCTACCATATACCACGCTAATTATAATTATATTTTCTGATGCGCTGTGCAAGCATTGCAATTGTCTCCAACACACTGATGGTACAGCAGTTAGTACACTTGCCTACCAACACAGTGGTCCTGCATTTGATCCCTAGTAGTGTATGGCTGCATTTATGTCCAACCCAGATGGGACTGACCCAGCTTGAGAAACATAGGTTCCAGGGATATCTCTGTGAAAGTAAAGCTACTGGTATCATACTGAGCATATCACTATTGTACTGGCCAGTCATGGAAAATGTGAGGCACCACATCCCTGGTAATATAGTTTGCTAGTGCACTTCCTTATCACAACAGAGGTCTGGGTTCAATCTCCAACAGACAGGATTATTTGTCTAACTAGTACAGCTCTGGGATCAACCCAGCAACATAAAATGAGCCTTCATCATCATCATGTGCCATGATAACTGGTGTAGATGTTCATGCATTTCAATATACTCGTATTTCAGTTCTTGTTATTCTGGATCAATTGTGCCAATGATATTCCTCCATCCACCGTCGTGTTACATCCAGCATTATTTTTATCAGTCCGCCCCTGTCTCTTGTACTGCTGATCTTTTAAACTGTAACAATGGTTTCTAATGTCTTCCTCCTCATTACATGGTCGAAGATCACAGGTTGTCTCCTTCTTATCTTCTTCCTCTTCTTCTTCTTCTTCTTCTTCTTCTTCTTCTTCTTCTTCTTCTTCTTCTTCTTCAGCGTTCCGTTGCTGCAGATACAATCCGTCTCCATTCGTTTCTCTGGCTGACCTTCTCTTACCAGTCTTGCATATAATGTTTAACTTTCATGAATGTTTCCCAGGTCCTCATTGTTAGTTACTCGGCATTCCAAGGTTTTCACAACATACATCTCTGATAAGGCGTTTAAAGACAAGAGAAATGACTCCACTGTACTGGCTTTTACCCATATGGCTTGGTCTCTTTCTGTAAAACGTCAAGCTGAAAGCATTGCACAAAGTAAAAACTAACTTTGCAGCTGCAGTGACAACACCAAGGGGTCCCCCCTCTCCCCAATAAAAAAAAAATTCCACTCATGAACTGAATGAGGTCTGAAAAAAGGACATTTGACCTTTGGAGTGTGAGGCAGGTAGCCTGACCACTTCACCATGGAGACCCCTGGATAAGGGAGAAACACATGGAGATCCTTGTGCCTTTCAGTACAGGTATTTATATAACTATGAGAAAACTTGCCAAAGAGAGGATATTTATAAAACATGTGTTTCTTGGTATACACACATATAGAACCTAGCTGGTGATGCAGAGTTTGTGAACTGTGTTGAGAACACTGTTACAGGAATGTGAAGTGTTAGGCTTTCATAAATCCTGTATCATGACATAATGAAATGAGCTGGACAGGAAAATTATTTGGTAACCATTTTAAAATGAAGGGTCATACTGGTTAGAAAATACTGTGTGTTTTCCCTTCATCAAGTTTCCAAGTTATATTTTGTGTACATTAAAATTCTAGTACCAACTTGACAGCAGTCAACTCCCATTTTTTTCCTATACCTACATGGAAAAAAGAATGCTGCCACTGCTGGGGATTGACTCTGGACCACTACTGTTTTGGTAATATGCTAAAACGACTCCAACAACACAGAATATACCTTCAATAAGCAAACACATCTGGAAACATCGCCCCACAATTGCTTCTTTCTCCCACACACTGTTTCCACAAAACAGCGTCTGGCCAAAATCTTTCAGAGCAAATGTCCCATCAGAGCTCTGATTATATCGGTCACTCATGTCCTGGTAAAAGTTTTGAGACAAATTAATTACATAAAATTCATTCATTCTTTCAGAACCTCACTCCCATAACAACCTTCTGGAAAACTTCTTGGTCATAAGCAAGATATCCCGTGTCCGATATACCCATCTGGAGATCACCTGCCACATCCTACACCCATTTTCTCTTTGGCCTTCTTCTTCGTCTCTTCCTGGGCATATACACAAAATTACCCTTTTCTTTTAAATACCACTAAATTAATAACATAGAATTATGGAACATTACTCAAATTAGCGTTTCTTCCTTGGAGATCCTGGGTTAACCATTGTGTGTCAGCCTGCTGTTACTTCTAAACTTGTCAAGTTTAGAAGGAGTTAAAAATAATAAGTGTCTGGAATAGGAACATGTAAGAAATAACCGGAACACTGAGTCAAAGTAACAACTATTTGGGATTTATGGATTTAAGTAATAAGTGTCTCGAATAGAAACATTCAAAGAATTAAGTGGAACACTGGGTCAAAGTAACAGTTATTTTTATTATTTGAGGCCGATGGAGTTAAAATAATAACAATGACAGTGATTTATGTTACTGCCTGTGACATGAAGGGTCAGTTCTCTGTAAAGTGTTTAACTGGGCTTAATTCATATTCCCCCCCCCCCCCCCCCCCAAGATAATTTAATAACCACTAGCGCCAATAACCAAGTCCCGTAGTAGGAACCTGGTGGGGTTATGTGAAGTGTTAGGACCATCACATTTTGTAGGTCTGAGTGCATAGAGGAATCATTTAATGAGAATTTCAACAGTTTCAGAAATAAACAAATAAAGGCTACATGTTCTTTGTGGTACTCGGCAGTCTGAAGGATAGATTTTATACCTCTGTGACATAAAATGTTGCCCTAATGGAGGTATGAGTGCCCGTGTATTCAGATTGTTGGGACACGTATCTTAGCTACTTGGCCACAGATTGTCACCCAAATCTGAACCTGTTAAAAATAAATGTCCATTAGCCTTGATCAATCAAGTCAGAGTTCATCACAAAATAAATGTTCAGCAGTCTTGATTACTCAAATCAGAGTTCATCACAAAAGATTGCCCAAAATTTTAGAGAGAAAACAAATTTATCCCCCAGGAGTAAACCTAAAAGGCAAACTATGGGAGACTGGTTAAGACCTTCAGCATACCATGCTGTCTAATAAATCAATACTTTATGTCAAAATAATATTTGTGAACATGATACCCTTATATCTAAGTGTAGCAGAGGAAAGACCTAGAAAGAAAGACATATACACCCAAATTTCTATATCGTGTATGTAATGCCATTACCCTCAAAGCTCAATGTAGTGGTTTAAAAATGAACTGATTACAAAAGCTATTGGATGCTCCATTATATAAGTATAGGTACATTCTGGCCTATTTAATAACTACTGCGAGTGGGGGATGCGTGGTCTCGAGGTATGGTGTCCGCCTCGAGTGCTGGAGGTCCCAGGTTCAAGCCCCGGTGAGGACCGGGATTTTTTCACGTGGACTTCTAGTAAAAATTCCCCCTGGTCTCTGGGTAGTGAGATCGGACGCCAGTGTGTACTGTTGTACACGTAAAAAATCCCTTAGCAGTTGGAAATCGAAAAGGAGTAGCCTAACTGTGCTGCCTGGGCAAAATTTCGAGTTAAAAATCTACCCAAAGTATTTTAGGATCCTCACCGGTGCTACAGAGTTCGTGCACTGAGCTGAGTTTCTCCAGACTCAGGTTTGAGTTAGGAGAAGAACAGAGCACTTATGGGTTGCACCCATGTGCCGTGATGTTGATCCGTCGACTAAACTAAACTAATAACTACAAGAAAGAAATTTGTTCTTTCGTCATATGATGAGAAGAGAGGCACTGGAGAACATCACGACAGCTGGAAATATAAGCAGTCAAAGAGGCAGAGGAAGGCTGAGGGAAATGATGGATAACTGTCTAAGATGATGGCATGGAGGGATGTCATCAATAGAACTGATCCAGAATACCAAGGACCAAGATCTGGGCAGAGACACGAATGCCAGCGCAATTTGGCAGGACATATGATAATGATTCAATGACAATGAAATGAAGACTTAAAACAAAATAAATGTTAATAACAAACTACTGAGCTTCAACCAAACATCAAAACACTAAAGAACAAATTAGAGTTTTCCTACCTGCGAGTCCTGCTCAGGCAGAATATGCCAAACTGTTGACTTCAAAGACCGCTTCTTACACTCTTCATAAAATGTGCGGCCTACATGTTCACTGGTACCATAACATCCTCCTGTCACAACAGCGACACTGCCCAGCTGAGCAAGATGTGTTCCTATGGATCTGAATGTGCAACAAACGTTGTTTATTCTGCTTAAAGTTACTCTGTCACTGCCTAAACTCAGCTATACATTCAACAGCAAAGAGTATATTACTATCTTCTAGATTCATGATGAATGCAAACAGAAATCTTGCATATGTTCCCAGAAAAGGGTGAAAAAATATGAGGTTCCTGGTAAAAGACATTAAAAGTAGGACATTATAAAGTTCTACTCTTCCTACTCTTATAAAGATCCTCTTCTACCTTTTATCCCCCAATAGACAACAGTCCCACAATTAATTCATACCAAGCCTTCCATTTTCCTGAAGCTCCCTCCACACCTTCCTCACATCATTACTCGTTGTCCCCAATTCCCCTCTCTCTGTGTTGCCAGGTTTCCCTCTTCTATTTCTCTTGGCTATCAGAGATCCAGAGAATGTTTTTTTTAAGCCATACCATGAACAGGTTTTCTCAGGCTATTCCCCACCCAGTGTGTGTCCCACTCAGTGTGTCCCCCACCCAGTGTGTTTCCACCCAGTGTGTGTCCCACCCAGTGTGTCCCCCACCCAGTATGTTTCCCACTCAGCACCAGTTCCCCCTTCCCCAACTCCTGATTCAATGGAATCTGTCTTGTTCTCTCTATAAACACCAGAGATTCTGCCACACCACTCCATTCTGTCCACTCTGTGCTGGCACCAGTTAATGAAAGCCCGTAACTTATTAGTAATTTTGCCAGTCACTCTCAGTGTTTCTTATCCATGCAGAAGAACATATTTGATGTTACAGTCAAATATTCTAAGTACTCGTACTGTTCTGAAACAATTCCAAACATTAGAAATGCTACCACAAAAGAATATTTATGTGTAAATCCATCATGTGTATCTGGATAAAAAATAACCACCACATTACTTTTCCAAGAATAAGTTTAAAAGCAATCATAAAGGTAGGTTTATGGTAGAGTGGCACGTTAAGAAATTCTTCATATAGAAAAACTTGACATAACAGTGAAAATATAACTAGTCATTCCACTACCAGCTACACAAATTTTTCTCTTGGGGAAGTTGTCTATCTATTGATATTGTGAGTACAATTTTCTGTAGTCTCCGCTACACCATTAATCCATTTTTTTTGCTTCTTATTGCTATGAAATGATCACTATGCATGTGAAGTCTTGTGTTGCTAACAACTTTGGAAGCATTCCTGTCCACTGACTAAACCATGTAATCCTTTGTCCTTCCTGTTGTATTTCTTCATTACATGTGAAAACTACTATCATACCAAAAGAGCAATGCCAACACAAACCTGCAAACAGCTTTAGATCTGGAATCTGAGAATTTGGTAGCTCCTGACACATACAGACAATATTTGATATCCAGAGACTTCTTCAGGTAGTCGACCTACATGTGGGAAAAGACAAGCAGGGCATACATTGTCTGACAAAGTATTAAACAACAAATACAGTTCAACATGTGAAAAATATAATTAATATAATGTGGCCACATTAAAAACATGACTTATAAATAACACAATACAGGAGGGAACATTAAAAGTAGGTGAGCGAGAGGCAGACAATTGGGAAAATAGTATCAACAGAAAGATGAACAACAGAGTGGCCATCCAAAGCAAGAGACAGAAAGTGTTTGAGATCTAAAGAAGTCAACCTTCATTGTGAAGACAGCACTTCATGGATAAATGTGTTCCGTTACATCCAGTAGGAAGCAAATTCTATGGTTCCCAGACTTTCTGACTGTTACCCAGGCTAATCCCAAGCCCTTATTGCCCTTACATACAAATATACATCTCTCTTTGGTATTATGTCTACTGCAAATTTAAAACAATACTCCAGCCCTGGATATTTCCACTGGCCTCAAACATGTGGGAAGCACAGTTTACTTTGGAAACCACTGAACTAGTGGATTTATATATCCTTGGGTACTGATTGATACTTATACAACTGACAAGAAAGCACAAAATTGTTTAAAATGAATTAATCTAATGCATGCTATCATGCACAGACCTCTTAATATTTGTAGGAATATTGAAACTCAAGATCATCTGGGTTAGTCTAATACTATACTTAATGGAATGATCACATTGACATGAAAAGTGAAAACTAAACATATGCTAGGAATATAGTCGAAAATGGGCAAGAAAAACTTCTAGAAGAAACTTCAGTGCTGGCAAGAGGTAGAAACAAGTCATACAGAAGGTAGCAGGCATCAGTGCCTTACATTGGAAAAATGGAAGAAGGATTCCTTTCATAAATTTCTGAAGCTTCCTCAATAGTTTCCAGCTTGAACTTTGCATCTGATAAGAAAGATTCATTTAGTCATTTAAATAAAGTACAGAATCAGTTAGCATGCAAGATACCATGATTAAAATGTCTAAAGTGGCAGTGACAGTATTCTTATAAATATATCAGCATATGAATTTTGTTAGTGCATGCTGCTACCAGCACGTCTTGAAGATTATTCTTTGAGCATTCCTCACATAGAAATAGCAACTAATCAACAACAAAAAACAAAAAACAAACAAACCAATATTAACTGTTCACACAAGGTTACAGAGTAGCTTGTATGAACAGAATCTGCTTCAAACTCAAAGAATGCCAGGCCCAAATCCTGATGTGGGTGATTTTAACAACATAAGGAACCTGACAATATGACACTCCCCCAGATCTCAGGGTAGAGCTTCGGATACCTAGTCTCCTCAGAAAATAGTGAAAGAATATGAGGCTCAGTTGGCATACTGCACATGATAAAGCTTTCTTGGCAGTTGGAAATAACAAGTAGATGCCAACTTACTGCTGCCTGGCATAATTCCAAAGGTTAGCAGTTATTCACAATAGAATATTTACAGCATGCACATATCTGACAAGGACATGGAAGACAATAGGAAAGCAAGCACTTCAGTGTCCAAAGAATAAGCTTTTGGCCTGTAACAAAGCCATATTTTAGGGTTGAATGCATAATTTTTGAGTGAGTAAGCGGATATGACATGATTTAAAATGCAACATCAGAAAAATACCTGGGAGTCCTAACCTCAAATTTGCCCCAAGTGAAAACAGCCAAGAAGATATATCTGCAGAAAGGTGGGACAATTTCTGCTGACCAAAAGCCACACACTATGCATGCTCTATGAGTAAAGGCTGCTTCTACTTATCCACACAGAACATAACCTAGTAGATATTAGGGAATACTGTAGATAAGAAATGATAAAGAAAACTATGCCACAGTCATGCATTAGAGAAGATTTGGTTTTTGGTCTTATTTCTTCTTCTGCTGCTGCTTTTCATTTCCCAATGCAGCATTGGCTCTCAATCAACTCACACCAATCCCTATGTAGACTTATTCATTGATGGTTCAATTTTGCAGCTGATGTTTTCTATAGGATTAAGTAGCCCTCCTTTGCTGCCTCTTATGACATGCATAGTATGTTGCAGTGTTATTACTCCTTACTTCCTTTATAAAACAAAAACTAAGTCTTTAGCAGGAACCTGCTGTGAATATGTGAAGTATTAGCACTATCGCACTGTTGTAGGCCTGAGTGCATGGAGGAATGGGTGGACAGTCTTTCCTTGCTGTTATAACAGTAAGGGATTTAGGTTAGTAGTTAGAGAGTTAATGAATGCGCATGGGGAAATAAAGTTAGTGAACACGTGAGCACGAATGGGTTGAAGGATCCAGGGGTTGCTCACGCGTCAATAGGAGTTCGGCCATTAGAACGGGAGAAAAGATGTCTGTATTTACATCGGCAGCTAGAAAATGTATTTGATGACTCAATAAACCTTTTACATATTACAACGCGGAGTTTGTCAACTATATTGATGTCAGCCATTAACTATACACAGCCAGGCCATGTTCACCCTGTGATATGACCTGATTTGGCGCCGAATATACCAGGATTTCTGAATCGTGCTGTCGCGGCCACTACCGATCACAGAGGTCATCGTAAAATGAATCAAATAGAAGTATAGAAGTCAACAGAAGTCATGGAAGGTTGTGTTGAAGTCCTACACTCTTGAGGAACAACTTGTGTTGTATCTTCAAGTCTTTATGATGGGGCTGATGCTTGTTAAAACCGCCACACAACACATAATGTTCCGAGTGGTGGAACAGAGCAGCCATCGTCATTGTTGAATCCTGTGTTGACCTGGCCGTTCTTTTCGAAACATATTAATGTTCCAGATATGCTGCCGTGAAATCTGGTCTTGCTGGAGCTGTCAATTTAACCGTTATCGTCTGAAGTTCATTGAAGGTGACCTTGGTTGTCTGAAGATAAAGTCCGGAGTTGTTGGTCAACGCTTATATTGAGCCGGCTCATTTGATCATTGTTCTCGATCGTTGTCTCTGATTGAGGAAAGTCTACTATTTATGAAAATTTACTCCATTCGAGATTGGTCATAACTGCAATCCCTGAATTCTAGCGTATCAAAAGATCACTCAAGCGGCACGAAGAATACCGATTGAAGAGAGGAATCTAGCAAATACGCTCGTTTTTCCGTTTTTCTACAATCAGCGGCATGAAGAATACCGATTGAAGAGAGGAATCTAGCAAATACGCTCGTTTTTCCGTTTTTCTACAATCAGCGGCACGAAGAACACCGACTGAAGTGAGGCTCTTCCTTTTCTTTTCCTGCGATAGAAGAAGACAACCGTCAGATAATTGTCGATTGGGCGTCATACTCCTTCATTCTTTTTTCGATTGGACAACAACCGTCAGATAATTGTCGATTGGGCGTCATACTCCTTCATTCTTTTTTCGATTGGACAACAACCGTCAAATAATTGTCGATTGGGCGTCATACTCCTTCATTCTTTTTTCGATTGGACAACAACCGTCAAATAATTGTCGATTGGGCGTCATACTCCTTCATTCTTTTTTCGATTGGACAACAACCATACTCTGTGAGACGCTGGAATTGTTCTAAAATCTTTTACAATGGCAGATCATCAGTTTCGAAGAAGAAAAACGATTGGACAAACGACAGGACTATAAGTATAGCAGGTATTGTTAAATTTTAGGTTAAGATTTCCAACTGCTTGATTTGGGAACGTTTTTGCTCGAGCATCCTGAGAGGCCCTGGAAGTCATTGCCTGTCCGTTTGAAGTTTGTGGAACCGAAGGACAATGTTGGCCGAGTAAGTGAAGTTTAATTTAAATTAGTTAAGGAGTAGGCATATATGTATAATTATTTGTTTTAAGATAGAATTGAAGAATTGAAAACCTGATGCATTTTTTTTAAAGATTTGTCTTTGAGTAACCTTTTGCAGAGTATGTGCTAGCGATAGGAAAGCTGCCTACGTATTGAAAACAACAAGGCTTTATATCATAAAGGCGTGGTGAGCTACTATGGAAATCTTTTATAGGAAGTTAGGACGTGTGACAGAGTTGATGGATGGCTTAAAAATGGACGTAGATAGAATTTCGTCTATGATAGAATTGATAAAGAGGCAGACGCCTGAACGAACGGAGCACGAGACAGGTAGGAGATATTATGGTGTAGGCAGGTCCAATAGATGGCAGCTGGTCAATAGGAATGATAACCAGTGTGGCTACAATACTAAAGTTATTAGCTATATAAATATGAAAGCAGATAAGAGTGAGACACAGAGACATATAGGAATTAGTAATGGTCAGAAAAGGAAACAGTGGTCTTGGCCTTCAAAGAGTGAAAACGCAAAAGCCTTGCGAGAGAACTGGTTTCAGATCAGACAGTTGCGATATTCGGTAGCAAAGTTGAATAACAGAGAAAGAAACATAGATAAGATTTTGGGTAGTCAGGAGGTATCTTCAGTCTTTTGTGTCAGACAAGAAAAAGAGACACAGACGCAACCAGACAGTAATGTGGAAAAGAGTACTCAGACGTCGATTGATAAAGTGACAAAGAGTGGTACAGTGGTTGAACAACCCAAGACAGAAGACAGGCAGACAAGTACCAAAGATGTTAAAAGACAGCTGAGGAAAAGTATTAGAAAAAGGAATAGTAGTATGATAGTTAATAGAGGTACTGCTATGTCAAGTTCCTCAGGTATAGACATTAAATTAATCCCTAAATGGTGTAGAAATATTAGGTGTGAGAGTTCAGGTTATGGAGAAGATATTTCCACCGCCACATATTATAGTAAATACTGTGATGCTGAAACAACTATAGATACTGATGATTCAGAGAATGAGAGAATTGCACTACGAGCAGATCCTAACTCGAAGCGTTATGTTTCCTCATACGGTGTGTTTGCTGGTGGACAGACGGACAGAGTTTTGGTTGGTGACTCTTTAGAACAAGATACCAGTATATATGACAGGAAAGTAGGGAAGGCTAAGAGACGAATACCAAGAGAGAGAGAGAAAGATACTTCCAAAAAAGAAAGATGTTTGCTTAGTAGAAAGTAGAAAACGAGAACAGCAGAAGTATGAAGCGTCGCTGGATGGGGCTAGAAGTCTCATGAAGTCGATAAGACCATGGTTATATTTAAATAAGAATTAACTAATACGTGAAGACTGGATATTTTGTTGGGTGGAATAACTCAGGTTTGATAAGGCTCAGATTTCGACTCAAATGTGGTGTTCCTGTGGAAAATAGTATAAGTAATGTGTGATGTCGAGAATTGATGTATTGTATAGGTTATTTTGAGAGATAAATGAGTCATAGAATAGTAACCGATAGGGTAGTGCGACTGAAAATAGCGTGAAGAAGTAAATCATTGTTATGAAGTGATGAGGAGGTTAAGATAAAGTGAGTGAGTAGTTGACTGTCAGAGTAGTTTGACGTTGAGAATTAAGTAGGACGGAGAATAGTGGCATTATAATGATTGAGAATGAAGTAAGAAAGTAGTTGAATTGTGAAAGTCCTGTTGAGTAATTCGTCAGGTTATGCGTTGTCCGTACGTGAGTATAACTGTAGACAAACAGGTGTTCGCCGTGATGAGGGAAGTAGGAGTGAGGTTTTGAAACGCCGTCTAAGTGGAGTACATGGATAAAATGTTGTCAAGCGATTGGTAATAGTTGTGCGGTTGATATATCTTGCATCAATGTGTGTAGAGGAGATCGACACGCTTAGACTGTGGTGAGTGATTGCTGGAATGTTGAATTGGCGTCTAAATTGTTTTTTTTGAAGTAATGGTATGGGCACGTAAGGTTGTCGCGATGCGAGAATAGTCGTGAGATGAGAGCGAGGTTGTGTATCACTGTTCGAGCAAACATAAAATACGAATATCGTGTGAAAATGCGAAGAGTGGTTGATAAGGGACGTTGATAAAACGTAGAGCATAGAGTAACTGAGTATATGAAAATTGAGAGGTAGAAAGAACATGATTAGAGATTGGTGATGTCTTTTGGTTAGAATATTTGACGTTAGACAGAGTTAATGAAAGTTGGATGACAGGCTGACGGAAAGAGAGTTAACGTTTTGTATGATGTTTCAAGAAACAGATTTAGTAGTGTTGGAAGAGAGAGACATATCGAAGCAAGAATGCCTGATAGAGAGAATTTAGATAAAATGATTAGCTAAATGAATGTCAGAGTATTACAAATAGAGTACTAGAGAACGTGTTCCGATAAGTGTGACTAGTCTAACTATCATCGCGGTGCAAGAACGCTAAGAGAGACTTGAGGATAGCTTAGAGTAGTTGTGGTGAGATGTTGGAAAGTAATGATACGTTAGTTAATTGCGTCGGGTAGACGAGAAACTTAAAAGTAGAATTAGTTATTGGTACAGTAGGTAGATGTATTGGTGAGAGGTCTATAGTAAATAGACAACATTTTTTGCTGATCGTAGTAGGGTGGAGATACCGTAGTTAACGGTAATATTTAAGAAATTGTAGTAATTCTTGGTGTAAATCTAGGGGAAACAATTGGTGTGCCGAGCCACAGGTTCTATTGGTAGATAGATGACTGGTAGATGACATTGGGATAGCCGTCACACTAGTAATAGATAAAATGAGTTGACCTGTAGTTTACAGTGGTTGTTTAGATTTATATTCCAGATATTGTGATGTGTTAGGAGTTAGTTTGGTAAAAGATAGAATATTGTGAGGGGAGAGAATCAATGATTGACTTCCAGAAAAAGTACGGTCATTGTTGATTAATGACTTTTGTTGAGAGAACAGATATTGTTCTAAGTTAGGAATTGGTCTGTAGGTAACAGATATATATATAGGGTCCTAAATAAAGCCCCATGTATTGCCTTTATTCTAGACAAAACCATAACTGTTTGTAAATTAAACTTAACTAATTTCTAACATATTTATAAACAAGGTAATTCTTATTCAACATACAAGACAATTCAAGTTAAAATATGAGTCAACCAAAATAAAACAACAGGATGTCATACCCCCCAGGTTTTGAACTGTTTATCCCCAACAATAAAACATGCATCAATTTAAATTAGAAGAAAATATCTAGTGTTATCTAACACTACTGGTCTCTTTTACGGACCAGTAGTTTGTACGCAAAAGACTAAAAACACAATAATCCTATTCTAAAATCAAATAGTGACAATCATTTTACAGGACCAAATCAAGCAAAAATAATATAACATACCATACATATTCAATCAACATTGGTCTCTTATACTAACCAATGAAATACATATCTATTCACCCAAGTTATGCCTATTCCGTTATTCTTATAACAGATAAAACAAAACAACTCAATGCCAAGCATTAACCCCAAAATATATATATATATATATATATATATATATATATATTTTGGGGTTAATGCTTGGCATTGAGTTGTTTTGTTTTATCTGTTATAAGAATAACGGAATAGGCATAACTTGGGTGAATAGATATGTATTTCATTGGTTAGTATAAGAGACCAATGTTGATTGAATATGTATGGTATGTTATATTATTTTTGCTTGATTTGGTCCTGTAAAATGATTGTCACTATTTGATTTTAGAATAGGATTATTGTGTTTTTAGTCTTTTGCGTACAAACTACTGGTCCGTAAAAGAGACCAGTAGTGTTAGATAACACTAGATATTTTCTTCTAATTTAAATTGATGCATGTTTTATTGTTGGGGATAAACAGTTCAAAACCTGGGGGGTATGACATCCTGTTGTTTTATTTTGGTTGACTCATATTTTAACTTGAATTGTCTTGTATGTTGAATAAGAATTACCTTGTTTATAAATATGTTAGAAATTAGTTAAGTTTAATTTACAAACAGTTATGGTTTTGTCTAGAATAAAGGCAATACATGGGGCTTTATTTAGGACCCTTCGTTCAGAAAAGAGTTAATAGACTGCTGAGGACTAGAAGAGAGACACATTCTCTTTGTGAATAATAAGTTCATGAGCATATTCTGTTGGTGGGATTGCTGTGATAGTCAGCGTTGAGAGATTGATGATATACTGGCTATGAAGTATTGGAAACATATGCCATACTTAAGTGATGGGGTTACTACACAAATAAAATGGTTATGGGGAAGTTAAAAATAAGAGCTACATTAAGTCAGCATTGATTGAATATATATGGATTAGGTACCATATTGGGGAAGAAAAGATTAACGTGACTAACGCAGTGGGGTAAATGTGGGGAAAGTATAAAACATGGTTTCTATGGGGTCAGAAGTGAACATGGATTTAGAGCCATGATGTACTTTCATAAGAGACACGAGATTGCTGGCTTATAGAAGAAGAAGTGGGTAACGTGCTACGCCAGACAGTGTGAAGACAAATAGTAAAACATGAATTGAATCCATGTTTTTATATATTCTGGATACAATAGAAAAGGGGGGTAAGTACGCTAGTGAGAAATAAACAATTGTCAGGGTAGAGTGCTGTGGTCACAGAGAACATAGATTAAATGACATGGGGGTCCGTGATATATAAACTGTGATAGAATAACGTTGATTGCAAGCAGTCACAGACATGAGTTCAGGGGCAGTATATTGTTGCTGTTGATAACGGCATAAGTAGAGGTATTAGTAGATATGCCCATAATAAATGGACATTAAGGGGTCGCTGAAATTTTCGGCAAGATTAAAAGGGAATTCTGAGTGAGGTATAGGAGAAGATTAATTATGTGAGGTGATGTGTATAATGGGGAAAGAGGTCTGTAATATATAGACATTTGGGAGTGAACAAAATTTTTGATGGTTGGTACTTGATGCTGTAGATAGCAGCATAAACTGTTACCATAATAAGTGGTACTGTAGAAGATATAATTGTTTTAGACTTTATTACATAAAGTCTCAGATGACATAGGGGGGTAAAGTTGTGTGATTTAGGTGAGTCTGGTTTTTTTGAGAAAGAGTTCTACTTCTTTGAATCTCCGGTGCGCACCGATTCCTTGTCTTCCTATCATGTGCGAGTGTTCTCAGGTTGATTGAAAGTGGAGAATTAGTAATGTTGGTGATGACAATAGGGAGTTAGTATCAAAAGAGTACGGCGTTTTGAAATTTTGAGATCGTGATAAGAGGGTTTAAGCGGATTGCTTATTGAAGAGAAGAAGAAGTATTTCAAAAAGGTACCCATATGTGTTATGATTATTATATATATGTGTTAAATGTTATTGAGGTATAATAGATACCTATACAAGAATTTATTTTGGTGATAGGATATATGTAAATAATATATGTTATGAAGAGTCAGAAACGAAGAAGAAGTTCACAGTGGTTTGCTAAAAGGAAGAGTCACAAATAGAAGGATGAGATTGAATTATGAAATATATGTTGAGGGATTGTTGGGCAGATTTAGTATAGAAGAAGAAATGTTTCAGTATTGAGTAAGTGTTTAAGGGGTAGAGTTGAGACTTTTCCAGAGAAAAAGTCTTCTTGAAGAAGGGGAGGTATATAACAGTAAGGGATTTAGGTTAGTAGTTAGAGAGTTAATGAATGCTGCGCATTCATTAACTAATGGGGAAATAAAGTTAGTGAACGCATGAGCATGAATGGGTTGAAGGATCCAGGGGTTGCTCACGCGTCAATAGGAGTTCGGCCATTAGAACGGGAGAAAAGATGTCTGTATTTACATCGGCAGCTAGAAAATGTATTTGACTCAATAAACCTTTTACATATTACAACACAGAGTTTGTCAACTATATTGATGTCAGCCATTAACTATACACAGCCAGGCCATGTTCACCCTGTGATACTGTGGCAAACAACGAGATGGCATCAAACCCTCAACTGACTGCACGCATACCATTGTCAGCATAACCTGCTCACCGTTACATCCTGGGCATTCAACTATAATAACAGCTGTATAATAACAACAATGCAAAAATCCGCTGCATCTAAAGAATGAAAACAATGCAGACAAGATCCTTTTTCTTTTGTAGAAACATGGAAGTTGATAATATCATATGTTTACCAAAAGCATTTAGTAACCTTCTCAACAAACTCCTCCCACAATAAATTAAAAGAAACAAAATGCTCTTTATAGTGACCAGAGTAAAATGCTTACAGCAAGCGTTTTGTTAGCCTCCAGACTATCTGTTTCTAGACAGTTTTTAGCAGTTGGGTCCAAAGCTCGTTTAACTTGCATTAGTAAGATCTGATAAAAACTGGACTTGTTCACACTCTGTAATTAAAAATATTTAGAAAATTGCTTAGCACCAGGAAACAAATAAAAGTAACCATTGTGAGAACATGCATCTTTCCTGTGGCAAGATGATCGTCATGAACCATTTCACAATCAAAGTTAAAAATCAAAGCTTTTAAAAAGAAATTTAAATCTTACAGAACAATTCTTAGAATACTAACATTCGACAAGATCTGAACATTGAAGAAAATTGGACCATAAACAGCTTCATGGTTTGGAAACCAAAATACTTTGGCTATATGAAACATCACAGTGGCATAGAGAGAACAGTAATAGAAGCAATGGTGTCCTGAAGTAATACAGGTGTTGACCAACACAAAGGACACAGGACACTGCAGGCATGAGACAGGGGATCTGGTAATAGATGAAGTCTTGCTGGTGATGGGAGTGAAGTTATACAAAGATGGACACAGGACACTGCAGGCATGAGAAGACATGGGACAGGGGATCTGGTAACAGATGGAAGTCTTTCTGGTGATGACAGTGAAGTTATACAAAGATGGACACAGGACACTGCAGGCATGAGAAGACATGAGACGGGATCTGGTAACAGATGAAGTCTTTCTGGTGATGACAGTGAAGTTATACAAAGATGGACACAGGACACTGCAGGCATGAGAAGACATGGGACAGGGGATCTGGTAACAGATGAAGTCTTGCTGGTGATGGGAGTGAAGTTATACAAAGATGGACACAAGACACTGTAGGCATGAGAAGGCATAGGACAGGGGATCTGGTAAAAGATGAAGTCTTTCTGGTGATGGGAGTGAAGTTATACAAGATGGACACAGGACACTGCAGGCATGAGAAGACATGGGACAGGGGATCTGGTAAAAGACGAAGTCTTGCTGGTGATGACAGTGAAGTTATACAAAGGACCTGCTACACAATGATGATGTTAGTAAACATCCAATTATATCTTTTATTAACCAGCTCATAAATATATGAGGGTAAGTTAATAAGTAAGTCACAAATGGCTGTAGAAAAATAACTAAAGATGATAACAACTAGAAACCAATTTATATTTATACATACAATGTCCCTTTATTTCTCAACATAATTTCCACCAACATTAATGTATTTATCCCATTGTTTTATCAGTCCTCCCAAACAGGCTGCATAGAACTGCGTGCTCTGTTTTCTTAACCACGATTTTACTTTACATTCAACTTTGGCATCATTCGCGAAATGTCTCCCGCCAAGGTGGGTTTCCTGTTTATGCTGACAAATGTTTGTCCCGTAAAGTGGTGCATAGCTTGGTAGAAAAAGTTACGAGGGCAAGTCAATAAGTAAGGCACACAGTTCTGTGAAATGGCAGGTAAATGAAAACAAAGCACACAGTTCTATGCAGCCGGTTTGGGAGGACTGATAAAACAATGGGATAAGTGCATCAATGTTGGTGGAAATTGTGTTGAGAAATAAAGGGACAATGTATGTATAAAAATAAACTGGCTTCAAGTTGTTATCATCTTTAGTTATTTTTCTACAGCCATTTGTGACTTACTTATGAACTTACCCTCGTATATACAACAGAGTTTCAAGAGATCTAAAAAATAAACATGTGCATACGCACACACACATACACATGCAAACAAAGACTCACAAACAGGTCATAGGTCATAGTAATTTTCTTCTGCCGTTCAACTCCCAGTGGAGAATAGGCTTTCTATCAATTCATGCCAAGCCCTTTGTAAACTTGCTTATGATTTGTTGGATGAGGGATAAGACAGCTAGCCTCTTGTTGACCTTCCTTATTCGCCTCTATGGCATGTAAGTTAGGTTATTATTTGTTTGCTTTCATGGATTCCAGTAACAAATGGACATGTCCCTGTAGCTGTAGGGTTGAATCGTTTCTCTCCAGATGGCTCTAGTGTTGACCCAGCTCCATACAATGGGTATTAAGGCTAGAATAATATGGATACAGAGCCACCATTTCTTGGAGTCTCTGTGGTGAAGTGGTCAAGCCGTTTGACCCGGGCTCTGAAGGTTGTTGGTTCGATTCCGGGCCACGTCCTTCGGTTCACAAGTGAAATTTTTCGAAGACTCCTGTGGGTCGTTGCTAGAGCTACGAAGTTCGTGCTTTGTGCGATGCTTTCCGCGCTGCGGAAAGAGACCGAGCCATATGGGATTAAACCCGGTGCAATGAAGTTGACCATGTCGACTTTTATGCAACTTTTAAGGATTATATTTCCTATATTATGTGATGCAGCCACCAGCAATATAGAGCATGATAATACAGTGGCTAGCATGCTTGCCTGCTGGCCTGGTAGTCATGTGTTCAAATCTTTGAGGCAGATTTGTAAAAATGACCTAGGCTCCCAAATTGGTCCAGTCTAAAGCGGGCGCCAGAAAATATCTGGAGAAGTAAAGGCAACCAGCGTGATATTGACCACATCCCCCACCAAATACCAACTGGTCTATAACATTATATGGTTAGTCTAATGACATGTAAAAATATTCATCATCACTTTGTTTTATTGAATTCTTTATACACATATATGTGCATACATGCAAGCACACAGGTACACACACATGCATGCACACACACTCTTGTATTCAGCCTTCAAAGCATGAATGTCTCTCTGCATCTATCTGTTGCATGCACATGTCCTCATCTCTCTCTCTCTCTCTCAATCCCTGATGTGGCTTCAGTCAGCAATATTAAGACTATGACTTCTTGTTCTTCACATTTCTGATCCATGTTGTGAAAGGTAAAGGCAGTCCCCTACGTGATATTGCCAATATAAATGAGGGAGGGTGACCTCTATCCATATATAACTGTATGTATTAGCAGTGTTTTAACATACATGCACCTTTCTTCTTTTGTCCTTTGTTCCCTAGTGGAACATAGAATGAATGAACGAACAAACAAACTTTATTTTCAAAGGGTTAAGAATTGGGCGGCTGGCCGAGTGGCTAGAACGCCGGACTCTCCTTCAGGAGACCCGGGTTTGATCCCTCAGTAAGGTGTGGGATTTTTTTCTGTCGGGGGCAAAAAGAAAGTCCTAACCTGCACACTTTGCGGTGACTGCACTAGCCAGGCGGGCTTAATTCCTCAGGCTTAAAGACCCCTCTGCGATACACCGCAAGGTACTATATAGGCAGTAAATGACAGTAAGAATTGGGCATGCAGGCCCATCTGACTTTCTGCCCTTCTTCTCTTTTTCCTCTCATACGTTATTTCATTCATACACCACTTAACCAGCTCACTCCAATCCAGCTTATCCTTTGCTATCTTCTGCAGTTATATCCATGTTCTTCCATCACTACTTAATTCTCTTGCCCGTGTGCTTTTAGGTCTCCCACAAATGTATTCACCATGCGGGTTCCAGACAATATGTACCCTTACTGAATGAAATGTTAATGGAATTCAAATGGAATTCAAACACCAGACAGTGTGAATTGGAAACACATTCCAACAAATTTATCTTGAAGTTCCTAACTGCTAAAGACTTGATAATATCACTTAACTGATTCAATGCCAAACCAAAAAAAAAAGTTGGTTTGGTCTAAACCTGTTACTCAATCAAATGAGCAAGTATTATAATGTAAATTTCTATTCACTGAGCATTACAAATGCAGAAGATACCACAAAACAAACAAATAATACGATGACCCTATAATGTAATACAATGACCCTATAATGGTGATATATCATTCTTCTGTCCAAATGGGAGATCACATTTGGCAATATATTACCGTTCAGCACTGTATCAGTTAAAAACGTTGTCAAGTAAAACCAAATCATGGAATATGTGATGTGGAACAAAACTTCATAATCACAACAACACATTTGGTAGACATACTAGAAGTTTCTTGGTCCTGATCAACATCTTCAGCCAGCATGGCACCCTGAATTCCTCATATACAATAGGTAAAATCTGCTTCCTGTGCTCACAATAATACACCTGAAAGAATGCACACACAGACATTAAAGCACTGAGCATGACATTTCCATTCATCATGATTATTATTATCACTGTGTACTAAGCTGAGAGGTGCAGGAGATGCCTTCTCCACAAGCATTCATCATCAGCATTCTAAAGCTCAATTATTAACCATCTTCCAGGCTATTTTGCCAATATATGCAGTATTTTTGGTTTCTGTTGACCTCTGCCTCTATCACCCTCAATCTTCCTGGTTGTCACAATCTTCTCCAGGCCCTCTTATCTCCCTTCATTACAAAGTTGTATAATACTGTAAAGTGCACTGTATAATTCAAATAACAGGAAAAGTATTACTTCTTTTTTCAATTTTTCTGTTTGCATTCCACGAGCCTTTGGAGAATTTAACTGTTCAAATAAAGAGGCTCAAGGAAGGAAGAGGAGAATAAATCAACCAATGTGGAGTAACACTCGGGGCAAGGGATCTAACTTTATATTAAAGATGGCATCACTAAACAAAAAGAAGTAGAAATGTTCAACTTTATGAACCCACACAACATAAACATACTAGGACTATTAGATTACAGGACAAGAGACATGGTGTGAGCTGGTTGAGGACCTAGTCTCCGTTATGAGGATAAGAGACTGAAGAATAAGAGGAAAGTTAGGCATCCAATCTCATCATCATCATGTGCCTTGCCAACTGGCATTGGCATTCAGGTCTCTCCACAGACATCCTTGGTTGAATCAGCTCTGCTGATGATATTCCTCCATGTCACTATTTCTGTCCATCTAGCACCTCTCGGGCTGGTTCTGTTTCTTTCTCCACTGACCTTTCCTGTCGTCACAATGTTTTTCAATGACTTCCCTGTAATTACATGACCAGATAATTATGTGTGTCCCTCTCTTATAGTTGTATATAATGTTCTACTTTCACTAGCCTCTTCAAGGCAAAAGTTGTTAGTTACTCTGGCAGTCAAATATATTTACAAAATTCGCCTTAAGAACTACATCTTCACTGCTTTCAAGCTCTTCTTAATGTCATTTTCAAGAAAACAAAATGAAATGTTGACAGAATAAACAAAGAAATTAAAATCAAGCCCACCTGCTGCCTACAGATCCATGATTCTGTGAATGCTTTAGATAAAACTATGATCACCACTGTTGCTCTGTCAACAACTTCCTGGAACTCATTGACTTGGTCTGCTGTTATTTTAATTGGACTTTCTGTGTCATCAGTTTGTAAAATTTCTGTTTTGTTCTCTTTGTTATCACTAGTTTCAGCTTTATGTGAAGCTGAAATATTATTTAAAAAACAAACAAACATTAATGGGGTATTTATGTTTTGTATAATATCGTAGCAATTCAATGAAATAAAAAAAAAGAAACCAATAGTTTAAATTCAACAGATTTAAGCAGAGATAAAAACTTATGAATTAATTACATTTAAAAAAAAGCAAAAAGAAGTAGAAATGAAAAAATAACAGCATATACTAGAATGTGGAAGAATGCTATAACCCGAACCTGTATAAAAGGGAAGCCCCAGTAGCACAGTGACCAGATGACACTTGCCTGCCAGCCTGGAGGTCATATGTTCAAATCCTTACCGATGAAAAATTGTACTCATCGAGCTTCTAGCCTAAATCAAACACCAGGAAATGTCCTGGCAAGTAAAGGCAGCTGGCCCGATATTGATCACATAATCTATCGAATGCCTATCAGTCTAAAAATATGGCACTAGCGATATATTCTCAATTTATCTCATGTTGTGAACAGCGTAATTTACTTGTACTGTAATTCCTCTATGGTGTTGTTGTTGATGATCACAAAGCTGATGAGTTATCCAACCTGCCAACCCATTCCTCTATACATTATCTATCAGCCAGTCCTCGGTGGATAAGTCTCATTTCTTAATCTACACTTTTCAGGTACAGAGGTGAGTTGTGGCAAAAAGGGGGAAAAAAAATACAAGAAGCAGAGACACAAACATCAAGAAGCTGTGACCCTTAAATAGGATGCCCTTAATGTTTCCAACCTCCATGGCACTTATTTTGTTACCGGATTATCTTTATAGCGGCTCTGTGGTGAAGTGGTTATGAATGCAATTCGTAGTTTCATATACTGCGTTCGAAACAGTTCCAAGCGATTTGGAAGCAGACCGCCTTGCGTTGATTTCCCGACAAAGGTATGAGTGCCGGTTGTTCAGAAAGCAATGCCAAACTACTGACCGTAAATTTGCCAAGAAATCAAAAACAGCAAAAAAAAAAAAAAAAAAAAAAAAAAAAAAAACGCTGGGGTTGACTGCCTGTAAAGGATATGCAAGTAACTTTTTTTTTATCTTTATCTTCTAGTGTCAAAATCTCAATTTTTTCCCCAACACCTGCACTCAATTTTCACTACACAAGGAAAAAAACTGGCCATCTATGCATTCAGGCCTACCATTCTTCTACACATTATCTATCAGCCAGCCCTCGGCAGAAAAGTTTCATTTCCAAATCTACACTTTTCAGGCACAGAGCCAGAGAAAGACCAAGAAAAATGACGAATAGACAACCTCAATGCTATACTAAATAAATACTGCATTTCCTATGATGCAGGTAATGTGTAAGTAAAAGTACGGGACACTTTCACACATCCTGAGGTGTACTGGGCATATGGTGCTGGTCCTATATTTTTAAAGGCACTGGTACTTGAGTTGTGATGTGATCAATATTATGCCAACCACTTTACTTCCCTGGATATTTCCTGGTGCCCATTTTAGGCTGGGTTGATTCAATGGGGATTCAAACTTATGACCACCACTTTTAAGATTTTCTTTTTTGGGGGGCGCAGAGGTGTTTCCAAGACACCAGGGCTGAGTTCTATAATGCCAAGACCTATTGACGCATCCTCGCTGAGCATCCTGGGCAACAGGTCCCTTTGGGGTCCCGGCTAAAGTCAATAGGATCGTTGATTCCTCCGAAGTTAGAGAGTGTCTGCCTGTACGGCGAGGAACCACCAGTCTGCACACCAATAAGCCAGACATGGGACAACAGATACTCACGCAAACCTCAGGTCCAGTATGACATCACATTGATATTGGACAACATGATGTCTTCATCTAACATACAGGACTTCACGCTGGAGATCACAGCCAGCAAACACAAGCAAGCAAGCAAGATTAAAAAAACAAATTGCATATCCTTTGCAGGACGGTTTCAAACTTATGACCACCACTTTCAAGATTTAAAAAAAAAAATTGCATGTCCTTTACAGGACGTTGCAGTCAACACTAGCATTTTACTGCCATTGTTGATGTCTTGGCAAGTTTTTATGTTCATTAGTTTGCCATTGCTTTCTGAACGACCGGCTCCCATACCAACATGTTAAAATCAGCGTGACACGGTCTGCTGCCAAATCGGTCGGAGCTGTGTTTCGAACTCGGGTAAGCAGCATTACGAATCGCGTTCGCAACACCATCACCATCAAGATTAGCTACTGGCTAATAGTGTTTCAAGCCACTACTTACATCAGCTACCAGGTGTATGGACCATTACCATTATATCTTCTTTTCGTTCATCCGGAGTGTTTTTTCAGATGTGATTGCGGTGTGTCTGTTATGCGCCCTTGGGCCGAAACCCGTAGGCCAACACATCCGGCTACAGCGTGCTTTTTTTGACCAGGTAGCATTCCTGGGAGACTCTCACTTTTGTGGTGCCATCTAAACCCAGCTGGCCAAGGTTGAACGGTCGAAGACAACGGTCATCCCTCAAAGGAAGGCAGGGACAGTCCATAACATTTTCCGCCATCCAAGGTTGCTTCCATAGTTGCAGGGCCGGCACATAGTGCCCTGGTTCTGGGCTTACCGAGGGAATCGTCACGTCCTGCTCATGGCTGCTTTAAATCCTCACTTCAATATATTGGTCATTTCGTTTGCCCCGGGCCATTCCCGCACAAGCCAGACAGGTTTGCAGACGGTATCCACTCAGCGAGTTTTTGGACATGTGCTTGTCGTTGCGCCCGTCAGAGCTGTTCCAGGCATGACAGATATTTGGAAAACTACCTAGTCAGAGCTGTTCCGAACAAGAGCGGCATTCGGAAACTAGGTGGTTAGAGCTGTTCCTAGCACAAGAGACATTCGGACGAGACATTTCACTCGGACGTAATTGCGTAGTGTCAATTTTTAGTTTGCCACCCGTAGGACGACACTTCCGACTTCCGGCGGGCATTTTTTAATGAGGTTAGCCTTCCTCTGGTGTCGAGGCACGTTAGACTTGTGATGTCGCCAACATCTCAGCTGGTCGACTTCCACACAGCAAGCTTTTCCTTTGGTCTGCCACGTAATGGATTCGCAAGCCAGGCGTTCCATTTTGTGTCATCGAGACAATTTTTCACCTTTGACTACACTCACTCCATGAGTACGGTTAAAGACTTTCATCGGGACGTGCGACCGAGGTGTTCTTCCACCTTTTAGTACTCGCTAACGAGGTAGGCTACATGTGCTGCCGGCTCAGCACCTTACCTCCGTACAGCAGTGAGCGAGAAACGGCCAGGCCCTCTCATCCGGGGATCCCTCATATCCCCCAGCTGAGAGCCTTCGGACAAGTATCTGGACTGGGCATATAGCGTGCCCAGTATCTCACCTCCATTTTCCGGTGGAGGCGTTTGTGTAAGTATCTGGACCATGATTGTGGCTTCGTGCGCCGGAGCTTAAATTTTGACTGCTATCCTCAGTCTTACCTGCAGAGCAGCAGGTTGTGTCTCTCTTAGTCTGGTCCCTATCCCATATGCTGTCCGATATGTAGTTTTTCATCCATCGGCAAGCACATGGGGTCGATGGGACACGCAAGCTCCCCCACCACGGCAAGGTGGAGACACATCGGGGGAGTTACCATTATATAATATGAATTGTGGATTTAAAGCAACACAGCAAACATGTTCCAGCTTAAAACCTTATTTATCACTGAGCTGTGACATAAAGAAGAAACAATACAAGAAGCAGGTGAAAACATCAAGAAGCTGTGACCCTTAAATAGGATGCCCTTAATGTTTCAAACCTCCGTGGCACCATCTATTACAGAAATATCTCTGTCTTGAAGTTTCAAAATCTCAATTTCCACCCCCCCCCCCCACCCACCCCCCATCCACCCACTCTCTCTCTCACACCCCCCCCCCCTCCCCCCCCCCCCCTGCATTCAGTATTCATTACACAAGTAACAAACTGGCCATCTGTGCATTCAGGCTTACAAAATGTGCTGGTCCTAACACTTCGCATACGCACAGTAGGTTCCAGCTAAGGTACTTTGGGAGGGGGGAGGGGTGTTTGTTGTATGAATGGAAAAGCCACCAAAAGGGGCAATATCTGTTGGATTTCATGACACTGACATATGATTAAGCTGAAATAAATATCTTTGTCTGTATGCTACATGGGGTTGGTTGTATGGCAAGCAGTCTTTAATACTCAGCCCTTTCAAAGTCCTTTTGGCAACACCAGCAGTTGGACAAATGACATAATGATGGTTTAATATTTTTACTTAACAGACAATCAGTAAATGTAGCACATGAACCATATGAGCAGGTGATGGACTGACCTTGAGGTGAGCTGACAGATAGTTGTTGGGTACACTCTCAAGTCTGTGAAAGTAGGGAGAGGATCTCTTTATAAGGGCAATGGCTATAGTCACTGACCAGTATGGTCTATACTGGTGATTAGTACATTATGAATCGGCATTGACAAACTTGATGGCAAAAGAGCAAGGGTAAGACAGATTAATAAATATTTGGATGGCTTGGCCTAATGGTGTAAATGGGACAAGAATACAGACCTAATCTAAGACTTCAGTGATCATGTGAGATGTTAAACCATGACTGCCTATGCATACATGGCTCATCATGATGATAATGCTGAGTATCTGAAATGTGACGGATTGCATATAAAAAATAATTTCTGACCTTCTTTACCAACAGAGATTAAGTCAGTTTTTCCAAAAGCTGAAACACTTCCCAAAACTGGTGACGTCCAGACTGAATAGCCAGCTTCTTCTAACCAGTCCTTCAGTTGAAAGGCCTGTACATAGAAAAAAATATATGCTTAAAGCTGAACATTACACCTGACAAATGACACACAGAAAACACTGGTTTGTAAAATTACATCTGGAAAACTTCTTCCTCTCAGGATTCTGAGACTTTATGATTCTTTTCAAAAACATTGATTCACTGTATTTGATTCTTAGTGGTCTGATGCCAGGCTCCAATGTTCAGCTTCTTGTAGCTTAATTAGAAAGATATTCATTGCAGCTGGATGTGGCAGTACGCAATGAAATAAAACAAAAGGAGGTCAGTATTGCTGAGTGGTTTAACTGCTTAAACTTTCTCTGCTGATTACAGTGTGGTGTTTCCATTACATATGCAGGTCAGTATGGATTGAAATAAGGACTTCCTGTCCGTGACTTGGGGACATAAATTATAAACACCTCAGAACCTCAGAAGTCAGAGATGGCTTCGCCTGATTGTCAGGGACATTGGAAATAGGAAAAGCTAACCCTCATGGAAAAATCAGTCCAGTACAATCACTACTAGTAGCAACAAAGCAAAGCAGACATGTGAAGGAATATATTTTACTTATCATTTGTATAGTTTGAATATATTATTCATTCATATACGAGTGAGATCTATATTACTGGTATTTCTATTCCTCTGACCTATCTCTTTGTGAGGTATAAATTATGAGTTTGTATTTGTTATATCTCCATAGAAACAAACTATTTGGTGTTTGTTTAATTTTCTATTAGCCTAGTTCCATCTGTTCATTTTAACTTCATTACTTGTTTCATATTGCTTTTGTGTGTGCCAGAGATGACAATTCCTCAGCAAAATCTGGAATACAGAATGTGAGGATTTTATTGGAGGGTTTATTTCTCTACTTGTACATTTCTCCAGGGTGGCTCAGTTTAAGCTGATGTCTGTCAGGTGACAAGACATTACCACATGTTGGTTTGCATGTTGATTGGCCCCTGTCTCATCTTTCAGAAACCATTCTGTCCATTACTTTTCCTTCAAAACCACAGAGACTTTTTTTTACAGCCAAAGTATTTTAGTTTCTGAGACATGATGGAGTCTATGAGTCAGTTGTCTACAATATTCAGATCTTGTAGAATATGTTTTCCCCCTCTCCTTGATCCAGTATTCAGTATAAGTAAAGTAAATAAAGAACCATTTCACACATCTTGAGTCATACTAGGTATGAACGAATGAACAAACAAACAAACTTTATTTTCAAAGGGTTAAGAATTGGGCACGCAGGCCCGTCTAACATTCTGCCCTTCTAATCTTCAACAAACTCAAGGTATTTGGAGCTAGCCCCATATTTGTAGAGACCAACTGGCACTTGATATGTAAAGCCATCAATATCATGCCAGCTGCCTGTACTTTCTAGGACATTTTCTGCTACCCATTTAAGACTAGGTCGACCTGGGAGTCAATGTATGTACATTTTAAACAAATCCAGCTCAGTAAGGATTTGAACAGATGACTGCAGGGGTTGGTACAAGCTGGCTAGCCACCACTTTACTGCGGCTACCAGCATTCAGTGTATTAACTTAAAAAGCTCAGACAGTTAACAATGCGAGCATCCAATACCACTGTTTTTTTTTTCTTTTTAAACTTTGCTTTGAACTCAAGGATAGTCCATACATGTACTACTACTTCTAGTGATCTGGACTGATGTTTTGCATGTGGATTAGATTTCCATATTACCAGTGTCCCTCACCATCATGCGAACCCTCTCTGACTTCAGAGATACTTGTAATTTACGTCCCCAAGTCAATGACGAGAAGTCAACATTTAGTCTAAATGACCGGTTTAAGGGTTAAACCCCCTACCCCAACATCAGCACACCTGATGTTTAAGAATGAGTGTTCCTATCCATTCGGCCATACTAACCGCCACCAGTGTTCTGGAGTTTCCTGTCCGACACCACGTTCAATAAGAAAGTGACATCTGATGTTTAAGAATAAGTGTTCCTATCCATTCGGCCATGGTGACCGCCACCAGTGTTCTGGAGTTTCCTGTCCGACACCACGTTCAATAAGAAAGTGTACCACTTACATAACTGGCTTCACAGGGGTGGACGCAGATAACAATCTGGGGTCCAGGTGTTTCCTCACTGTCCTGGCGTGTCAACTCAGGGGATATTGTGGCAGGCAGGCGACCAGCAAATGTTTTCACCAACGTTTTCTTAAAGAGAAAAACATATTCTGAAGTCATTATTTTAATAAACGCAGTATATCACAGCTGACCTTGTAAATACACATCAATGAACAACTCTTGGCATGACTCGATATTAGCAAGATATGTTTGTACTTTTTTATTTATTGATTTGTTTCTTTGCACACAAGAAAAGAAAAAAATATAGATTTTGATTTTGGATTTATAATTAGTAAACTTCGTGGCTTAGAGGTTATGACTTTTCTCCGTAATCTCGTATACTCTCGTGGGTTAATGTGATGACGGTAAGAATCAGCAGTGGTTCGAATCGCATCGATAACTTATGGGGTATGTGAGCCGGCCGCTCAGAAAGCAATGGCAAACTACTGAGCGTAATCTTGCCAAGAAATCAACAATCAGCTGAAAGATGCTGGTGTTGACAGCTATGTCCTGTAAAGGATATGCAAAAAAAAAAAAAAAACATAGATAATTAGTAATTAGTAATTGGTAAACATAGATAATATCCATAGATAATATCTGAGGAGCGGCTGGCCGAGTGGCTACAATGCCGGACTCTCCTTCTGGAGAAACGGGTTCGATCCCTCGGTAAGGTGTGGCATTTTTTTCTGTTGGGGGCAAAAAGAAAATCCTAACCTGTACAGTTCGCGGCGACTGCACTAGCCAGGCGGCCTTAATTCCTCAGGCTCAAAGACCCCTCTGCCATATACCGCAAGGTACTATATTGGCAGTAAATGACAGACAGATAATATCCACATTCAATACAGCACAAGCAATCCTACTGGATTAAGAATTTTTCATAGATTTTAATGACACAGCTTACATCTTCAAGTTACATTAAACAATAAATGCATTCCTACTTACTGAGTTGTAAACAGCTCTATGTTTCGGAAACTGAAATATTTGCCTATATTAAATGTCTAGTTGGTTTAGAGAGAACAATAATTAAAGGCATGGTTGCTGGAAGAAGAGGCAGGGATCATCCAACATGACATTGGACACAGGACAACGAAGTCACCCTGGGTATGAAAATGGATAAGGCAGGGACACTGGCAAAGGATCAAGAATCTTTCCGGCAAGCTGTGGTGAGAGCAAGGTTCTGCAAAGGATTTGCTATATAGTCAAGATCTGTTGTGTGACATTTTTTTGTGAACCAACCATAAATATATTTTTAATCAACACACAATATAAGCTTCCATCATAATCTTATCCGAGAAAATATTAACCATTCTCTTATCTTAGATATTATCAACTATTCTCATATCACAGATAATATTAACTATTCTCTAATAAGAGATAGTATTAACCATTCTCTTATCAGAGATAATATTAACCAAAGCACACCATGGAATGGCTGTGTAGAAAGAATATATAACAAAGCAAAAAGATATGTGTAGATCCTGCAAAGACACAAAAAAATAAACACATGACTAGGACCTTAGACCAGCCAAACAGAATATTCAAATTAGGGAACACAGATGAAAATAATGTTTTTGGTATGATCGCTTTGAACTCAAGCGTAGTCCATACACGTGCTACGACTTCTAGAGCACTGGATTGATTTTTGCATGTGGATTAGCTTTCCCTATTACCAGTGTCCCTCACCCTCACTCTGATTTCTAAGGTTCTTGTAATTTACGTCCCCAAGTTAAGGACAAGAAGTCAACATTTTAGTTCAAATAATCGGTGTAGGGGTTGAACCCGCTACATTGCCATCAGGACATCAGATGTTTAAGAACGAACGCTGTTATCCATACGGCCATGCTGACGTCCAAATAATACAATAAAAAGAAAACAAAGAACAATAGCTTGAATATCCTTACCATTCTTTTAAGGGCAGGTTTTGAAACCTTTGCTGACTTCATAATTTTTAATCGCTTTTCAATTTCCACTGCTACTATGTCTATGTACTTTTCCTTCCATATTCTAATATTTTTTGCTTCTTCTACATTCCCTGCTGCCAACTCTGCAAATGGAAAATTAACAAACAAAACTGTGATGTATGGTCTCAAAAACTATAAAAAAATAAACAGAACAAACATTGATACATTTAATAAAAATAAATAACTTACAATAATGAAAGACACTAAAAAGGGATGCCTGTCCAAGCCACAAGGTTTATTCAGCATATGGTGCTGGTTCCATATACTTGACCTAGTGGTATTTGTTATGAACCTCAGTGGCTCAATTTAGCCACCTAACAGGGACAATTATGGCTGTGAGGTGTCATGGCAGAACTTCAGGAACAACTCACCACCAGCAGTAACACAATGTAATAGGTTAATGTTAAATAATATCAAGTCATAGTCAAGTTACTCACTAACCAAGCTTGCCAAGACTGCCCTGCTGAGAAGTATCTTTAATTACTCTAGCAGGCGGCATCTATCCTAACCAGCACTGATCTTGGTGGTGTTTGATGCTCCTCTCTAACACTGCTACACAGAAGTTACATCAGTGACGGTGTCTTCCCATCGCCAGACATGCCTGAACATTTCCCACTCATTGTTAAGTAAGCTCAATATTATCCCTATGATGCGGAGATGGCACTGTCATAATTTTCCTTGTCTAAAACAAATGGCTCAAGAAAGCACTCTTAATGCTCGTTGTTTAAAGCCGTCCATGAAAAATAAACTGTTCTTGTTGTTTGTCGATAGTCTCCTTTTAAATGTTACAAATATGTCTATCACTTAATTGTTCACAATTAAATTTCACTACAACTATTTCTGTATCTAACAAATATGTCTGATCCTGGTTGAAGCTGAAACTTGAGTGTCATCTTTTTGAAGCTTTTTTTCCCTCTCTCTTTCAACGTCATGTTTCCTTAGTGGCTGGCAGTCCCGCAATAGCGCTGACCTGAACTTATAACCTTTCACCTTGTGTAGATCCCCCCCCCCCCTCCTTGACTTTACATGCGTTTAACTGCTTTGCAGGGTCTGTCCTTTAGACAATGGCTAGTGGTGTCAACCATACACACACCGGTGGAAGTCAAGGGGAAACCACTGCTGTATTTTCCCAAGAAAATCATGCCTGTAAACAAAATCGACGTTATGTTGGGGAAAGTGCAGAAATTCAGATTTCTAGGCGCATGGATAACATGGAAGATGCATCACTGAGATACAGAAGAGAATAGCACAAGCAAAAACTGCATGCTATCAAATGAAGAACCTTTTGTGCAATAAGTCATTGTCCTTAAAAGTTAAAAAGAGAGTTCTTGCGTGTTACACAGAACCAATTTTAACATATGACTGGAAATCCTGGACAATTAGTAAGCAGGCCAAAAAATCCCTCAAAGCCGTGGAGATGTAGTTTTATAGAAGAATGCTGAAAATTAATTGTACAGCCAAAATGAACAATCTGGACATTTTAAGTGAAGCTAAGTCGCAAAGACAACTTATCACAAACATCAGAAAGAGGCAGTCATTGCATTTTGGCCACTTTATGAGAATACAAAATCTGGAACATGTCGTGACAACCGGAAAGATTTGCAGGAACAGAGTTAGGGGAAGACAGCGTGAGATATTCTTGACAATACTGTGTCATGGCATGGAAGGGAGTCAACACACGAATTGATCCATGCCATCGGAGATCGCAATTTGTGGAGAGGCATGATTGTCCACGCCAGTCGGCAAGGCACTGGATGATGATGAGCTGTGACAACATATATAGAAGCTCTCTTTTACCTAAAGAAATATTTTCAGGAGATTTCCACCAAATAAACTGTGTTGTAGCAAACTGAATAGCCAGACATTTCGGTGGCCACTCCTCCAGAAAACTGACAGGCAAAATTGGCTTTCCGAGAACATCAGCAAGTTTCACCTGTTAAAAATAGATAGAAAATGTGACTGCTTTATAAATAATTCAGTTATGCCAATACAGTTTGTTGACAATTTACCGCTTGTAGAATCAGTTTAATTCTGTTCAAAGATAACTTATATTATTTGTCAACCTGGCAGTACTTATCAGTAACACAAGGGACTGGCACTAATGTTAATCTAAGATTCATGATATTTTTCTACACTTTTGCTTGCAGTCCCGTTTTATGTAAGTGGAAGGAGACATCATATCTACTGTATTTTCTTAGATCTTCTTAGGCCTGATATTTGAATATAGTAGATTTTTTTAACACATCTTTCTACTTCTGCTGCCAAAGGATTATAGGCTCTCACCCAACTGACACAAGCCCTGCTATATTTTGCCATCTCCTGCAACTCCCCACATAGAAAGAAAGTCAATGACCTTTCTACACACCTGAAGGTGCAGTGGGTATATGGTGCTAGATCCATTTTTGTAGACAGACTGGCAGTCAGTGGTTGATGTGGTCAACAGACTGGCAGTCAGTGGCTGATGTGGTCAACAGACTGGCAGTCAGTGGCTGATGTGGTCAGTCTCACACTGTTGCTTTTACTGCTCGAGACCATTCCTGGTCCCAGTTCACGCTTGGTTAACCTGGCAGCCCAAGTTTAGTTTACAATCTGCCCTAATGCAGAACTGAACCCATGGCCACCAGGCTGACAGGCAGGCACTTAGCCAATATGCTACCATGATTAGGTCGCATCATGTCCTACCCACATGATTAATCTGCCTCTAATTCTCTTCTCCATGTGTTTTTAGTTCTCCTTCTAAGTCTTTTGCCCTGTGGGATCCAGAGAAAGAACTCTCTTCATCCATCATGTGCCATGCCGGAAAGTGTGGGCCGTCATGTTCTGCCATCTCACTCAATCACCAGCATCGTGGATCAGTTCCATGTTCTTGTCTCGACCATGCCACATGGCCAAACCATCCAGGTATTTACTTCTCTTTCTTCCTCTTGGTCTCTTCCCCTCGATTTTGCCAGTTGTCACCAAGTTCTCCAAGTGATTTCTTCTCCTAACATGACCAAAAATGTAGACTGTCTACGTCTAATGTCTCTAATCAGTTTATGATTTTAATTTGTTTCTTGAAAGACCTGTTCATTGGTTTTTCTGTCTGTCTATGGTATTCTTTGCAGTTACATTTCCACAGCCATCAGATGTTTTTCAGCTTGCCTGCTCATTGTCCATGCTTCACATCCATACAAAAGTGCAGGATCTATGTAACACCTCAACACTCTTTTTCTCAATGCAAGGACTGTCTAGTTACATTAAGAACAGATTTTCTTAACATGTGTACTATCCAGTGTCAGAATCTATACCCCACCTCTTGATTTGTGGGCATTTGTTAAGGCCTCTTTATAAGTTCCCAGTAGTGACTCTGCCATACTATTTTAATCCATCTGTTTTGCACAGATACCAGCTAATGAATGTTTATAGTTTATTAATAACTGTTTTAGTTGTCCTCTGTTTTCAAATTTCTTGTGTAACACAAGAAAGTGTACTAACTGTGATGCACACATGTATATTGGTGCAGTAACTAATTAACTAACTAGCTAGCTAACTCATTCAATTTATTTTCTCCCCCCCCCCCCCCCCCCCCTTCTCTCTCTCTCTCTCTCTCTCTCTCTCTCTCTCTCTCTCTCTCTCTCGCACACATAGACAAATTTTGCATATTCCGTTAGAATAAGCAGAACACAACAGGATTAGTGCGCATACAATGTTTCAAATAAATTTCTATTGTCTTTGTCAGGTAAACACATTTCTTATCTATCGGGTTCTTGAGGAGCTAATGTGCCAGAGTTGGGGTTCAAAATCAAATCAAATCAGTTGTCTCCCTGTGTACATATTCTTGCCCACTTCTTACCCATAATGAATGTGTTTGCCCTCGTAGTGAACAGAGTTTTCAGACAGCAATAGAAATTTATATAGTTTGATTTCCACATGGAAACTGCTATCACTGATATTCCAGTTTTCCCACATGACATTCAATCATGTCTTGGCAGATGACTTTAGCTGAAGCCTTGCTTTGATCACTTTACCTAACCTTCACCTTTTCATACAAATCTAAGATGCATAAAGACACCCATTATAGTTTTTACATTTCTGACCATCGAGCTGAGTTCAGCTAAAAACCGACATCATTGCACTGAGCACATTCTCATACGTACTCCGTCTCCTCGTTCAACAGGCAGTGAAGAATCATACTGCTAATCGTCCCCACCGCTATCTGATTGAAAGTTCTCCTGGTCTTTCCTCTCAGTTCTGAGATTCATCCAGAACCCCTGCTGATCCCCTACCATATCATTCTCTCCACATATGGTTTCTCAGTCTGTTCCATCGCTTTCTCCACCTGGTCCCACAGGCTCTCAACCACCTCTCCCTTGCCCATAGGTAATTTACCACAGAGAGGTGCATTCCCTGCCAGCCTATCAGCCTGTTCATTCCCCTCACTGCCGCATGACAAGCGCAGAAAATCCATACAATTTTCATAATCTGTGACCTCTGAAATGCTATTCTACATGAAAAATTCCTTTCTTCACCTTACCAGCATACTTCCTGAGTCCATAATAAATACAATGTGTGTTGCAGTGGTCTCCTCCAACCATCAGAAGGCTGTTTTTACTGCTTCCACCTCCATTCTCATGCTGGAAGTTGCAGTCTCACATGCCTGACTCACATTTCTCACGCATTGTCCATTAGCCTTCGCAATGAAACCCCAGCTGCTACGTCTCTCACCACTGACCATCGGTATAGATCACTATGTCACCTTGATGTGTGTTGCTCTGGATCAGTTGTTGCACCTCAAACTCTGTGCAGCCCGCCGCCCATACTCTGCACTCACGACCCAGTGTCACTATTACACTGTGCCAGTCCATCATGTCTTCTGGTACTTCAACGCACTATTTTTCACAATTGATGTTCTCTTATTTCACACACCTAACTGATAGATATTTCTGCCTGTGCCATCCAGGACCTGCCTCGTCTCAGTCTATGACCCTTGACCATATCCATGGCTTCATACAAGTGGTGATCCCTGTCTGCAGCAACTCTCAGGTACCATTTAGCTTGAAGGACCCTGTGCCTGTCCACAATTGTTGGTTGTGCAAGGATATGCTTCATACACATAATTGATGTGTCCTTTGTGCACCCCAGAATAACTCGCATGGTCGCATGCTGTCAGCAGCCCCAAACCATACTCAATGACTGAAATTATTAACTCCTGAAAGAGCATGTAAAGCATCCTCTGATCTACCCTGGTTACTACCATCGCCTTCAATGCACTAAACCCCCTACCAGCCTTCACCACTAAACCCTCCACATGATGCTTAAAAGACATACATTTGTCGAAGGTGACCATCAATTATGTTATCACATATACACATTTCCTTTAGCATAAGTCACACAGACAACAATTATTTAAAATCAGCAGAAATGACAGCACACGTTGCAATGATGACAAACCTCTCTATTTGTCCATTGGGTCTCTCCATAACGAGGGGTAACCAAAGGGATGAACACTTCGCAGTTACTGACTGCATAATTCAGGGCGTCCTGCCAATCAACACCTGACTTGATTTCATGTACATCCTGAAAATGTGACAACAATATATAAAGGTTAAAGGTGAGAGGATCAGCTTGACTGCACCGGGTTTTACCCTATTTAGCTCTGTATCTCTCAGCAACCGCCTGCATAGTGCCTCACACACCACACAAACTCTGTAGCTCCAGCTATTGTCACTGGAGAAATTGCACTCATAGTCAGACTGATGCAGCTGAAAACAAACACCTGAACTTCAGAGCATGTGGCAAATGGCATGACAACTTTGCCATGGAGACTCACCCTACAACAGCATATGCTTATTGTCATCACAGCATGCCTATCTTTTTTTGGTGATACTGGGAGAGCTTTGTTTCTGCACAAGGGAATAGCACGTTACAAATGCAATTTGTAATCCTACATACCATGTTCGAAACACAGCTGTGAGTGATTTGGAAGCAGACCTTGCTTTGGTTTTCATACAAAGGTATGAGAGCTGGTCACTCAGAAAGCAATGGCAAACTACTGAACGTAAACTTGCCAAGAAATCACAGTCAAAAAATGCTGGGGCTGACTGTGATGTCCCGCAAAGGATATGCAACAAACTTTAACTAAGGAATAAAGGCCACTTGCGCAAGCATTGATGCATAGTATACAAATCTGGAATTGTTTTTTAATCCCTCAGCTTTACTGAAAATCATACACATCGGAAGACATATAATAATGGTGTCAAAGTGCATCTTACAGTATATAATAATACATTTAAAATGCAAAATTCTGTAATTATAAATATTTCGCCTGTGTGTGACTCATAAAGAAAACAAAGAACTGTAATCTACCATGCATGTTAAAAGAGGTGGCTAAGGAGTGTTGACGTGAGACTAACTGCCTCATCCTGTCAAACATAAACCTGCAAAATCCAACCAATCATGAACAAGTCTACAAAGGGTTTGGTACGAGCTGGTTGAGTGTCTATACTCCATTGGGAGATGAAAGGCAGCAGCAGAAAATGACTACGTTTACACCAAGATGTACATATGTTTATGCATGTATGTGCAACAGAACATGTGTGTTTAACTCGTTCGGTCCCAGATGATTAAACTAAAGATGCCCTATGGGAAAATAATCAGGATAAAAAGACATGAATGTATTAGATAAATAGACAGAATATATAATGTGCTGTATGGTAAAATATGGGCTCGTCGCTTGTGAAAGCCAGGGAAAGACTGGCCACCTGTTCCTCCCCTGGCCTAAAAAATCTGATGGCACTATTACATCACAGATCCATAGCAGGAAACTACTTCGGGACAAAATTTAACAAATGTTCATGGTAGAATATCCAGTCAGATTTAGCAACACGCCACACAGTGATCAATGCACACAGAAAATAGCTGCACCCATACTGCAATTCATATTCAAGGCCTCCATATTAGTGTTCTTCCTTGTTCTTCACACTTAGGCCTCCATGTTAATATTCTTCCTCATTTGTATTCAGACCACAATGTTAATGTTCTTTTTCAGTTGCACTCAGATCTCTATGTTAATGTTCTTCCTCGTCCTTACTCGGATCTCTGTTAATATTCTTTCTCATTCACACCCAAACTTACATGTTAATGTCCATTCTCACTCAAACATCCACATTAATGTTCTTTCTCTTTCACACTCAGACCTCCACATTAATGTTCTTTTTCTTTCACACTGACACGTCTACATTAATGTTCTTTCTTGTTCTCACTCAGACCTCCATGTCAATGTCTCTAATACAAGCAGTTGTTATTTTCATTATTCTCATCATTCTTCCAATAAAACCTCATCTCTGCTGCTTCCAGCTTCTTCATCATTTCATTCCTCATTGTCCAGTCATTTGCTTCATCAACCCTGAGCTGAACACTGACCCACAGAGACAAACATCCAGACAAAGCTACATAGAAGCTTCAACAAGCTCTCTCAATACAGCAACAGGCATCAGAAAATAGAACCAAAATTATTAATAAGGCATAAGAACAACAGTGAATGAGGAGGAGAAAGAGAAGAAGAAGGAGTAGAAGACCACATCAACTAACATACTACATAAGCACTTACACAAATGAGTAGTGGATTGTTGTTCATGTGTTCTACGAGAACAAAAGCTTTCTGGGAGCATGTACTCACCAGAAACACAGAGTAACCTAATCCTGTGAGTTTTCGTTTCAGGTTGACAGCATGCTCTGCTGCCTCAGCACTAACGTAGCTAATGAGTAGCTGCTTACTATTGCTCACAATCTGACTGCCGGTCACTGCACTATTGCTACACTGATGGTCTATATCTTTGCTGGATGAAAATGATAATCTGAAAGAATAAAAATACAGCAGATGTTTATACTGTAATTGCAGCAATTCAGTACTCTCAATCAGTTAATTAATATAATGAATCATAATGAAGGTTCACTGAAATGGATCTTCAACACTTTAATCAATTGCTCAGTTGGCACACTCAGGCATAAAACATTTCACCTATCACTTGATGTCATCTTTGCACTTGTATTACTGTCAATCTTTTGCTGGCCTGTTTTCAGCTTTGCCATTTAGTATGGTTTTTATACTTATGTGGCCAAAATATGCAATCTGTATCTCTTATATTTCTTCTAAAATGGCACAAAAGTGTCATATTACAGTAGAGGGAGAGATACTTGACCAAGTCAGTGGATTAAAATATTTGGGGGCAGTCATGGTAACAGACAGAAGATGCAGGAAGGAGACTGAGAGTAGAACAGGCCAAGCAGAAGCTGTGTTTCGGAGGATGAAGTGCATGTTATACAATAAGTAACTTTAATTGAATGTCAGAGGAAGAGTGCCGAGATGTTATATCAGGCCTGTTGTACTGTATGGCAGTGGATTTGGGTATATGAACAAACAAATTAAGCCTGGGGATTACAAAGATGTGATTTCTGAGATGTGTTGTGAGTACTTTGGGTGGTTGGAATGACTTGCAACAATTGCTTGGAAGAGGCTGATGAAAATAGAACAATGTTCACATGTGTTTTTTGGTCATATAAAGAGGGCGGAGGCACTGGAGAGCATTGTGGCAAATAAAGAGGTTGCGCGGCTGGGTAAGGCAGAGCCAGACCAAGAGTTATGTGTCGAACCACTCATCCCCTTGAAATATTTCAATGGCTTTAACATGGAAAATTAAGAGTGTGTGATAATTATGCACAAATAAAACAAAAGAATGAATAAAGAGGTACAAATAAATCTTAATGTAGAAGATATGAAAAAATAAATGAAAATAAGCTAAATAAGGCATACCGTGGCACATGAGGAATAAGGTGCCAAGTACATATTTCTGAACTAAATGGCACTCAATGGATGATGTGGCCTGTTTCACACTGGCAATTAATGAAACAAACAGGTACAAATATTGTAACTATGTTATATGTCTCAAGACTAGAATTGGTTCATAACTTTTCTTATCCCTTCCCTCTCTCTCTGACATAATTACACCATCACACCTGCCTACATGTGCATGTATGCACACACAATCTTCATTTATCTCTATCTTTATCACTTACTCAGTCAAAATCTTAAGAATATTATAAGCATGTATCAATTATTATTTTTCAAATTTCTATGAAAAATTACATTAACAAAAACTGCATAGTTAAGAGATCATCAGATATGCACTGCCACAACCAGATATTCACTTAACAGATTTGGTACAATTGTATAGTTTTGGTACAACAATATAACTTTGGCACAATGGTATAGTTTTGATACAACAAAGTGATATAAATGCAATCTGAAAGATTCAACCTCAAACATTACAGATGACTAACCTTAATGGCTGTTTTTTATTATGACAGACAGCCACTTGGGATTCCCACTTGCTTGGCAGTTTTCGTAAATCTCTTTCTTCGGATGGGTTTTCCGTTATACTAATGTGCACCTCACAACCTCTTAAAACTTCATGGACTGGGGCTTTACCCTCATCTTCAACTGCTACAAGTGAACCATCGCTGTAAAGGAATCTAAAAGACTTGCCACAGTCATCGAGTTCTGATATCTGAGAGAAGAAGCAGAATCCATGTAAAATATGTGCTAAGATTCACTTGTGTGATTTCACTAATAGTTTTCTGCTAGTCATGAACAACTCATGCTATTCACAGAAAAATTATCACAGAATATTAAAGTGTAATGCATTGCCCATGTGTATGTGTGTAGGTGTGAGAAAGAGAGAGAGAGAGAGAGAGAGAGAGAGAGAGAGAGAGAGAGAGAGAGAGAGAGAGAGAGAGAGAGAGAGAGAGAGAGAGAGAGAGAGAGACTGAGACAGAGTGGTCACAAATTGGGCACGCAGGCCCGTCTTACATTCGGCCCTTCCAATCACTCGTCTTTCGTTCATCAAGAGCATTATACATTTACATAGGAAGAAAAATAAACATTGTGAAATGAATGTTGTAAACATAAACAAGGCAAATTACCATGTTATGAGGCCCATCTCCCACCTACCTATACATCACCCCACCCACACACACACCCCCACCTACCCACACACCCAGGGACACATACATATCCCACCAACCGACCCATCCCCCTCCCGCATCCACACACACTGCCCTCACCTGCAACCCCAACCAAAACACACTCGCCACCCACAAACTTCCCCACCAACCCACATACACATCCAAACCCACACATCCTCCTCCCACCCACACCTCCAACCACCCATCCCCTAGCCACATCTCCATGGTCCACATATTCCCCACCCATGCACATGCATCCCCCACCAACCCACACATCACCAAACCACACACACACATCCCC
>OY992878.1:37737721-37907721 GCA_963921405.1 Cepaea hortensis | reverse complement strand
TAGAAACAAGCTTTGGGAAATCCTTAAACAATATGGAGTGAGTACACATCTAACAAACCTATGTAGAAGTTTATACGACAACAGTGAATGCATAGTGAGAGCAACTGGAGGACACTCAGAACCCTTCACCATAAGATCTGGAGTACGACAAGGTTGTGTCCTGTCCCCTCTCTTGTTCATAACATATATAGACAACATATGTAAAGAAACCAGCCAAGCAGAGACAGCAAGAATACCGCATGACGAGAACACAGAAGAAGAACCATCTGCAAATCTAACCATTAGAGAACTCCTGTTTGCGGACGACCAAGCACTAATAGCAAAATCAGAAGCTGAATTACAAGACCACATGAATAGTCTAAACGAAATGTGTAGGGAACATAACATGAAAATTAGCACAAGCAAAACAGAGGTAATGACTATAACTAAAGAAGAACAAACAGCAACAATTCACCTAAACGAACATCCCTTGAAACAAGTAAAGAGCTTCAAGTACCTAGGAAGTATAATATCATCAAATGGCAGATCAGAAGACGAGATCGAAAATAGGTGCAATAAGGCAAATCAACTCATTGGACAAATGGCACCAATACTAAAGAACAAACATGTATCAATAACTACTAAGAAAACACTTTACAACACAATCTTCCTACCAACTCTGTGCTACCAATGCCAAACCTGGACAATGACAGAAAAAGAGAAAAGAAAAATCACAACAACAGAAATGAGGTTCCTGAGAAGAATACTCAACGTATCAAGAAGAGATAAGATCAGAAATGAAGAAATCAGGACTAAAGTGGGGGTTAAAGCTGCTCTAGATTTTATTAGAAAGCAGCAAGTCAAATGGTTTGGCCATGCAAGTAGGCTACCAGTCAACAGCATGCCACAACAGGCAATGACGTACAGACCAGATGGAAACAGAGGAAGAGGCCGACCACGTAAACGCTGGACGGAGGGAATAACAGAATCCATGGGAATGTCGATATACGAAGCCCATAACCGGGCACTCTCACGAAGTTTATACTTCACCTCGACACCGCAAGGTACAAGAGGAACATGATGAGATGAGATGAGATGAGAGCGCCGTTAAGCTACTCTTTTTTGATTTCCAACTGCCAAGGGATATTTTACGAGCGCAACAATACACAAGGGTGTCTGATCTCACAACCCAGAGACCAGGGGAAATTTTATTACTAGAAGTCCACGTGAAAAAATCCCGGTCCTCACCGGGGCTTGAACCCGGGACCTCCAGCACTTGAGGCGGACACCATACCTCGAGACCACGCAGCCCCCGAGAGAGAGAGAGAGAGAGAGAGAGAGAGAGAGAGAGAGAGAGAGAGAGAGAGAGAGAGAGAGACATACACACAGAGAAATAGTTATGGGATTCACACACAGATGGACACAGAGAACATGCATACACACTCACAGGGAAGTGACACAGAGAGAGTATACAGAGACAAACATGCAAAGAAATTAGATTTACATGTCCCGTCAAAGATATTTTATTTATATATTATATATTATATATACACCCCACTGGATGAAATGAATGGTCATCATCATTCTTGATGGACAAACAACATAAACATAAACATAACAACATTTTATTTATACAGATTTATTTGAGATACAATTTAAAACACCACCTACTCTGTATAGACCTTCTATACCAAATATTTTAACAAACCATCGATGCATAAACTGCCATAAAGATGACATTCATTGTCCTTTGTATATGACAATCGTGCTAGCTTCATCAAATGCCTCTACATTACATTGGCCCCTTGTCATCTTGACAGACGATAGTTTGTGCTTCAGAAAGGCATAATAACTATTACCCATGGCGGTAGTGAATGTGACTGATAAGGCCAATTCACGCTGTAAATGTTCATCCACACTGGGTGCATGTGAACACATGGTCATTTCCACCATAATGCACCATCTTACATCTCATACACTCGGTGTGTGACTCATCTGCAATAATTTTCTCCTTTGTCTTTATTAAAAAACAGTGACACCTGTAGGTGTCTCCCACCGTCAGAGGCAACGCGTGGCGCCCCATGTCTACGCTAATTGACAGGGACTTATAACCCGTAACAGTTGCCTCTCGCTTTGATTCCGAGACCAGTTAAGACCAGGGATGGAGTTATTGCCTCTCCGTAGCACAAAGCCTGGGCTAAAATATAGAGATCATGTGTTGCCCATGCAGCATGATCCCTGTCTTGGCCTGCCTAATTCACTCCAGAGGAAAGGTAACACCTATACATCTGGAACAAGACAAGCTGCAGAAGCTGCCAGATCAGCAAAGGAATGCTCTAACTGTCCGCCTGTCAGAGCTTCGATCCTAGACCAGCTGCCAACCAAGGCTCAGGGCCTGATCTGCCCTGCCATTTTGTCTTTAGGTTGCATTTCCTCGCACCAGGGTAAGGCTTGTACCCTCCCAATTGAGCTCTTCTGCCCAAAGCCGTTGGCACAATGTGGGGTGTCAGATTTGGTAAGCGCTGCCCAACGTTCGGCGCTAACAGAAAGCAGGTAGTACCTTCTACTGTCATACGGTAGCTCAGTCATATCTGACTAAGACCTGACATCACAAAAGCCTCTAATGCTATAATAAATATCAACATGTAACAGGTCCTCTGCAAGACATCCCTCTCATCATGAACTGCTGAGAGAGTGTCAATCTCTTAACAGTTCCCTTGCCTCAGGCATTTCCATGTCCAGAGTGTTCTTAATGTCATGTGTCAGCCTCCATGTTCTTCAGCCCTATCCTCTTCCATGAACCACATCTTTCATTACTGTTGTTTCTAAGTTACTGTGAATTTTAATACTGTCCAAATAATTCAATATCTCAGGCATGATCCTGTTTATAAGCCAGTTTTTTCGATGTTCAAATTTGGTAGAATGTCAGCATTTTTCATCTTGCGGATTCACAGTATTCTAAGAATTGTTCTGTAACATTTACATTCAAAAGCCTTGATTTTCTTTTTCAGTGACTGTGAGATGGTCCACGATTCACCTCTGTATGTTGCCACAGGAAAGATGCTTGTTGCTAAAATGTGTACTTATATTTGTTTGCTAGTGTTACTCCAATGTTTAGTAAAGGAGAGCTTGGCATATGACACCACATCCTCGAGTCTGAGAATGGAGGTGGAGGAAGTTTCTGTAGCTTTCCACTGGCTGGAGAACAAACTGTATGATTGTAAACATGCTGGAAAAAGTGAAGACTGGCATGCTTCATGCAGAATGGCATGCATCGATTCAGAGGTCGCGGGTTGTGAGCATTCGCTGGATCTTTTCTCCAGGACACTCTGGTGTGATTGGAAATGAACAAACAGTTAGATTGGCAGGTGCTGCATCATTAAGGGGTGATGTGATGCGTGATGAGGCAGATGTGGTGAAGGCCCTCTGGGAAAATGTGAATAATACAGAACAGATAGATATCATGGTCTAGAAAGAATGCAGCAGCAAGGGTGGTTAGAGGATCTGGTCGACAGTTGTCATTCAGAGGTAACGCAAGACGGACATATAATCAGATTACAACAGGCACCAATAGTATTGGCACTCTTAGCTGACTGGTGATGGTGAAAACTGAGCAATTATGGGAATGCACTGAGTGCAATGATGTCGGTTCTTGACTCAACTCAACTCTTCATGAGGCAGCTCTGCATTGCTTTGGTCAGTCTTCTGACTTCATTTCAATGGTCCCCATTGTTGTTAACTCTAAAAATAAGATATCTGAAATTGATGACATTTTTTTCATTGTTGATTGTAATTTGTGGTTGACATGTAGTTTAGCCTGTGGACATCATCTTTACCATCATTTAAAAGACAAGAATGTGTTCTGTCATCAGATCTCTTCTATCTCTATAGTAAAATAATAATCAAAGAGATCAAAGAGAGACCAGAAATATGAGTTGAAGTTTATAATAAATAATACTCATAACTAAAAACATAAAAGATCTGCCAACATCTGTTGGAGATGGTAAAAATAGGGAGTGCAAAAACATGGGCGTTTCTTGTCAAGAAAACAGAAGCAGTGACTATAACAAAGAAAAAGATAACACCAAAATGTGATATACCAATAGAAGGGAAAATTTTTAACAAATGCAATATGTTCAAATACTTATGGGCAATCACAACATGAAATGGAAGATGCGTAACATAGATTAAGAGCAGAAAAGACCACCAAAAGCTGTGTTTCAGAAGTTGAAAAGTATCTTATGTAATAAGTCACTTTGATTGCATATCAAGAAGAGAGTACTGAAATGTTATTACCAAACCTTTTGTGCTGTATGGCAGTAAATCCTGGAATGTGAATGAAAAATATTAGGAAAAGCTTTGAAACAATGAGGATGTGATGTCTGAGATGAATGTTGTGAATATATTGGACTGCCAGAGTAACTAAAAACGAGTGCCTGAAAAACACTAATGAAAGAAGACGTTATACACAACTACAAGAAAGAGACAAAGAAAGTTTATTAGTAGGGAAATAATGGAAAACACAGTGAAATCTGCAAAGATCAGCGATAGAAGAGGCAGAATGACAGAAATGATGTAGGATGGAATAAAACGGTGACATGGGGGATTAACATCAATAGAATTGATCCAGAACACAATGGACTGAGATCTGTGGTGATAATGTATATCTTCGCCATTTAACAGGACTCATGATGACAGGTTGAAAATGAAGTGTTAAAGAACATTGTTAAAAGCTGAAAGTTTAAGAATGTTCAAGACAGAGGTTGACAATGCCTGAAAATACTGGTTAGATTGGCAAAGCAGCATAGATAATGATCAGTGACTGAACTTATCAAGAAAACAGAAAACACTTGCTTGTGGAAGGACGTGATTATCTACATCATCTACCATGGCACATGATAGTGATACATCTGGAAACATTGAGCCAAAGGTTTTTACTTACAGTAGTATAAATTACAGTCCTTAAGTCTGTCAGTGATGAAGTGAAATTGGAGAATATATGTCCTTTAAACGTGCCAGCACATCTCACTATCAGCTGTGGTATATCTGAAACAGAAATTGCAATATATGTACAGCCAGATATATGGTATAGTATGGCATATGTAACTTTCTTCCAATTATTAACAATATTTGCTTATGACAAGAGAAAATTAATTATAGAAATGTTTTATTAAGCAAAAATAACATCTTGAAATTAATGTTCTATTTGTTAATTATTTTGTTAAGAACTTATTCGCTCCAAATATTTGTTTACAGCTTTAAATAAAAATCTAGTTTACTATTATGAATAAATATAATTCTTTAAAAATGACTACGGAGTAACAGACAAAAAATTTTTTAAATAACAAAAACATACACATTAAATGAAAATCTCAATCATGTCACATTTTATGCAAAAATCAGTCTGATGCAACAGAAGTTTAAAAAAAAGTTAGCTTAATAGGAAAAGAAATACACCTGCAAAGTAAATAATGTATAAAGTAAAGGAGTCTTTGTGTACTTTATAAAAATAAAAGGTTAAACAGAAAGGCTCTGGATATCATTCCCTATACGTAAGCACTTTATAAAGAATTTAATCATCATGGAGTGCTGTGCCAGTTGGCATAGACAATCATAATTGTCCCCAGGTGAATGATCAAAGCAGAACAAGAGAAAGAAGATTCACATCTGTACAGTTTGCATGAAACAAGACAGCTCATCCTATATTTTAACAGCAACCATTTCTAGAGTGTACTCATATTTGTTTTTACTTTTGTTGTTCCACTGCTACCTTGGTCTGTTAGTTACAGGAAGTCACAGTGAAACTCAGAATATTTTGGCTGCTTGTGATTTCTTGGCAGGTTTACGTTCAGTTGTTTACCACTGTTTTCTGAATGACCGGCACTCTTAGCTTTGTATGAGAAACTAATTCAAGGCAGTCTGCTTCAAAATTGCCCGCAAAAGTGTTTTGAACACGGTATGTGGGTCTGTGAATTGCATTCATAACTCCTTCACCCCAGAGCCGGTGTGTAAAAGTCACACTGTTCTCGGAACAGTCCAGTTCTATCCAGCATTTTTTTAGTGCAGCATGTTCTGGTCCAGTCCTTAGACGCCCAACAATGTTAGATTCCCTGCGAGCCCAATTATTAAACCTTTGAAAATGAAGTTTGTTAATTTGTTCCCTCAGTGATTGCTCAATAAGTGGGGGAGATGTCAGTGAGAGGCCACAAGGTTCACTCCCAGCATGGGGCTAGACATTTCTACATGAACCATTGGTTTCTAGTGATATCACATGATCCCTTAGGATATTTCTACATGAACCAATAGTTTCAAATAATATTTGTTCCCATGATTCCTTGGGATATTTCTACATAAACCATTAGTTTCAAATGATATCTTATGTTCCCATGATCCATCGAGATATTTCTACACGAACCATTAGTTTCTAATGATATCTTATGTTCCCATGATCCCTTGGGATATTTCTACACGAACCATTAGTTTCTAATGATATCTTATGTTCCCATGGTCCCTTGGGATATTTCTATTTGAATAACAAGTTTCTATTAGTATCATATGTTCGTATGATATCTTGGGACATTTCAATGTAAACCACTGGTTTTTAAAGATATATGTTCGTATGACATTTAGGAAAATTTTCATGAACCACTGGTTTCTAATGATATCATATATTGTCATAATCTCTTGGGACATTTTAACATGAACCACTGGTATCTAATATTGTATGTTGCCATGATCTTTTAGGACATTACAACATAAACCAGATGATCTGGCCCATGTTTGTCCACTCATGCCATATCTGTCCCTATTGAATTAAATGCAATATGGGATGAGATTCAATTATAATTGCTCTAATGACTTGAGTACCTGCTATTCTACTTGAGGTGGTATATAGGCTCAATTTTTCCCAGCAACAAGTTAAAATCCCATGACAATAAGAAATTGCAAAGAGTACATTGGCAAAACTGTGAGGGAATATCCATGGGTGGACAAAATCTGTTGCCTTGGATGGAATCTGTTAGTACCTCTGAGTTAGATGTTATGCACTTCCCTCAAATAAATAATGATGAAGAATTGTCAATAACATTTAGACATTTAAAAAACACACTCACCATGGCTGCTCCTAATCAGTATGGTTTCATCAGAATCACAAATTTGTTTTAAATTGATATTGTTTTCCTGAGCAAACCGGATGTCATGTCTACATGGAAATACAAAAGAAATAAATTAGTACTAAACTGGCAGTATTGCTCCAGACAATGAGTTTTTCTGACACAACTAGCAAGTAAAACAAAATTAATTTCAAGCCTTTAAGTTATTGTTAAGTTATATTGGACGCCGGCTCCGTGGCGATGGGGTTATGGACGCAGTTAGTGATACCGCATACCGGCGTTTGAAACACAACTGTGCGCGATTTTAAAGCAGACTATGCTGCGTTAGTTTTTTACAAAATGGTATGAGTGCTTAAATTGATTCAGAGGTCGCGGGTTGTGAGCACTTGCTGGATCTTTTCTCCAGGACACTCTGGTGTGGTTGGAAATGAACAGATGACTACACAGGAAGCCAAAGAAGATTGATAAACCAACACAGAACTGGTGTCATTAGCCGCCATACGCTGCAGGATTTGCTGAGGAGGGGATCCAAGCACTTATGTACTGAATGGCTCGATGTGCAATGAGGAAGATCTGTCGACTAACTAACTAACTAACTAACTAACTAACTTGATGCATGATAAGGCAGATTTGGTGTTGGCCCTCTGGAAGAATGCGATTAGTGCAGAGGAACAGACAGACTATCATGGTCTAGACAGAATGCAACAGCAAGGGGTGGTAAGAGGATCTGGTAGACAGTCATCACTCAGATATAAAGCAAGATGAACATATAATCAGACTGTAATGGGCACCATTAGTATTGGAACTCTACGCTCGCTGTTGAAGATGAGGTCTGAGTGCTTATTGGAATGCCCCATGTGCGGTGATGTCGGTTCTTGACTCAACTAAAGTTAATAAATGAATTATACTTTCATTGAAATACTTAAACCTGATATAATTCAATTGTGGAGCATTTAGTTACCCCCGTGGCAATTATACATTTACAATGAAACCTTTCTTTCTACACAAGACTGGTTAGAACTGCCTACTTGCTAGAGCCTCTGTATTTTTGAGCAATCATTTATTGTTCATCAAATATACTAAATGTGTCTTCTTTGTTAACTTTACAACTGCAATTTAACTTATTAAGTAATTTTTTATATCTCACTCTCACTCCCCATTCCATACATAGTTTAGACCAATGGTTCTCAACCTTTTTTGGCCTGTGTCCCCCTTCACCATATTTTCAGAACATCATTCCCCCCCCCCCCCCCCCTTCCTATAAAAAAATTTGGCCCGTGCTCCCCTTCACCATATTTTCAGAACGTCATTCCCGCCTTTCATATTTCCTATCTAAAAATCCCCCCACCCCTACACAGTATACGTAAACATGGAAGGTAAATTTAATAGCATATACTAAAACAAGTCTAGACGTCCACATAAAACATGATTTGATTGATTGATTGATTGATTTAGGAACCGACATCACAGCATTCGGGACATTCCCATAAGCGCTCCGTCCCCATCCTCAGCAGCCAGAGAAGAGTTCCAACACTAATAGTTCCAGTAGCAATCTGATTATATGTCCATCTCGCCTTTCCTCTGAGCATCGAGCGTCGGCCAGATCCCCTCGTCACACCTCGCTGTCTCATTCCTACCAGACTATGGTGATCCATTTGCTCCTCCGAGGTGTACACGTGCTCCCACAAGGCATAAAACATGATTTGTGGGTCTACTTACTTTATAATATGAATTTTAGAAGGATGAGACGTACATAACTGTAAAGTATGAAGGGAAAAACAATATAAAGTAATTGGTTCTTGTATTAACGTGATCTTGAAATGGTCTTAAAATTCCCACCTGGGGGGGGGGGGGAATTCCCCACCGGTTGAGAACCACTGGTTTAGACTTAAAATTAATAATTTTGTGTGTTTGCGCTTGCTCGCTTTGAACTCAAGCATAGCCCATAAACGCTACTTCTAGTACCATTGGACTAGCTTACCCTATTACCAGTGTCTCTCGCCATCAGGCGAACCCACTCCGACTTCAGAGGTATTTGTAATTTACATTCCCAAGTCATGGACTAAAACTGTACATACAGATTTAATTAATAAATTACTTTGTTTTTGAGCAGAAGACAAACTTTTCTGGCAAAACTTGGCATAGTTGCTGCTTCATTAACTGGCGCAATAATGGCAGGCACAGATCTGGTATCAGGTTCTTGGGCGCTATAACAACACCCAGAGGTGTGTTAGCATTGCTGTCTGTACCACAGTGTACAAGGCTTATGTTTACCAGCTCCACAGCTACAGCAAAGACAAGAACATAAGTAAATATAAATGCCCACTGCTGTATATTGGTGTGCATAAAGAGCAATTACAGTTCTTTACATCATTAAATGTGTCCTTTATTAAATTAATAATGTATGAAATTAATCTTGCTCTATAATTATTTTTTTTATTGTCATTATACTCCTCATCGTCATTATCATCATCAACCAGTGGCTAGTTCTGTGCAGAACTTTGTCCCCATAAGTCTTTCAAAATGTCTCTGTATCATAAGCCAGGACCTCTGGATCCAAGTCCACACTGATGGGTCAGCACAAAATGCTGTTCGAAATGGAGGAGCGGGAGTGTACATAGAATACCCAAATAATACTAGAAACACGGTCAGAGTACCAACAGGAAAGTATTGCCATAACTATGATGCTGAAAATGAGACAATCAAGATAGCAACAGTGAAATTACTAAATACCAGCCATGGTACACAACCTGTGGTGCTATTGACAGATGCAAAATCAGTACTCGAGGTGCTTCTGTCTGGGAAATTGCCAGTACTAAGGACACTACTTTCTGAACTTAGCAGTCAGTATAAGGTCACCATACAGTGATACCATCTCACTGTGGAGTACCCAGAAACGAGAGAGCTGATCGATTAGAAAGGAAAGAGAAAAAGAAGAACAGCTTGATGTGACTGTTACATATCACCAAAAGATAAGAATGATCAAATCAGTCAGAAAGCCACCAGAACCTGCTCAGGATGACTACCACGTTATGGACAGACCAGAACAAGTCATTATTCTGCACCTCAGAACAGCACAATAGTTAAGCAACTACGTATACAAAAATTCAAGATTGGTGAATCAGCCATGTGCACATGTGGATTGACATTGCAGACAGAAGAGCACATACTCCAAGACTGCCCAAAATATAACATATCTAGGCAAACCTTCTGGCCTAGAGAGACAACAGTGGAAGATAAACTCTATGGACCACTGAGTGAACTAAAAAAGACAGTTAAATTCATGCAAGAGACAATAATGCAGTTATAGACATATTTCAAGTGAACGAAAGAAGGAGAATAAGCCAGGTGTCCTGCCTCTGCTGTTGTCATGTGTAAATTATTTATCACATCTTGAATCCATCTATAAAAAAGTCGCTTAAAAGTCGACAGGGTCGACTTCATTGCACCAGGTTTTATCCCATATGGCTCGGTCTCTTTCCGCAGCACGGAAAGCGTCGCACAAAACACGAACTCCGTAGCTTTTAGCGACGACCCACAGGAGTCTCCGAAACATTTAACTCGTAAACCGAAAGACGCGGCCCGGAATCGAACCCACAACCTTCGGAGCACGAGTCAAACGGCTTGACCACTTCGCCACAGAGACATCAATCCATCTATATTGTGATTTACTTTTCTCAGCTTCTCTGATACACTTTTTTCCATAATGATCTTTTCCAAACATGCACTTAATCTTCACCGACTGTCAATATGTTCTCCAAACCCTCTCTTTTCATCTCCTTCTTTTGTCTTACTGCTTTTTCTGTGACATGCCATAGAGAGAAGGCAGATGTAATTTTCTGTGTATCGGTTGTCTTTTCGCTTGTACTAATGTCACATTTGATTTCTTCATTTTCCCTTTTATTCCACCTAGCCAACTCTTCCTAGGTCGTCCTCTCACTATTCACCCCGATTTCTCACTTAGAAAGCTATAACCACTGGTTGTTCTTGTTCCATTCTAAGTGTCCGAATCATTTAATTCTTTGGTGGTTTATAAAGCCAGAATGAGGTGTTATTCCTACATTTGTTGTTAGTTTTTCATTTGCCTATCTCTTCTTATTTTTCCAGCTGCATTTGTATACATCTCATCTCACATGACGTAATTTTAACACCTATGCAATTCTGGGAGTTTCTATGTCTGGTATTGATAACACAGCCTCGGACTAATAAAGCGTCTATCCGCTTATTCTTTTAATGAATGTTGATATTTAATTATTTAGATGCTCTAGGATAGGTACTATTTGATAACTGATGTTTTTTGTTTTCTGCATTCACCTTTCTATTTCTTTATCTAGTCTTTCATCCTCTGTGGACACTCTACCCAGATACTTATAATCTCTTACTCGTTTTATGATTATTTTATTTATATTTACATTATCTTGAAATGGTGTTAATTGAATTGTCATAAATTCGTATTTGTGACATTAAACTTCATAGCAAAAGAATGACAGCAATTGTCAAGGCTGGTGCTGAAAATCTACACTGTTTTCATATAGTAAAGATATATATATATATATAAATATAGTAATTAATATAGCGTCTGCAAACATCAGCTTGTTTAAACTCTTCTCATATGTAACCAAAAATCAGTTTTGCCAGCTGTCACTAAGATGTGAAGTTAATTTACCTTCACAACGTGCCTAAAACATCTTGACTATCTAAGTCTGATTTCTGTAATCAATTTATGGTTTTCATCTGCTTCTTGAAGGAGAGTCTCATTTGTTTTTCCATCCATCCAGGGCATTCTTTGCTTTTCTTCAGAAATTACATTTCCACTGCCAACAGATGTTTCTCAGCTTGTCTTGACAATGAATTACCTAAAACATGTGGAGACAATTATACCAACCGAGGCCTAATCTCAACTAGTCTGTATGTGCTGTGCTGAATCATGACATGGCTGCATCCTAATGTGCCTTTCTACAGATGTCATGTTCCAGTTCTGGTCTCATAAACCTGCTTGCTAGCTTCTAAGCTTTAAGAGGGAAGAAGAGCTATGCAATAGTCCCAGGGAAACGCACAGTTTTACCATGTTGAGAAAAAGTTTCTAAACCACTCTTACTCTGATAGATGCAAGACTTTTCATTGGGCTTAATAGTTAGAGCTCACAGGCTTCCAAAGGATTCATAACCAACTAACCAACCATGTTCTATTCACAGAATGAAAGCTCGCTAAGAGGGACGGACACTCTTGGTCAGATTTTTATTCTAAACCTGCGATTGGCCTAGCAAGACGGCAGGTGATTTTGATATTACTCATAGAAAAACTAACAATATAAACAGATTGACCCAAATGGATATAGACCTGGCAATGTTAATGGACTACGAGATAGATCAGCAATTCAAAACATAGGCACAATGAACATCTGCGGTTTTAATAGTAAAGAAAAATAGCTTATGGAAACAATGGAAGAGAGGAAAATTGGACTGATGGGAATAGCAGACACCAGAATAAAATCAAAATCAAATCAAATCAACTTTATTAGGGTCACAAATTGGGCGCGCAGGCCCGTCTTACATTCGGCCCTTCCAATCACTTGTCTTTCGTTCATCATGAGCATTATACATTTACATAGGAAGAAAAATAAACATTGTGAAATGAATGTTGTAAACATAAACAAGGCTAATTACCATGTTATGAGGCCCATCTCCCACCTATCCATACATCACCCCACCCACACACACACACCCCCACCTACCCACACACACGCGCACCAAGGGACACATACACACCCCCACCTACCCACACACACGCACAAGGGACACATACATACCCCACCAACCGACCCATCCCCCTCCCGCACATCCCCCACCCACACAAACACTGCCCTCACCTGATCCCCCAACCAAAACACACTCGCCACCCACAAACATTCCCCCACCAACCCACACATCCCACGCCCATCCACATACACATCCTCTCCCCACCCACACCTCAAACCACCCATCCCCCAGCCACATCTCCATCGACAGCATATTCCCCACCCATGCACACAATCCCCCACCAACCCACACATCCACTCACACATCCCCAAACCATACACACACATCCCCACCAACTGACATGTCCCTAACCCCCCCCCCCCCCCCACATACACACACATCTCCCTAACCACCCATACATCCCCAATCCACTCACACACACCCCACCACCCACACATACAACTTCCACCCACCCACACATGCCATAACCTAATCCCCCACCACACAATCCCCCACCCGCACATCACATACACCCCCTACCACGCACTATTCCCAACCCACGCACCACACACACACATATCCCTCACCAACACATCCCCACTTACACACCACACACATATCCCCCACCCAGATACCACACAATATTCCCACCCACACCCACACAGATACCCTTACCCATCCACCCCACATACCCCCACTCACACACCACAAAAATCCCCCACCCACACACACATACCTCACCCACACAATATCCCCAACCAACACCTCTCCCCACCCACACACGCATTCCCTACCCGTCCACCAACACACACTCACTCACGCATACATCCTCCACTACGCACCCACACACCCCCACCCCCAACCAAACATCTCTCGATCACAATACCCCTACCCACACATTGTGAATTGTGATAAAGGGGGAGAATGCAAGGAGATCCACCATAGTTACACATTTGTCTACTCTGGAGTGGAAAAGTAAGAAAGGGCAAGACACGGTGTAGGAATTGTGATTGAACCATGGTTAGCAAGAGGAATACTAGAAATAAAATATATATCAGAAAGAATCAAAACAGTGAGAACAAAAGAACAGACAGTTACTGCATATGTACAAATATATCCACCATGTAAACAAACAAACATGAGCAAGAATGCGAGGAGTTTTACGAAGACATCCATGACGTGCTAAATAAAATAGAGAAGCAAGACAACATCACAGTTATGGGAGATTTCAATGCAAGACTAGGACATAACAGAGTGGGCATAGAAAAACATCTTGGAGCATTTGAAGACCAACATAATGACAGAAATGATAATGGAAGTAGACTGATAGAGCTATGCAGCCAACACAACCTCTATATAACAAACATATTCTATAAACACAAACACTCACAAATATACACCTGGTATAAATGGAACAATCTAGATATCAAAATCCAAATTGATTTTATATTAACAAGAAATAACAGAAAGAGAAATATATTAGATGCAAGGACAGTGCCCAACTTAAGTGTAAACACAGACCACAAAGCAGTTGTTGCCACAATAAGAACCAACAGAAGAAAGCAAAGACCAGGAAAATACATGTCATGCGAATCAATAAACTTAAAAAACCTCAAAGACGAGGCAGTGAGGAAAAATTATGAGAAAGAACTGAAATCTTTGTAAAATTATCTATAGAAAAAAATACAGTGGAAGAAGAATGGGAGGTGTTCAAATAAAGTCTTTTAATTACTGCAAATATAACGTGGAACCATGAAAAAACGCAAAACATGGATACAGAAAATATCAAGTTGGTGGAACGCAGAGGTAAAGAAAGCTGTAAAAGACAAAAAGGAAAAATATAAAAAGTGGGTGAAGAGCAAATCGGACCCTGATTACACAGAACATAAAATAGCGAGAAGACATGTGAACAGAATAGTAAAGAGAGAAAAACAAAAAGACTGGGAGGAATATGGAGAAACCCTAAATAAAAACTACAGAGAGGCAACTAGAAACTTCTACGAAAAGATCAATGCAATGAGAATCAGAGGAGAACACTTTGACCCTACTGAAATAATTAACAGCAAAAAAGGAGAACCAATAAGTAAACAAAAACAAATCCTAATGAGATGGAAGCAGTACTTCGAACAACTTCTCAACATTTCATCAGACGCCACAGGAATTCAAGAAACCAACACAGATGCCATCGAAGAACTAGAACCAGGCATATAGAAAGAATATATTGGTGAAGCTGTCAGATTAGCCCCATTGAACAAATCACCAGGACAAGACAAAAAACCAAATTAACTAATTAAAGCAGCAAGAGAAGCAGGAACAGCATCGCTACATAGACTATTCAACCATGTTTTGGTAAACAGACACCACGAGACTGGAGAAATGCCATAATTATTCCGATTTGGAAAAACAAAGGCAGTAAAAGAGACTGCACACAATACAGAGGCATTTCCCTTTTAAGTCATACTAGGAAATTATTTTGTAAAATTCTTGAAAAAAGATTACAAACTATTATAGAACCTCAGCTAAGCGAAAAGCGAAACACGCTTGGATTTAGGAAAAACAAAGGATGCACAGATGCCATTTTTGCTCTTAGACAATTTATAGAAAAATCAACTGAATTTATGAAACACTCTACATAGCCTTTGTCGACCACGAAAAAGCATTTGATAGAGTAGGTAGAAACAAGCTGTGGGAAATCCTTAAATGATATGAAGAGAGTACACATTTAACAAACTTATGTAGAAGCTTATATAACAACAATGAATGCATAGTGAGAACAGATGGAGGACACTCAGAACCCTTCACTATAAGATCTGGAGTACGATACAACAAGGTTGTGTCCTGTCCTCTCTCTTGTTCATAACCTATATTACCAACATATGTAAAGAAACCAGCCAAACGTAAACCGCAAGACCCACGCATGATGAACAAAACACAGAAGAAGAACCATCAGCAAATTACACCATTAAAGAACTTCTGTTTGTGGACGATCAAGCACAAATAGGAAAATCAGAGGCAGAATTACAAGACCACTTGAATAGTTTAAACGAAATCTGTGAGGAACATAACATGTAGTTATGTGTAGCATAGCATGAGGTGACCCACCTCACACTGGATTTTATTAGAAGGCAGCAAGTCAAATGGTTTGGCCATGCAACTTGGTTACCAACTAACAGTATACCACAACAAGCAATGATGTATAGACCAGATGGAAGCAGAGGAAGAGGCCAGCCATGTAAACGATGGTTGGAGGGAATAGCAGAGTGCATTGGAATATCCATACGTGAAGCCCATAAGTGGGCACTCTCCAACTGTTTATACTTCAACTCCGCAGGGTACAAGAGGAACAAGATGAGATGAGATGAGACACCCTATACTTGAGAATAGATGACACCATATTAATATAGTTTGGTAATCATGAAGAATATGACACCATATTTTGACCATATTACATTCAGTTATGACACAGAAAATGAGGCAAGCTTCAAATACTTCAATCTATTCTTGATCTCTTTTCACAAAGTCTAGTCTTAATAAATAGATGTGCCAAGACATTTAAAGGTATCCACTTCTTCAAACTTTTTTACAAATCAGTGTGATTTTATTTAGAGTTAGTTACACGTTTCTTGTTCTTAGAATTACAAAAACCAGTTAATAAAACATAATATACCTACATACAAATATAAGCTGTAGTGTTATATGAATCAGACATTTAATTCTTCATTATTATTACACAGCTAGGTAGTAAATTATTTTCCTAATATATGAAAAATTACAGAAATTTCATTACAATACCCGTTTTTCAAGATACATAGGAATATATTTATAAAGGCCTCATAATTTTCCAAAAAGAAAACAAAAGGAATATTTTAACTGATATGCCTAAAAATATGAATGATATATAAATACAAATACAACATACTTTCATATACTGTTACTGTTAATTTATTTATACTGTTACTACTAGTGTACTAGTGTTTACATGTAAATGTAAATGTAAACTAGCTGATATAATGGCAAAGTGTTATTCTATTTATCTGTTCGCTTCACTGACTTTAAACTTATGACTCACTGAGCACAAGCAACCGAACCCACCCAGTTAGAATAACCTCTGTTCCAGATGTAGAGAAGACGAGCCGAGAAATAGTTAGAAACATCAACCAATCGTTGTGTTTCAAAAATAGTATTTAATACTTCAAAATTACTCACTAAATGTACACTAAAAAATAATAATAAAATTAAAGCCTTTATCTATATAACATTACTGTCATTACAGATTACAGAAAACAACAAACTAAACTAAAGACAGATTTAAGATGTGTTGGCCTGTGACACAGGCAGTGGTGCTTGGTGAGCTAAAATATTTTTATTATTACTAATTAACAATAGTGACTGAAATATTAGTAATCCTACTCGCAAAATAATTTGCTTATCGTTGTGCAGTAAATAAAAACCAAAATCCATAACAGAACACCCAGGAACCTGTTTTATTTGAACGCGGCATATCTGTCAGTGAGCATTAAAATAGTCCTTAACATCTCTTCGCTCTCCAATTTGTTTACGTCTGCTTCCATGTATTTGACATGCTGTCATTGTAAAAACCAACCCACAGTGATACACAATTAACAACGGAACAAACATATTATACCAATACATATAATGCTGTCTACGGCTGATTTGTTCCTATCTAACATTCGGCTGCCCTAAAACGATCCGATCTGACACTAAAATTAATTTACTATTTTTAAAGTATAATTTTATGTAGTATAGTTTAAGCTGTACTTTTCTAACTTGCCATTGACACAGTTGTCGTATCAAACCATATCATGATTATGATCGGTATGATGAGGATCATCATCATCATCTTAATCGTGTACCTGTCGAAAAGCGCGAACAATCAATTTTGTCATACTCATGCGATCAGGTCTGTGTCTGTCCCGAATATATCATATTGTGTAGCCCACAGATATATATCTCTGTATGCTTCCATTGCTCTTTTCATATCAACTTTTCAGGTTGTCACTAAGTTCTTAAGTCGCTCATATACCACCCCACCCACCCCCCTCCGCCTCTTTTTTCCCCACAACTGATAGTAAACAGTGCGAAATGCTATGTAAACAGAAGGCATCAAAGACAATCTTTACAAGACTACGTTAAAAATAATGGAACGGATGTTGCGACTACACAATCTTCATAGGTAAACAAAAGCACAAGGAAACGATATATTCTTCTAGCTACAAATATACATAAGCATCGTTTACCGCGAAAGCTATCGATTCAATCATATATTTATATACAATGCATAGAAGAAATTCCATAAACAAACACACATAGTATTGTTTGGTGCTCACAGAAGGAGACGAAGGAAGTAGAGATTAGAGGACGCACTAGACAACATAAAATTTGACAGCTTTAGTTACCGACCGGGATTCGAACCTGTCACCTCCAAATAACGATAGCGCCTCGCTGCAGGAACAAATGTATTTCGACGCATGACCAACTTAAACATGGCCCATTCAGTCACAGTGACAAACTACACACATGTTTTTTTCCCCCCTATGCATGTATAATGCATAAACATATACTATGGGTACAGTTTACATGAAAACAAGACTAAGAGTATTTATCTGATAACGATGTTTACTTGATGTTTACTATGAAACCTAACTCTTTCTAACAGCAAGAATATTATTCCAAATTATATAACGAAGATACAAACAACATATTGCATAATTTAATGCATGACATGGTTGACCACGTGATATATTCAGGACAATAACACGCCATTTAATAGAATCATGACATGTTAGGGACAGATAATTTTTCTTTATGTGCGTTTTATTTATTTTGGTTGAAAGCATTCATTATGCTACTTCATTACGTGTTGAGCTTTTCAGACTTTTCTATGTAATATACACCTGATGTGATACAGTGAAATATGTCAGATAATAAATTAGGCTATATATTGTTTATGTCTTTATTATTCAAATTCATAACAGGAGAACAATGTTTTTAAATTAAATAATTTCAAAGCTTTGACACACAATGCCTCCTCAAAATGACTTTATAATGAAATTAATTTGCTTAAAACAAAACTGGCTCGGATTGAATGGGTGAATCTTATTACCACAGAATACGTTTAAAAAGAAATGTAAAAAACTATTAATAAATAATGATTATAAACGTAAGGTAGAGGAGAGGCAGTACATTATATTCTTGGCATCTGTAAAGAAGGTAGTTTGCCAGGGTAGATTGCTTTCTGCATTCACCTTTCTATTTCTTTATCTAGTCTTTCATCCTCTGTGAACACTCTACCCATATACTTAAAATCTCTTACTTGTTTTATCTTCTACTTCTTCTTCTTATTCAGCGTTCCGAGCCATTGAGGTTCTTTGCTGCAAATACAATCCATCTCCATTCGTCTCTCTGGTGGACCTTCTCTTGCCAGTCGTTGATTCCAAGTGCTTGTAGGTCTGTACATGTATTATCTCTTCACCGCCTTCTTGGTCTACCTCGGGGTCTACGGTCATTTATTTTACTTGTTTTATGATTGTTTTATTTATATTTACATTATATTGAAATGGTGTTCATTGAACTGTCATAAATTCTGTATTTGTGACATTAATCTTCATAGTGAAAGAATGACAGCGATTGTCAAGGCTGGTGCTGGAAATCTACACTGTTTTCATATAGAAAACTCTGAGTGTCTGCAAACATCAGCTTGTTTAAACTCTTCTCGTACGTAACCAAAAATCAGTTTTGCCAGCTGTCACTAAGATGTGAAGTTAATTTACCTTCACAACGTGTCTAAAACATCTTGACTATCTAAGTCTGATTTCTGTAATCAATTTATGGCTTTCATCTGCTTCTTGAAGGACAGTCTCATTTGTTTACTTTTCTTTAGAAATTACATTTCCGCTGTCATCAGATGTTTCTCAGCTTGTCTTGACGATGAATTACCTAAAACATGTGGAGAAAACTATACCAACTGAGTCCTACTCTCAGCTAGTCTGTATGTGCTGTGCTGAATCATGACATGGCTGCATCCTAATGTGCCTTTCTACAGATGTCATGTTCCAGTTCTGGTCTCATAAACCTGCTAGCTTCTAAGCTTTGAGAGGAAAGAAGAACTATGCAATAGTCCCAGTGGAAATGCACAGTCTTACCTTGTTGAAAGAAAGTTTCTAAACCACTCTTACTCTGATAGATTGGGCTTAATAGTTAGAGCTCACAGGCTTCCAGAGGATTCATAATCAACTAACCAACCATGTTCTATTTAAATGAAGGCTCGCCAGGAGGGACGGACTCCCTTGGTCAGATTTTTGTTCTAAACCTGTGCCTGGCCTAGCAAGCCGGCAGGTGATTTTCATATTACTCATAGAAAAACTAAAAATATAAACGGATTGACCAAATTGGATATAGACCTGGCAATGTTAATGGACTATGAGATAGATCAGCAATTCAAAACATAGGCACAATGAACATCTGCGGTTTTAATAGTAAAGAAAAAGAACTTATAGAAACAATGGAAGAGAGGAAAATTGGACTGATGGGAATAGCAGACACCAGAATAAAGGGGGAGAATGCAAGGAGATCTACCATAGTTTCACATTTGTCTACTCTGGAGTGGAAAAGCAAGAAAGGGCAAGACACGGTGTAGGAATAGTGATTGAACCACGGCTAGCAAGAGGAAAACTAGAAATAAAATATATATCAGAAAGAATCAAAACAGTAAGAATAATGACTGATTGACTGATTGATTGATTTAGGAACCGATATCACAGCATTCGGGGCATTCCTATAAGCGCTCCATCCCCATCCTCAGCAGCCAGTAAAGAGATCCAACACCAATAGTACCAGTAGCAACAGTGAGAATAAAAGAACAGATGGTTACTACATATGTAAAAATATATTCACCGTGTAATACAAGCAAAAATGAGCAAGAATGTGAGTTCTACAAAGACATCCACAAAGTGCTAAATAAAATAGAGAAGCAAGACAACATCATAGTTATGAGAGACTTCAATGCAAGAGACGTCAATGTAAGACTAGGACATAACAGAGTGGGCATAGAAAAACATCTTGGAGCATTTGGAGACCAATGTAATGAGAGAAATGATAATGGAAGCTGACTGATAGAGCTATGCAGCCAACACAACAAACACATTCTATAAACACAAACACTCACAAATATACACCTGGTATAAATGGAATGATCTAGATACCAACAGCCAAATCGATTTTATGTTAACAAGAAATAACAGAAAGAGAAATATATTAGATGCAAGGGCAGTGCCCAACTTAAGTGTAAAAGCAGATCACAAAGCAGTTGTTGCCACAATAAGAACTAACAGAAGAAAGCAAAGACCAGGAAAATACATGCAATGCGAATCAGTAAACTTAAAAAAACCTCAAATACGAGGCAGTAAGGAAAAATTATGAGAAAGAAATCTAAATATCAACATGCATTAAAAGAATAAGCGGATAGATGCTTTATTAGTCTGTGTTATCAATACCAGACATAGAAACTCCTAGAATTGCATAGGTGTTAAAATGACATCATGTGAGATGAGATGTATACAAATGCAGCTTGAAAAATAAGAAGAGATAGAGAGACAACTGAAATCTTTGTAAAATTACTGCCATGAGTCTGGTTAAGTAAAGTCTGGTTGAGTAAATTACTGTAGAACAACGGTAGGATAAACTGTCATGGGTGGCCAGAGGAAAAGGAGACACCGGTAGACGGCTGATGAGAGTAACCAATAATAGACTAAGGCAGAGGCCACATGATCAGAAGGATCGAGAAGGGCCATGAACAAAGGGATTCAGTCGGAGTTCAGACGCCATCACAGACAGATCGGAAAACGGAGAATAGAGCCAAGAGTGCAGCCATCGAGCATCTGGAGAGATTAATGGCAGGAAAGCAAGTCATTCTACATCTTTAAAGCAGGCAATGACGGCTGATAAGTTCACCACCGCGACCAGGCGGCGAACATGACAATTCGACCACCAGGTCAAGCTGTGTAGTGTGCGAGGAGTTGACCACCTGTAATAGCCTGAGGATGTTAAGCGGGGCAGGCGTAAGTAGTATGATAATAACTAGTTGTTCGGGGCTAATGTACAATGTGTTAAATGGCCAGAGTGCCAATGTCGCCAAACTGGGCAGTTCTTGTTGAGAAAATAAAGTGTTATATGATGGCCGTCTACTATTCAGAAACCGACGTTACTTCACTGTGTTTTAACGCACATTTTGTGGTAATTGTCAACGCCGCTTGCACGCACCCCTAAAGGCACGTTGGCAACCATGGGGGTTCAAGCCGGAGACTGAACTTGGAAAAAGAGGACCAGGCAATGGTGAGCGATATTCAGAAGGAAAAAATAATCTGCCTGTGAAGTATATTACATCGAGCGATTCCAATATCAAACAATACAACATGGCTAATGACATACCGGTAACATTGTGAAGCTACAAATATACAAAAACAAATGGGTGGCCAGAGGAAAAGGAGACACCAGTAGACGCCATCACGGACAGATCAAGAAAGTGGAGCATTGTGTCGGCGGGGAACCACAGCCATGTTCACATCACAGAAATCGAGAGACCGGCGTTATAATATGAAGATGTGGACAGTGAGTCAAAGGTGAATATGAAATCTACGAATCAAACGGCATGGACAGCGTTAAAGCGTTGTAGAGTCCGTGTTACAGCAAAAGCGATGGCCAGTACACTCCAGGCCGGTAAACACGCTACAGTACAGGGCACGAGGTGAGCTGTGTCACCCGCTTGAGGGGCTTTGGGCCCGATAACGATGCAGGACAATAGTTGTATGTAGGTAAATTGTTAGAAGTTAGAATTGACTATATAATGTTGTGGTGAAGTAAATAAAGAGATTTGTGCGGCATGTTCTGCCCAGGGAAAGCCGCTGTGATTCAGTGTATTCGAGTATGTGTTTAAGATAGTTTGCCAGTGGAGCGACAGCATACCCTGATCAGCACATTGGCAATTACCTATAGAAAGAAAAACAGCGGAAGAAGAAAGAGAGATGTTCAAATCAAGTCTTTTAATTACTGCAAAAATAACATGTGGAACCACAAAAAAATGCAAAACACGGATACAGAAAATAACAAGTTGATGGAATGCAAAGGTAAAGAAAGCTGTAAAAGACAAAAAGGAAAAATATAAAAAGTGGTGGGTGAAGAGCAAATCGGACCCTGATTACACAGAATATAAAATAGCAAGAACACATGTGAATAGAATAGTAAAGAGAGAAAAACAAAAAGACTGGGAGGAATATGGAGAAACTCTAAATAAAAACTACAGGGAGGCAACTAGAAACTTCTACAAAAAGATCAGTGCAATGAGAATCAGAGGAGAACACTTTGACCCAACTGAAATAATTAACAGCGAAAAAGGAGAACCAATAAGTGAACAAAACCAAATCCTAATAAGATGGAAGCAGTACTTTGAACAAATTCTCAACATTTCATCAGACGCCACAGGAATTCAAGAAACTGACACAAATGCCATCGAAGAACTAGAATCAGGCATATAGAAAGAATATATTGGAAAAGCTGTCAGATTAGCCCCATTGAACAAATCAATGGGACAAGTCAAAATACCAAATTAACTAATTAAAGCAGCAAGAGAAGCAGGAACAGCAAGGTTACATAGACTTTTCAACCATGTTTGGGTAGAACAACAGACACCACGAGACTGGGGAAATACCATAATTATAATAATTACAAATTATAAATTAAAAATAATTATAAGCTCGCAGGTAAGGCTAATGTGGAGGGCGGATGCACCATGGACCAGGCTTACATTCTGAATGCTCTACGAGAAGTAAGACTTTTGCGAGAACGAAGCGATGACTGCGAATCTACAACCATGGTCAGACTGCGAGAACAGCATATTAAAAGAGGTGGGGCCAAACAAGAACACTATACAGGAAGCCAAAGAAGATTGATAAACGAACACAGAACTGGTGTCGTTAGCCGCTACACGCTGCAGGATTTGCTGTGGAGGGGATCTGAGCACTTATTGACTGAATGGTTTGATGCGCAATGAGAATGATCTGTCGATTGATTAACAAACTAACTAACTAACTAACTACCTAACTGTCACAGCCTCACATAGGGGCGGTAACCAACATAAAGTAAGAGATAGTGGCGAAGGGGCTAAAACTCCCGCTCAAGGGAAAGAAGTGAGTCACTCGAAGGCTTGAAGAATCCAGAGCCTTCTCGAAGGACTGGTCAGTGTGTCCACTGTCCCGTGAACACTGATGTGGCCCGCCGATTACGGGGTCCACGAGAAACTCGGATAGAGTTACCACCCGTGTCGGATTGCGACACAGGTGAAACGGCAGAGACAGACTGGACATCGGAGAAGCAACAGGGCTTACCTTAGGGGGACTTGATAGTTCAGACCCATGTGTATTTAGGGGTCATAGACATATGCTAGATAGTTGCTTAGAATTGTTTGTTATAATCATGTGTGATGTAAAACCTCTGTGATACGCAACTTGTCAAGTGCGGGCTTGTCAAAACCCACTTCACCAGCGCACTGTATATATTATATAAATAAATGTTGCTATGTTGTATCTAACGGAGTTTGTTGCCTGTGTGAGCCCGAGTTCAGATCCCCTAGAGATCTAAGACTGTAACAGGCTATTTGGGGGCAATCGCCGGTTTTGGCACAAGCTTTACGTTCAGACAGCTCTTGGTGGCCAAGTAAAAAAAAAAGAAAAGTTAAATTATATCAAGTTTAATACAGAACAAGTTTAAAAAGAACTCTGCAGCTATCTAGTAATGAACTAGTATTAGTCCCTCTTCAGATACATTTCAAATGATGTTAATATTATGAAATTTGACATGACTGTGACATTTAAGTGACTGTTACTAATTTTTTTTGATTCCAACAGCAGATTGTTCAGCGAATTATCGGGTGTACGTATCCTATCCTCCAACAGTGGCGAGAGAAGAAGACTACATTCGCAAGTTCAGAGAAAACAAGATGAGTTTCATATCATGCTCATTGCAACCCTAAGCAGTACTTACCATCATCCATTCATGTAACATTGTTACTTTGCATTGATTTGTATGTATATTCATAACCTCATAACCAACAAAACTTTTCAGTTGTATTTGCTCATGTAAACATTAAGGGAAATAACTAAATTTTGTATTTCCCAACTATTTTCTAAGGGATTTAATTTCAGTAAAGTTAACAACAACTAAAAGACAAAATGTCAACTTTAGAACAATGTATTGAGTTAGGTATTAGATTAGGATATAAAGAGGAGAAACTGTCAGAATGGGCACAAAAGACGCATTCAGAAAATATGGCACGAGAGGAAAGAGCAATAGAATGAGAAGAAAAGAAAATGCAACTGCAAGCTGAAGAAAAGAAAATGGAATTGCAGGCTGAAGAAAAGAAAATGCAACTGCAAGCTGAAGAAAAGAAAATGCAACTGCAGGCTCAAGAGAAACAAATGGAGCTTGAGGCCGTGGCCAAACAAGCCCAGTTAAATGCAGAGACACAAATAAGACTAAAACAAATGGAAATTGACTCCAACCTAGAAATGTCAGTAAACAAAATGAAAAGTAAGGAAGAGGAACAAAAGTACAACAAATATAAAGGCCTCGTTAAAGCATTCTGCTCAGGAGATTCTATCAGCGCATACTTAGAAAACTTTGAGTGTTTAATGACCTACCATAAGGTCGCAAAAATCGACTGGTCATTTATTTTGATGAGAAATTTAGCTCTTGAACCCTTAAAAGTAATAGAGACAGTTCCACAAGATATGAGGAAAGATTATGATTATTTAAAGCAAAGAATACTTCAACATTTCTCACTAGATACAGCAGGCTATCAACAACAGTTCGCAAAATTAGCCCCACAACCTAATCAAACCTTCATAGACTACATGTCTACAGTTCAGGATATATGTACAAAGTGGATAACCTCAGCAAAAACAAATAACAACCATGACAAACTGAAAGAACTCATTATAATTGACAAAATTATTAATACAATTCCAACACCTTTTTCTAAATTTTTGAAACAAATGGATTGTAAAACTATCCAAGAGGTAGAAGCCAAGGGGAGCGCATTTTTTACAGCGAACCGCGATATTTTCCAGTTAAACATGGGCCAAAATGAAACAGCGGCAGTTACAAACACTAGATACTCAAAACCAACTGAAAATAAGTTCAAACAACGCTCGAAGTTCACGAAACCAGTCAAGTGCCAGTATTGTCATCTGACACACGAAGAGTACGCGATGTGTGACAAATCACCGAATTATCCGCATCATCTCCAAATGATAGTGGAGAAACAAAAGAACAAGAGAAATGCGTATCAGAGAGCGGTCAAATGCTATTTTTGTGCCAGCTATGGACATTATTCATGATTTAGTGAAGGGCGAAAGATAATGAAGCAGGCCAATGCCGCACTAATTGACACTTCCTCAGAGGAAGAGATTGAACAACTGAACGAATGTGACAACCAGAATGAAAGTTTGAGTGAGCTAGGGAATGCAGTGCAAATCATTGACACCATTACAGATAACAAATGTAACACCTGTAGAAAATTTCAGCTTGATACAACGTTGTTATGCGGCCACACAATCCCAGTTTCTAACGAAATGGCCACGCAGCCTTATCATCAACAGGCAAATTAAATTTCACAACAGGTTTTGTAAATAACAAAAAGTGCACATTAATATGCGATTCCGGCGCAACTCTTTGTGGAATTAAGAAAACATTAGTGAACGACAAAGACTACACACACAAATACGTAACTTGTCGCACATTCGCAGGCACGATCGAAAGATACCCCCTAGCACTTGTCGAAATTCGCACACCGTTTATATCAGGACTAGTATTGTGCGCAGTACTAGAAAATCCTGTCGCTGAGATTATCCTTGGGAATCTGCCCAACATAAGATCTTGCTCTGAAAAGGAAATCAGAGATTGGGAGCAGAAAAACTGTAGCCAGAACCCAAACAGCGATTCTAAAGGGAAACACCACGCGTGCTTGTCTCAAACTGCCAAAAGCACAAGGGAGACAACCAATGACGTAATTCAAAATGAATTCACCGAGGTGGATAATGCAGGGGCGGTTGAATCTGTCAGTGATACCACCAACTTAAAACCTCGAACTGAGGATGCCATCGATCCACAAATTACCAAGCCTGTAGATGTGCAACAACACATGGTTTGATGCACAATGAGAATGATCTGTCGATTGATTAACAAACTAACTAACTAACTAACTACCTAACTAACTAACTAACTAACTAACTAACTAACTAACTAACTAACTAACTAACCATAATTACTCCGATTTGGAAAAATAAAGGCAGTAAAAGAGACTGTACACAATACAGAGGCATTTCCCTTTTAAGTCATATTAGGAAAATATTTTGTGAAATTCTTGAGAAAAGATTATGAACTACTATAGAATCTCAGCTAAGCAAAACACACTTGGATTTAGGAAAAACAAAGGAAGCACAGATGCCATTTTTGCTCTTAGACAACTTATAGAAAAATCAATCGAATTTATGAAACACCCTACTTAGCATTTGTCGACCCCGAAAAGGCATTTGATAGAGTAGATAGAAACAAGCTGTGGGAAATCCTTAAATGATATGAACAAACTTATGTAGAAGCTTATATAACAACAATGAATGCATAGTGAGAAAGGGTGGAGGACACTCAGAATCTTTCAATATAAGATCCGGAGTACGATACAACAAGGTTGTGTCCTGTCCATTCTCTTGTTCATAACCTAATACAAACAACAAATGTAAAGAAACCAGCCAAACATAGGCTGCAAGACCACCGCATGATGAACAGAACACAGAAGAAGAACCATCAGCAAATTACACCATTAAAGAACTCCTATTTGTGGATCAAGCACTAATAGCAAAATCAGAGGCAGAATTACAAGACCACTTGAATAGTCTAAACCAGTGGTTCTCAACCGGTGGGGAATACCCCCCCCCCCCTCCCCAGGGGGGAATTTTAGGGTTTCCAGAGGGGGAATGAAGATCATTTCAAGATCCCGTTAATACAAGAACCGACTACTTGATATTGCTTTTCCCTTCATACTTTACAGTTATGCAAGTCTCATCCATCTAAAATTCATTTTATAAAGTAAGTAGACCCACAAATCACGTTTTATGTGGATGTCTAGACCTGTTTTAACATATTTACCTTCCATTTTTACGTATACTGTGTAGGGGTGGGGGGATTTTTAGGTAGGAAATATGAAAGGGGGGGAATGACGTTCTGAAAATATGGTGAAGGGGGGCATGGGCCACATTTTTGATAGGAAAGGGGGGGGGGGGGAATGACGTTCTGAAAATATGGTGAACGGGGGCATGGGCCAAAAAAGGTCGAGAACCACTGGTCTAAATGAAATCTGTGAGGAAAATAACATGTAGTTATGTGTAGCATAGTATGAGGTGACCTGTGAAGTATATTACATCGAGCGATTCCAATATCAAACAATACAACATGGCTAATGAAATACCGGTAACATTGTGAAGCTACAAATATACAAAAACAAATGGGTGGCCAGAGGAAAAGGAGACAATGCTGGATTTTATTAGAAGGCAGCAAGTCAAATGGTTTGGCCATGCAACTTGGTTAACAACTAACAGTATACCACAACAAGCAATGATGTACAGACCAGATGGAAGCAGAGGAAGAGGCCAACCATGTAAACTACTGCAACACATGTTGTGTTCATTACGGATTCAAAGAATATGCTTAGCAAGGTGGAGAAAGGAATGTTTCATGTGGAATGGCTCTCGTCGCTTCAGAGGTCACAGATTGTGAGAATTGTATGGATATTTTGCCCTGGCCATGCAGGAATACGGGGGAATGAACAGGCTGATAGGCTAGCAGGGAATGCACCTCTTGGTGGTATCTTGCCTATGGACAAGGGGGAGGTGGTCGTGTGCTTGTGGGACCAGGTGGAGAAGGCATAGGAACAGATTGAGAACCCATATGTGGAAAGAATGAGATTGCAGGGGATCGGCAGGGGTTCTGGAAGAATCTCAAAATTGAGAGGGAAGACCAGGAGAACTTTTAATCAGATAGCGGTGGGAACGATTAGTAGTATGACTCTTCACTAGCTGTTGAACGAGGGGACTGAGCATGTATGGGAATGTCCTGAGTGCAGTGATGTCGGTTCTTAACTCAACTCAACAACGATAGATGGAGGGAATAGCAGAGTGCATTGGAATATTCATACATGAAGCCCATAAGTGGGCACTCTCCCACTGTTTATACTTCAACTCGACACCACAAGGTACAAGAGGAACAAGATGAGATGAGATGAGACACCCTATACTTGAGAAAAGATGACACCATATTAATATAGTCTGGTAATCATGAAGAAGATGACACCATATTTTGACCATATTACATTCAGTTTTGACACAGCAAATGAGGCTAGCTTCAATCTATTCTTGATCTCTTTTCACGAAGTCCAATCTTTATAAACAGATGTGTCAAGATATTTAAAGTTATCTACTTCTTCAAACTTTTGTACAAATCATTGTGATTTTATTTATAGTTAGTTACATGTTTCTTGTTCTTAGAATTACAAAAACCAGTTAATAAAACATAATATACCTACATACAAATATAAGTTGTAGTGTTATACAAATCAGACATTTAATTCTTCATTATTATTACACAGCTAGGTAGTAAATTATTTTTATTAATATTTGAAACATTACAGAAATTTCCTTACAATGCCTATTTTTCAAGATACATAGGAGTATATTTACATTTATAAAGGTCTCATAATTTTCCAAACAGAAAACAAAAGGAATATTTTTACTGATATGCCTAAAAATATGAATGATATATAAATACAAATATAACATTCATATACTGTTACTACTAGCTGATATAATGGCATAGTGTTATTCTATTTATCTGTTCGCTTCACTGACTGTAAGCTATCCTTCTTATGACTCACTGAGCACAGGCAACCGAACCCACCCAGTTAGAATAAGTTATAATAACCTCTGTTCTTGATGTGACGAGGCGAGAAATATTTTGAAACAACCGATCGCTGCGTTTCAAAAATAGTATTTACTACTCCAAAATTACTCAATAAATGTACACTAAACAATAATAATAAAATTAAAGCCTTTATCTATATAACATTACTGTCATTACAGAAAACAACAAACTAAGTCTAAAGAGTAAAGACTACGATGTGTTGGCCTGTGGTGACACAGTCAGACGGTGGTGCTTGGCGAGATAAAAAAAAATTTTATGTATTAGACTAATAAGTGACTGAAATATAGTAATCCTACTCGCAAAATAATTTGCTTATCGTTGTGCATTAAATTGAAACCAAAATCCATAATAGAACACTCAGGAACCTGTTTTATTTGAACGCGGCATATCTGTCAGTGAGCATTAAAATAGTCCTTAACATCTCTTCGCTCTCCTATTTGTTTACGTCTGCTTCCATGTATTTGACATGCTGTCATTGTAAAAACCAACCCACGGTGAAACACAATTAACAACGGAACAAACTTTAAATACCGATTCATATAATGCTGTCTATGGCTGATTTGTTCCTATCTAACATTCGGCTGCCCTAAAACGATCTGACGCTAAAATTAATTTACTATTTTTAAAGTATAATTTTATGTAGTATAGTTTCAGCTGTACTTTTCTAACTTGCCATTGACACAGTTGTATAAAACCATATCATGATTATGATCAGTATGATGAGAATCATCATCATCATCATCATCATCATCATCATCATCATCATCATCATCATCATCATCATCATCATCATCATCATCTTAATCGTGCACCTGTCGAAAAGCGCGAACAATCAAGTTTGTCATACTCACGCGCTCACTAATTTCTGATCAGGTCTGTTTCTGTCCCGAATATATCATATTGTGTAGCCCACAGATATATATCTCTGTATCCTTCCATTGCTCTTTTCTCATCAACTTTTCAGGTTGTCACTAAGTTCTTAAGTTGCTCATAATATATCACCCCCCCCCCCTCTCCCCGTCCATTTTTTCCACAACCGATAGCAAGCAGTACGAAATGCTACGAAAAACAGAAGGCATCAAAGACAATTTTTACAAGAATACGTTAAAAATAACCGAACGGGCGTTGCGACTACACAACCTTCATAGGTAAACAAAAACAAAAGGAAACGATATATTATATTCTTTTAACTACAAATATATATAAGCATTGTTTGTTTCGAAAGCTATCGGAGTCAATCATATATGTATGTACAATGCATAAAAGAAAGTCCATAAATAAACACATATAGTATTGTTTGGCGCTCATAAAAGGAGAAGAAGGAAGTAGAGATAGAGGACGCACTAGACAACATAAAATTTGAAAGCTATAGTTACCGACCGGGATTCGAACCTGTCACCTCCAAATGACAGCAGCGCCTCGCTGCAGGAACAAGTGTACTTCGACGCATGACCAACTTAAGTATTGCCCATTCAGTCACAGTGACAAACTACAAACATATGTTTTTTTCCCCTACGCATGTATAATGCATAAACATATACTATGGGTACAGATTACATGAACACAAGAGTATTTATCTGATATGATGTTTACTAGATGTTTACTATAAAAACTAACTCTTTCTAACAGCAAGAATATTATTCCAAATTATATAACGAAGATACAAACAACATATTGCATAATTTAATGCATGACATGAATGGTCACGTGATTTATTCTGGGACAATAACACGCCATTTAATAGAATCAGGACATGATAGGGACACAGATAAGTTTTCTTTATGTACGTTTTTTTTATTTCGGTTGAAAGCATACATTATACTACTTCATTATGTGTTGAGCTTTTCAGACTTTTCTATGTAATATACACCTGATGTGATACAGTGAAATATGTCAGATAATAAATTGGGCTATATATTGTTTATTTCTTTATTATTCAAATAATTTCAAAGCTTTGACACATGCCTCCTCAAAATGACTTTACAATAAGATTATTTTGCTTAAATTAAAACAAAAATGGCACGGACTTAATGGGTGAATCTTATTACCACGACTAAGGAGGCTATGGTTCTGTTGCCCTACTACTGAGTGAGTGCGTAGCACGACACTGTGAGCTGTGAATTTCACGTGGAATGCTTTTGTATCTGTCCGCGGTTGTTTTTAGCGTGAACTGCATGTTCGGAACGATGACGGCCGGCTGTTGCTGGATTGACTGGTTTGCCTTTTCGATTCACGAGTGCATTTTTCAGGAGACTACTGGGAATCGTCTCTGTAGCTACGGAGTTCGTGCCTTGGGCGGTGCTTTCGGAGGGTCGCCCTGCGGAAAGAGACCGAGCCATATGGGATAAAACCTGGGTCAATGAAGTCTTTCTGGTGGCTGCCGTTTCCATCGACGATTAACTGTATTTTTCGTGGAGGACTTTTGTGTTGGCATTCTGGCGGCGGCATTATGCACAGTGTACCTGTGCGGGCTGTTGGCTTGCCGACACTCCTGTCTATTCCAATGCTCACATGGGGCAGTGAGGAGCATTTTGTGTGATATTCACTGGCACAGGAACGGAGCAATATGTGGACGACCCGTTTCCGTAAAGTTGGAACCGCGACTAACTAACAAACTTACTAACGTTTAAAAAGAAATGTAAAACTGTTAATAAATAATGATTATAAACTTAAGGGTAGAGGAGCGGCTGGCCGAGTGGCTTAGAATGCCAGTTTCTCTTCCGGGAGACCCAGATTCGAATCCTCGGTAAGGTGTTGAATTTTTCTGTCGGAGTGGGGGTGGCTGGGGGGAGGAGGGAGGGACCCTAACCTGCACAGTTCGCGGCAACTGCGGCAACTGCACTAGCCAGGCAGCCTTAATTCCTCAGGCTAAAGACCACCCCCCCCCCCAACCCCATTTCTTCTTACACAGCAAGGTACTAAGGCAGTAGATGACAGTGACATGACAGACAATTCTCGGATGACATAAGATCACCAGACGATTTGGTGAATGTTCTTCGAAGTGTGTCACCTGCTCTGTTGGTAGATGTAACGTTTTCTAATTGGACAAAGACACGCTTGTAACTCGAGCAGACCTAGTTCGATTCACGGTCAGTGTGGCAAGGGATTTTGCAAAATGCTCAGAGGTCAGTGGGCATTTTGCGAATGTTAAATATCCATCGGCAGTTGAAAATCGAACAGAACAGGCTTGTGAGGCCGCTGATCATACTAAATTTTAAAATGACAAAACTTGCAAGCAAAATAATATTTGCAGTTATCTGGTGTGTCCAGATTTGAATCTCCCCATCGTACGGAGTTTATGTACTGTGCTTGTATTTTCCCTGTGTTATCTTTGGGATCTACGTATGCATGTGAAACAAAGGCAATAAGCAGATAAGCTGAAAAACACCTAATGGCAATGGGAATGTGATTTCCGAGGAAAATGCAAAGAATACCGTGGGCGACAACTGAACGTAATCTTTCCAAGAAATCACACACAGCCAAAAATGCTCGCGTTAACTGTGACGTCCTGTTCAGGATATGCAATTAACTTTAAGTGAGCATAGGCGGACAGGATTTAAAAAAATACAAATGAGACAGTTCCCGCAAGAAACAAATGAAATCCGTAAATTAAATCGAGCAATTATACGTACACAATCAATAATATTTTGACCTATTATGAAGAGAAATAAATTAAACAGCTTAGTGACAACTACCTAAATTGATGGAAAATAAGAAGCAAGGAGAAGACAGAAAGATAAATACCTGGACGGCTGGAGCACATGGCGTAATCAGAACAAGAACACAGACTTGATCCAAGACTGGTAATAATGGGAAATTGCGAACCGTGACAGTCTAAGCTTATCAGCATAGCAATGATAATGGTTATCTCTTGGATGAGACTAGATTGATTTCAAAGGGACGAGCAAAAGCATGTATCACAGGGACCGTTCCTGTGACGTATGCCCAACAAAGCACGTCCTCATAAAATATATGATAAAGAAGTTAAAAACATTAGCTTAATGGCGGGATTTCTGGCTATCAAAAGCGTTCTATTATTGATAGCTGGATGGATTAAGACAGTGGCATGGAGGAATAACATCAGCAGAGTTGATCCAGAACATCAAAGACCGAGATCTGTGGAAAGCCATGAACGCCTATGCCAACTGGCAGGGCACTTGATGATGATGATGATGAGTTTTCTAATGACGAGATTTCACAGCTTGCTGTGAATCTTTTCAAGTATTTACATATTTTAAGATAAAAGCTCGCAGGCTCAAGTAAGATTATGTCATCTTAAAGCTGTTGCCACTTATATCTTAATCTTAGCTTGGTAATCTTGATTTTGTAAAAGATGTATGTAAAGGACGTGTTTACACGCACCAGATATCTTTCGTTTCTTGCCAGTTAAACCAAACTGAAATCTGCAAAAATCCCAACAACATTTAGCATATACATATTTGTTAATGACAAAGTTGTAAGGTGTTTCCACGATTGCGATTGCTCAACAAGACACTGAACAGTACACAAGATACTATCTATAAGTGTAATGTTTTTCCAAGATTTCCCGGCTAGACACAGAACAGATTACAATAATATACTATAAGTGTAAGAGATCAGATGTTCGAATGAATACGCATACTTTTTATTTTATTGTTAGCGGTTCTTTACTTCTGCACTTTCTACTTCTAAACACAGACCAATTCAACATCAATGATTGTAAAGAACACTTCATCCATTATACCCGTCGTCTCAAATGTTGCGAACAAGTAATGAAAAACTTCGTGAAAGTAAAAAGGGAAGGACGAAGGGGAAGAAAAGGTAATGCATTTTTGTTTTCCCTTGCTTGCTTTGAACTCAAGTGTAGTCCATACACACTATTAATAGCAGTGATGGACTGAATTTTGCGTGTCGATTAGCTTTCCCTTTTATCAGTGTCCCTTCACTAACAGGCGAACCCACTCCAACTACAGAGGTACTTTTAATTTACGTCCCCAAGTCAAGGACGATAAGTCAACATTTTAGTCCAGTAGTCCAGTGTAGGGGTTGAACCCCTAACGCTCAGCATCAGCACACCGGATGTTTAAGAACACGCGTTCTTACCCATTCGACCATGCTGGCCTGCGAGGTAATGCATGAAATGAGAGAGAGAGAGAGAGAGAGAGAGAGAGAGAGAGAGAAAGAGAGAGAGAGAGACTGAAAGAAAGAGATAGACTCTCTGTGTGTGTGTGTGTGTGTGTGTGTGTGTGTGTGTGTGTGTGTGCAAGTGTGTTTCAAGGCTTTGCTGACAGATATGAAACACTTCAATGGCTCACTAAAAGCGGTCTATTTCCTTACATCACCAGGCATAGTTTCCACCCTCAGTGCAGATAAGGGAACAATGATCGACGACAAGAAAGAAATCCTCCTACGTTGGGCAGAGCATTTTAGCAACATCATGGGACGCAGAGGTGTTTCCAAGGCACCAGGGCCAGGTTCTAAACTGGCCAAGACCTACTAACAAGTCCTAGTTGCGCGTCCTGGGCAATAGGTCCCTTCGGGGTCCTGGCTAACGTAGTAGGATCGCTGATTCTTCCGAAGTCGGAGAGTATTTGCTTGCACGGCGAGGAACCACCAGTCTGCACACCAATAAGCCAGACATGGGACAACGGATATTCACGCAAACCTCAGTCCAGTTTGACATCACACTGATGTTGGACAACAGGATGTCTTCATCCGACATACAGGACTTCACGCTGGAGTTCACAGCCAGCGAACGCAAGCAAGCAAGCAAGCAAGCAAGCAAGCAAGCAACCAACCAACCAACCAACCAACCAACCAACATCATAAATGCAACTTGTTCCATCAATGACGAAACCATTAACTGCCTTCCACAAGTCCCCACTAACGATACTCCGGCTGACTTAACAACCATAGTAGAAATTAAGAAAACTATCCATCAACTTTCCAGTGGTAAGGCCACTGATCCTTAATCCCGGCAGAGATATATAAAGGGCGTTCATGTGAAATCCGTTCGTGCCGCACTGCGCGTATTGTGTACGTTAAACATGATCATGTCATAGTCATGTTGTAAGTAATGACCAATGAAAAAAAGAGCACGTGCTTATCGTCCCATGATGCATAGGTTCTGTTTCTGACCGTTGAGAAAATGACCAGGTTGATTCAAAATCCGTCCAAAGAAGCTCAAAGAGCGGTGATTCAATTTCTTTCATTTGAAGGATGTCGACCAGTGGACATTCATCGAAGAATGCAGGCAGCGTACGGTAACAAATGTGTGTCGAAGACAACAATGACAGACTGGGCACGGATGTTTCGGAAAGGACGTCAGTTCACGACATATCTTCGACGGCTGGGTCAAGCGCATATTCTTGCAACGGGAAAAAAAAAAACATCGGAAGGTGTGTTCACAGTGGGTACCACGGATGTTGACCGACCACCAAAAAGAGGAACGCATGGGATAGTGTTTGAACTACTTGTTGCGTTACAAAGTGGAGGGTGATGCGTTTCTCTTCCGCATAGTGGCAAGCTATGAATCATGGTGCCACCACTTTGAGCCGAGCAGCAAGAGAGAGAGAGAGAGAGAGAGAGAGAGAGAGAGAGAGAGAGAGAGAGAGAGAGAGAGAGAGAGAGAGAGAGAGAGAGAGAGAGAGAGAGAGAACGAACGAATGCACGAACGAACGAACTTTATTTTCAAAAGATAACACATTGGGCACGCAGGCCCGTCTTACATTCGGCCCTTCCAATCACTCATCTTTCGTTCATCAGTTCATAGTGCATTCACAAAGGGAAAAAAAAAACAATGTCAAATGAATGTTGTAAACATAAACGATGCATGTTACAATGTTATGAGACAAATCCCCCACCCACCCACCCATCCCCTATCCATCCGCGTGTCCCCCCCACACACACACATCTACCACCCAATCACACACATACCCACAGGCACATACATGCCTCCATCCATCCACCCATCCCCCAACCCACACATCCCACACACACCCCCACATACACCATCTCCCCACCCCCACACACACATCTCCCACCCACCACACATCCCCCACACACATCCCCCACCCACCCACACACAAACCCAGGCACACATGCATGCATCCACCCATCCATCACTCACCCATACATCCCCCCCCCCCCCACCTTCACTCATTTCCCCACCCACACGCACACATCCTCCACCCATCCCATAACCTACCAACACTCACCCACCCACATATCCTCCACTACCCACCCACACACCCCCAACCACTGAGAGAGAGAGAGAGAGAGAGAGAGAGAGAGAGAGAGAGAGAGAGAGAGAGAGAGAGCATGCATTGGAAGCATGCTGGATCACCAAAAGCCAACAAATTCAAGTTACAGGTTTCCGCTGGTAAGGTTATTCTGAGCGCATTTTTTGACCATGAAGGGCTATTGTTGGCCGACTTTAAAGAACCAGGTGTCAACATCAACTTGCAAACACTAGACAAGCTGCAACAAGCCATCAAGAATAATCGACCCGGCATGCTTTCTCGTGGTGTGATTTTGTTGCAAAATAATGCTCGTCCGCATGTCGCAAATATTGTGCAGGAAGCATTAGCAAGGAAGAAGTGGAAAATTCTGCAACATCCAGCTATAGTCTTGATTTGTCACCATGTGATTTTCATTTGTTCGGACCTCTAAAACAAAGCTCTCAAGGGGCAATGATTTCACACAGACGCAAACGTAATGAACGCGGTAAACACTTGGTTCAGTGAGCAACCACAATCCTTTTTAGCGGACGGCATTCGCCGCCTACCTAAACAAAGGAATGCTTGCCTGAATATTTACGGCGACTTCTTCTGACCAACCCATGGTGCATAATTCAATCAAAATGAATGCTTTGTTTAATTCTACCACATCTGTTTATGTTTCTTTCATGCTTTTGTAATAAAGCCATGGAACGGGTTTAAAATGAACGTCCCTAATACAAAGCAGGTCGATCTGATCTGATAGGGTAGCCTCACTAAGTCTTTACACATATATGGGTGAGCGAGATCTCGGAACAAGACGAGGACGCGTCAATAGTCCACCTATACAAACGTAAACGAAACTTCCAATTCTGTGACAACCACGGAGGCATCTCCTTGCTCTCAGTTACAGGGAATATACTCGCCATAATTCTTTTCAGTCACCCCGCAGCCCATCGTAACCAGGCTCTTTTTCCCGAGAGTCGACGTGGCGTTAGAAAAGAACGAGCAACTGTTGTCATGATTTTCGCTGCAAGGCAACTGCAAGACAAACTTCAGGAACAGAACTTTGAACTGTTTTCTACTTTTATTGATCTTACCAAGGCTTTTGATACAGTCGGCAGAGAGGGACTGTGAAAGATTAGGGCTAAATATGACTGTCCACGAAAGTTTCTCCAATTAGTGCGGCTAATTCATGATAGTTTGTAGGCAAGAGTCCAGGAAAATGGCAAATTGTCTGATTGTTGTGGACAAATTCACCTATCTTGGCAGCACTGTGTCCCAAACTGCTACAATATTTGACGAAGTGAATGCAAGAATCTCCAAGGTCAGCGCGGTCTTTGGCAGACTGTACAAGAATGTGTAGGACTGTAGCATAACGCAACCACCATTATTCATTTACCAACACCTGCCGCAAAAAGAGGAAACAACATTAAAAGAAATTGACTTCACAACCGCAAACGGAGACTAGGACTTAAAACTTAACATCGAAACTGGAACTGCATAAGTGACAAATGACGTGGATTCTTAGAAAGATTTCATCAGACCAAGCTCGGAACCCCATTGGTTGGGAGAGACACGTGACACGGCTTTCGCGCCAACGCCGGTATAGATTATGATAAGCAGCGCACTCCTGCGAAAACATGCCTGGCGAACAGACATCAGAAATTGTGTGACCAAATTTTCAAATAGAGGAGGCAGAATGTCTTAATTTCGGGTGAGCTTGTTAGTCCCGAGATTAGACTAAGAACCCGATGTATCAGGTATCAAGTAATAGTAACCCGTGTTTGTAATGTCAATTGAAATGTATTATTATTAATTAAAACCTCTGAAATGTAAAAATGCTCGACTGTAGATTCTAACGACGCAGAGCCGTTCCCGGGCAAAATGACTCTCCAATCCTCTCTTCGATGAAACTGCAATCTCTGATATTCTTAGAGATAATTATTAACTTTAAGAAGTGCATTATACTACTACATTCTATTCTAAACAACTGTGAGAAGTTATGATTCTAAAGCAATCTTGTGCATTTCACCAGAAACACTGTTAAAGATGCTATCACTACCTACAGCTGAAATGACAGTTCGTGTACTAGAATAAGTGCCTTGTTCTAAAACAGACTTATCTATGCCTATTTACAATCTAGAAAGCTGAAAGAGAAATCAATCTTTCCTTTCTTCTTCATCTATTGAATCAATAGGGTTTGACGGAATAAATATTTATATTTATGTCAAATTTTAATTAGATAAGAGCACTTATGAACTGCATTGCATCAGAAGAGTTGTGCTTCGTGGAACTCCATCACACGAAGTGAACTTAACTCATTACTCAACATAACTTAAAACACAACACCACTCAACACCACTCATCACCACACAACACACCACTCAACACAACAACAACAGATAATGGGAGAGAGTTATTAGACACAAGAAGAAGAAGAAGAAGAATTGGGAAAACACAGATAATTATTATACACGCGATAAACACCATTTAGTGGAAGAAATGTTCTAAATGTATGTCATTTATTTACATGCATCTTGACATATTCTCACTCTTGTCACTGTCTTACTGTACACGTTCACTGACCCCCAGGTCAAATGAGAACTTACATACAGCAGGTACCAACTGAGACAAGGCGTACACCGTGTGATAAACTCTGACCACCCCAAATTAACCCAACACTAGCTTAGAGAGAAAAGGAGGGGAGGGGAACTAGTTCCTACTTCAGGAATTTAGATTTCTTCCGACCTACTTCTAGAATATTGTATTGGTAGGAATGTATATATTTATGTGAATATTCATCAGTGATCTTGGTGGCTACATACCAACAACCACCCAACACATCAGCAAACTAACCACCTAAATCAGACCTGAGAGAGGGAAGCCGAGAGAAAGAGATGAACCACAAGTGAGATGGAGGATGACTTGGCCATGAGCAGAGTATGTGGAGGCCTTCAGTGGAGCTATACGGGCATACCTGAAGTGGATCCATCAGTCAATGGACCCTGGCTTACCTAATCTTCCAGTCACCAGGTTACTTTTCTCATTGGTACACACCACACCCAATTTCAGGAAACTGATAGTTAATTGTTGATTCATCTTCACACTTAATATGTACAACATCAAAATGTTTACTATGTTTCACACTTGTTGACATCTCATATATTGATGCTTGATTGATTGTCTGGGACAATGGTCCAATGTGCAACTTTTCTATTATCTTGTGTAAATCACAATAGAGATGTATGTACTGGCCAGAAGGCTCAGGCCCAGTCAATAAATGATTAACATGAATTGACCTTCTGTTAATTTTTCAGTTCAAACCTATCTGTGAGTCAACAACTTCTTTGTACATCATGTTGTCAGAATCTAATGTGATTGATTATGTGTTTGATTGTTTACAATATATCCACTCATAATGACTTATAAAAATGGGGGAGATAAGACTCTAGATCTATCAACTGCTCAATATCCATGTTTTCTTCATCTAAATCAGGCTGAGAAAATTCTCCAGACTTTCCTCAGATTTGATAACCAATAAGGGGGCTCCAGAGCTATCAGAATCATTGGAGAAGGGGCAGATTCCCAGTTAGTAATTACCATTCTCACCAGGGCCATAATCTATATCTCCTAGACATACTTAATAGAACGAGGCCTGCAGATAACTCAAGGTTCATATTCTGGGGTTATTGAAGATAGAAGAGGATGGGGCTCTACTTCTTTTGTTAGAGATGGGGCATGCACTACAGTGATCTCCCACTCCCTTCAAAAATATATGACAAGGACATAAATGGAATAAGCCTGCAAACAAAGCTGGAAGTCTACAAAGCAGTCGTATTATACATACTGCTTTATGCTTGTGAAACCTGGACTGTTTATCAGAGACACGCTAGGAAATTAAACCACTTCCACACAGCCTGCCTTAGGAAACTATTGAAGGTTAAATGGCCAAAAAAGATCCTTGATACCAGAGACCTAGAAAGAGCGCCCATGCCCATTATCCACACTCTACTAATGAAGAATCAGATTCGCTGGGCCTGTCACTTAACTCGCTTGCGAGATCACAGACTCCCTAAACGAATTTTTTTCTTTTTACCGCGAGCAGCGTTGATATAAATAAACGCCCCCAAGGCGGCCAGAGGAAACGCTTTAAAGACCCTCTGAAGATCTCACAAAAAGTATTTGGAATTCATCATGTCATCTGGGAGACTGCTGCGAAAGACCGAAATTCGTGGCGTACATCATTACGCAAGGGTGTAGTCACTTGTGATGCAAACAGGACTGAAAGAGCTGTGGGGAAAAAAAAAAAAGGCTGGACAGAAAAACCACCGGCGAAAATCTTCCTTCTGTAACGTCAAGCATTCTTTGCACACATTGTTAAAGAATATTTCGAGCCAAAATAGGCCTTACCAGCCATCTTAGAATTGACGGCTCCATACTTTCAACTCCACTGGATGAAATGAATGGTCATCATAATTACAACAATTACTCCACCACAAGCGGTCGTTGCCCGCCCTTAGCTACAGAGGTTCCACTTTGGCTGACATATCGATCTGGGTGATCGCTACACCCAGTTTGGATGCCCTGCTCTTCCCTTGTGGGACGGCTCCCGGGCCGACACGAGACCATTGCTGTTGTTTCGGTCTCATTGTGAGAATGCAATCGTATGTAGAGGATTTATGTACTGACGTTGTTCTTCTTGAGAGACGGTGACTCATATTTCAGGCAAAGTTGAACCATTTACTGCTTATCCTTGTCCCAGCCCACAACACTACGCTTGCTCCATAGCCAGGCCGAAGCCTTCTCCTCGCCCAGTCTTTTATGTGTCTGTGTTCTTGCTTGTCCCTTTACACGTAGTTGTTTTACCACATTGTAAGTTAGTTTGATCATCCTGATTGCACATCGAACCATTCAGTCCATAAGTGCTCAGACCCCCCCCCCCCCCCCTCAGCAAATGCCGCAGTGTGTAGCGGCCAACGACACCAGTTCTGTGTTGGTTTATCAATCTTCTTTGGCTTCCTGCGTAGTGTTCTTGTTTAGCCATCCCACTTTTAATTTGTTGTCCTCGCAGTCTGGCCACGGTTGTAGATTCACAGTCATCACTTGGCTCTCTCAAAAGTCTTACTTCTCATAGAGCATTCAGAATGTCAGCCTGGTCCATGGCGCGTCCGCCCTCCACACCCACCACTTTTTCTTTTAAACCACGTTGTATGCGGAGTTGGTAACAAGGCCTCTCGACGGCGAACAGCTTGGCGGTATATCTTTCCTGTCTCAGGCTTGCGATCATGTCACTGTATTTCTCCATCATATAGGTGTGCTGTTCCCCCACGCTTGACTCGAACAGAACAGTCAGCCCGATTAGTAGTAACTGTTGAGTCGACGGAGAGCACACTACAATGTCTAGTCGCAACTGAAACTTCAGGATTTCCGCTAAGTATTTGCCACGGCCCTGCAGGTCTAGTGTCAGCTCTCAGTCCTCAGCGTCCCCGAGGATGAATGGTAGGCTGTTGGGGCAGTCGACTCTGCTGTTCGGCCCTTGTCCAACTTTAATGAAGCGTCTGCAACCGGCTTTGACAGGTCTCATTGTTTGCCTGGAGTCTTGCTACATCCACTATGGCTGCCAGTTCGGTAAGAACCTAGTTGTGGCGCCACGTGAATAGGCCTTGCCCAAGGGCCGCCCTGCACGCAGGCAGTACGTGTTTTACGGTTTGAGCCCTTTGGTCTGCTAGTTGCTACACAGTGGACATGTTGGGTCTTCTGTTAACAGCTGATGGCAGAAGATCGTAAAGTGATCAGAGAACAAAGCTTATTCTCAACGTCGGCAAGCGCCATATGTAATTTTACGAGAGGGACTTCTGCAAAGTTCCATCCCATGACACACACTGCCCTTGCTGCGGCTGCTGCACCGCTGTCTGTACTCACTTGTCTTCTAGACCACCATGTCTCTGCGCTGCCTGTCCGCCGATTTTGACCACCATTGCGTGTTGTTTTGGCAGGGAAAGTCTTGTCTGTTGGACTGGATGTGCCCAATCACTTTCCTTAGTTGGTTATTTTGTGCCGATCGACTGCTTCACCAACCTTCCATTTCCTTCCTGCCCTGAGCCCTAGCTGGGAGCCGCTCACTGTTTCATCTTGGGACTCTCGCAGCATAATGGCGAGTCTGTATTTTCCGACATTGTATTCCTCAATAACAGACTTGAACGGGAGCATGAGCTTGAACTTATTTGAGTATAACGCTACGTCCGACAGACCTGGTGGCACTCTTAGCCATTTCCTTGTGGCTTGGCTGACTTGTTTCTCTAACGCCTCTAACGTGCTTGTGCACACGTCATAGATAAGTAGAAGCCATAACAGCTTCGATCTGCTCTTATTGATAGCTCTCAGGCCGTTTTCTGTTGTCTTGCGTATGTGTTTTACTGCGTTCTTGTCTGTTCCCCCATTACAGTGGGGATCGCCTGTTGGCCACCTTGAATACAATTACCGCCACTTTGCCCTTCCCGATCGATTTCTTGTGTTTGAAGCTCACCCTGCACCAGTTGACCAGTAGATCAAGCCTTTGTAGCATGCTGTCTGCATGACTCTCATCAGGTGTCAGGATTGTCGTGTCAACCATGAAGGCCTTGAGTGGCGACACCCTACACCCTTCCTTGAGTCTCAATCCTTGCGCGTAGCCGGATGCCGCATCCAGAACGACCTGCATGGCCATGTCAAATAGCATCGGCGAAATCGTACATACCATCGCTATACACACTTGGAGGTCAGCCCATGTTGTCGTGAACGTCGAGGTGGAGAGACGGAGAGTAAACTCAGAGAAATACTGCTTAAGCATCGATGTGATCTCCTCGAGCACGTGCTACATCCCAAGGGCCTGCCACAGCATCTGGTGGGGCTCTGCCCCGTAGGCGTTTGCCAGGTCCCACCATAACACGTGAAGATCACACTGTAAATTATAATAGATAATGAAAAGTTTCTCAGCTGAGTGATGGAGTGTCTAGGTGACTGGCCTTATGTTAGCTATTGGTCTACACAGGGGGATGCCACTTACCCCTCCACCCCTGCCCGAGATGAAGTTCAAGCACCCTCTGGAATCCAAAGATGACGCGGTGTTTGGCTACTGTGTATCCCTTCTCCTTCCTCCAACCTCTTGACCCTTCACAACGATTTTTTGTTGTCAAAAACAAGAAAGGCACAAAAAGAAACATAGTGGGCAATTTGGGAGAATACCCACCCATCTTTTACTTTCTTTGCCGACAAGAAGTGAGACACAAACAAAAATCAAAGAGAAGCACCGTCTGAGAGAGAATGCGCATTCTTCTTTACCTTTCTTTACCCCTGTTATTCAAACCCAGTGTCTTGAAGGTAAGGCCTCGGAAATTCTGCATTTGGTATATATTACATAATATCCAGGCTTCGTTTGAGATAATATACGTCTTCTACTTCTTCTTTTTCTTCTTCTTCTTCTTCTTCTTCTTCTTCTTCTTCTTCTTCTTCTTCTTCTTCTTCTTCTTCTTCTTCTTCTTCTTCTTCTTCTTCTTCTTCTTCTTCTTCTTCTTCTTCTTCTTCTTCTTCTTCTGCAGTTAATTTCCCAATGGATCATTTTCCCCCAATTAACTGCCAATAAACCGTTTGAAAACTTGTCAATGATTGGTTGGATTTTGCATCAGAAGTCATATACGATCGAAGTATTCAGTCTCTCACCAAGCCTCCTAAGTCACCTCTCACGACTACACGACGAGAGCGTCAGTATTCTTCCCTTCCCTTGTGGGTCGCGGCAACACACGGGTGTATAGCACACGTGCAGTACATTACATTACCACCGAGCAGTGGTGATGTGAATTCAGTCTTTGTTTGTGTGTGTTTGTATTTTAAGCTCCTCGTGCAGCTGTGCACTAAACAGGAAATGAGGTTGCAGGTGGCTGATGGATGCTAGACGAAGTCTATGACGTCAATCACTTCGGGGGACCGCTGATGGAAAGCAATCGATGCCAGTTAAACCTGTTTTGAATTATCGTGTAGCAAATTGTATTTCTGTCAGTTCAACCTAACGTTTCCTTACATATTTTCGCTTCTTCTCATAGGAATGAGTTTATAAAGTGCCCCCCCCCCCTTCCACACACACACCATTCCAAGAAATATTTATACATTAAAAAGGAAGTACTTATTTTAAGAAATGTCTGCAGTTATCAAAGACCCAAGCCAACACTTTCGTATTATTAGCGAGCACGTCAGCGAAGTTGATTGCGAACTGCACTGATGTCACGAGCACGCTAGAACGCGGGTTCGAAACCTTGGCTCGTCGACTGCAAAAGTGAGGGACAAATTGGCCACCTATTCTTCCGTGGATTCAGGCCTACAAAATGTGATAGCGCTATTACACTGCAGAGCCACAGCTAGAAATTGCTTCCGGACACATGTGTTATGTTATTTAACTCTTAAAGGACGTCATGAATTTCTCACTCTTGTGTCATATTTGTTCTATCCTTCTCGGGGTTTATATATTATAAGAGTAAGGATTCAGGTGATTACAAAATTTCTTCACAAGACACTAACAGAATACAACAAAATACTATAAATGTAAGGTGTTTCCAACATTTCTCAACTAGGCATTACACAGAACACAACAAGATAATATAGGTGTGAGATGTTTCCAAGATTTCTCAACTAGACACTACACAGAATGCGACAAGATACTATAGGTGTGAGATGTTTCCAAAATTTATCAACTAGACACAACACAGAATGCGACAAGATATTACTAATGTAAGGTGTTTCCAAGATTTCCCGTCTAGACACAACACAGAAGGCGACAAGATATTACTAATGTAAGGTGTTTCCAAGATTTCTCAACCAGACACTGCACAGAACACAACAAGATACTATAAGTGTTGGGTGTTTCTAAAATTTCTCAACTAGGCACTACACAGAACATAACAAGATACTAAAAATGTAAGATGTTGCCAAAATTTCTCAAATAGATACTACACAGAATGCGACAAGATACTGTAAGTGTAAGGTGTTTCCAATATTTCTCAACTAGGCACTGAAAAGTATACATCAAAATACTTCAATATAATGGTTAAGGTGTTTCCAAAATGTAACTACCGCACACTGAACAGTAAACTGTAAGTTTAAGCGGTAAGGCCTTTCCAAGATTTCTCCATTAGACACTTTGAACCATTGATCACTAAATTGTCTAGTTTATTTCTCCTCATAACTTGCATAAAAAATCTTGACCGTGCACGTCACCAAAAAAAAAAAAAAAAAAAAAAAATTCCTACCCACTTACATACCAATCTACTTACCTGCGTGCCTACCTACATATCTATCCACACACCCACCCATCCATCCGTCTATGTTATTCAGTTAGTCTGTCTGTCTATGTAACTGTGCGTTAAAATGCTACACATAACCAGACTGAATGAAAGAAGTGAGGTTAAACGTTAGGTGCATGTCTTTTACATGACGTCGCAATCAAACCCTGCATATTTTGGCCGTTTGTGATTTACTAGGCAATTGCTACATTCATAAGTTGCCAACACTTTCTTAACGACCGACGCTCATCAAATCGAAATCACCGCAAGGCAGACTGCTTCCACATTGTCTACAGTTGGTTGTGAACACTCGGATCGGTATGTCGGAGAATTGTGAAATGCGTTGACTGCCCCTTAGTCACAGCTATTATATAACCCAAACCCGCAGTATTATATAACCTACACATGCAGGATTATATAATATACACCTGCAGGATTACATAACCTACACCTGCACAATTACATAACATACACCTGGAGGATTACATAACGTACCCCTGCTAGATTATATTACAAACACCGGCAGAATTATATAACCTACAACTGCAGGATTACATAACCTACACCTGCATGATTACATAACCTATATCTGCATGATTACATAACCTACAACTGTAGGATTACATAACCTACACCTGCATGATTACATAAACCCCACCTGCAGGATCACATAACCTACATCTGCATGATTACATAACCTACACCAGCATGATTACATAACCTACACCTACATGATTACATAACCTACGCCTGCATGATTACATAACATACACCTGCATGATTACATAACCCACACCTGCAGGATTATATAACATACACACGTATTAATACATAACCTACTACTGCGGGATTATATAACCTACACCTGCAGAATTACATAATCTACACCTGTATGATTATAAAACCTACTCCTGCAGGAGTATTCCTACTCCTGCAGGATTATATAACTTACACCTGCAGGGTTACATAACCTACACCTGCATGATTGCATAATCTACAGCTGCAGGATTATATAAACAAGGAGCTGTGGTGAAGGGGTCACATACATAAGACCCTTTCCTATAAGCTGGATCTACTAATTTATAACTGCACACATGTAGTGTTGACAGTATAAACAGACAGCTGTCATTTTAGAAATCTCTCCAGTAAGTTCCCATTCAGAAGACACATTTGATCTTCTTTCACTTTTTCAGTGACAGCAATAGGATGGCAAGGCCAATAACTCATAGATTCCTTCGATAAAAGTGAACACAGTTTATTCCTCTTCATTAGTTACGCATTGCAGTATCATTTAGTTAGTTAGTTAGTCGCAGTTCCAACATCACAGCAACGGGTCATCCCCATTATGCTCCGTTCCTGTGCCAGTGAATATCACACAAAACGCTCCCCACTGCCCAATGTGAAAAGTGGAAAGGACAGGAGTCTTGACAAACAACAGCCCGCACAGATACACTGTGCATAATGCCGCCACCAGAATGTCAAAACAATAGTCCCCCACAAAACACCCAGTTCATTTTTGATGGAATCGACAGTCATTTTCCCAACTGGATGTTTCCTAGATGTTCACCCACACAGTCCACGAAATGCAGTTCATCGTCGATGGCAGTGGCAGTCAACCAGAAGCCCAGCAGCCACACATTTCTGCATAAGGCAAGAACCGGTCAACTCTGGGACATAGCCATCTGCCATCGCTCCGAACATGCAGTCACGTTCCAAAAAACCTCGGGCAGATTCAAAAGCATTTCACACGAAACTCACAGCTCACAGTGTCGCGCCACGCACTCACTCAGTAGCAGGGCGACGGAACCATCAAGCCTCCTTAGTCGCCTCTTACGACATGCGTGGTAGGCTACAGTGTTGCTATTCTTTGCTTCCCTTATGGGAAAGTATCATTTAATAGCTCAAAACCTTGAAAAAAGTCTAGGAGGTGAATACACTAACATATTCACAGCAGCCTTCATTACGAACAACCTTATGTGGTCATTTATTGTAATATCTATATATTTAAACGTGGAACATTCTACTTCCTGTCAGGGTTACTCAGTATCTAAACTATACACGTTTGACAAAAACACGTTACCTTCTTGACAAGTGACACATACAAAGATTAAATTACACATGTTAACATGATAAAACAGTGTATATTATATTAAATTTGCATACGGGCAACTGTAGGCAGACAAATATGATAGTTTTCACAACAACTGAAACAATTTGAAACACAATTAACTGCCAGCACTCCGAGAAACCGCTAACAAAACACTTTCTCCAGAACATTGAATTCAGTTTTTTCTGATAACCATGTCATTGTTACTCATGTACTACATGAATCTGGAGGGCGATCGAGTCTACACATTAAATAAAACTGACCCAGAAGGCAAGTCAACTGTGTCAGATGTTCTCCTGAGGAAAAGTATTCTCGACAAAGAATCATCATCAAGAAACGATTTGGTCTCCTCCCTACACAACAGCCAAGAATAGTCATGTGACCATGGCCTAACGTGTATTGCTGTAACAGTTTGATGTTCTTAAGTGTTGTCGGCGCAGCTGCTGGCTCTCATCATGCCATCTTACAAACACTGAGCATCTTTGAACTTGAGATTCAAACAGTGCCTGTGCGACAGTCTTTATTTTTTTTTTTTAAAGATTATGTGCTGTTTAACCTGGGTGCTGTCACTGTCCTTTGTTAGATACTATCTGCCAGCCATCCATAGATATACATGCACATTTTCTGTGGGGGAGTGTTAAACATTTGATCACCTGAAAACAAAGCATGCTTCTATTTCTTCTGAATGAGTGAAATAAAATTGAATGTTAAACAACAACAACACCCCCCCCCCCCCCAAAAAAAAAAAAAAAAAAAAAAAAAGAAAAAAAAAAAAGAATAATATTGATTCTGAACACATTAACAAAAAATGCTCAGAAAAAATACGAATTTGATATCGATCCATCAAATTGTAGATCAATTCAGATCCACCACAATAAATAACACAGGGCACGCTACTAAGAGATTTGAAAATGCTCCACTTAGTTTCTTCTAGTTCAGTTGTGTAAGATTAAACAAACTAACGGATACAACCATGGGTATTAAGAAGTCTGATGAACCTCTCACAAAGATGACACTGCGTGTTTGTAAGAGTATCAGCCCCAAGCTACCATGTAGCCTGCTTCCCACTAGATGTTGATATTACAGAAGACAAAACAGGTGTCAAACAGGGTTACTGCCCTTATGGTACATCCTTCTGTCAACCATGGGTGGTATTTTGGCATTGATATATTATGCCGGATATTATGGGACGCAGAGGTGTTTTCAAGGCACCAGGGCCAGGTTCTATACTGGCCAAGACCTACTAACACGTCCTAATCGTGCGTCCTGGGCAACAGGTCCCTTCGGGGTCCTGGCTAACGTAGTAGGATCGCTGATTCTTGCGAAGTCGGAGAGTATCTGCCTGCACGGAGAGGGACCACCAGTCTGCACACCAATATGCCAGACATGGAACAACGGATACTCACGCAAACCTCAGGTCCGGTATGGCACACACTGATGTGGGACAACAGGATGTCATTATCCGACATACAGGATTTCGCGCTGGAGTTCACAGCCAGCAAACGCAAGCAAGCAATGCAGGATATTTTGTTGAAAGTCACGGGTGGTTTCTGGCATGTATATATCACGCAGAACTAATTGATAAAAACCATTGCTGGTTTCTGGATGCATATATCACGCAGGACTTATTGGTAAAAACCATTGCTGGTTTCTGGCATGTATATATCATGCAGGACTTATTGGTAAAAACCATTGCTGGTTTCTGAAAAATCCAGACGTGTTTTATACATAATTACGATCTGACAGTCAGGGTTTGTGACTGGTCATTCCTGGTTTTCCACCCATAAAATGTAATCATGACAATTATTGAAGGTATATGACACTTCTGGAGATTGTGGCATTTCCAACAGCACCCTTTAAAAACACCTAACAAACACAACCATGAGTCTGGGCCACTTAAGATGAATAATAAAATAAAACGAGACATGACATTTATGGGAGAAGGGTATGTGCATTTTCCTTTCCCGAGTATTGACTTAGTGCTTAGGTTGCTCACATGGGTCTAGTCGAACGGTCAGTTTGCTTCTGACTTAAAAAGTGAGCCATAGCAATGGATCTGCCTATCTCACACATAATGAATAATGTTCTTCCTTTCAAAAGGGATATGGGTCCACCACTAAATATTTACAAAAATCACATATATACAGTACTTGCCTTAGCAAACCAGGTTGAGAAGATATATTTCAGGGAGAGATCACAATGTTGGGTTATAAAAACTCGTAAACAATATAAAATAATACAAAGTAATGAGGCTTTACTAGCCTTCATCAGCAAGCAAATACATACACAAAACATTATATATAATCACGGGGAAGACACTATAGTGAACACATTAAGGCACAAGAATGGGATGTGAAGAATGGAAAGATGAAAATAAATGAGAACAAAGTAAAGAAAACGAAAAAAAAAATAATTAAATTTGCTGCTTATCTCAGAATCCTAGGCCGTGAAACTCATACTCTGTGATATGAAATACACGTAGCATTGCCCCCCCCCCCACTCAATAATCGTATGAAATTATACAGCATTCATGTAACAAAGACACTTTAAAAATGCAGGAGTGTGTTATTATATATCTTACACAGTGTATACGGTGTGCTAACAACAGGTATGAATTCTTAGTGTGTAGTGTGACATAATGAATTGGATCTATTGGCAATCATATAAATGTTGGTCTTTCATTCTTTCGGTTGATAAATAGTTTCTGCGTCTGTATCTTTTCCGCTTTCCCTCTTTATTCATCATGAGTTTCAGAGAACAAGCTTCATTGTTACTGTCACAACTTAACTTTGTTCCTCCCATCTTTCTCTTGATTAACAAAGTATTTGAAGTTAAAATACCAACTTACCCAACACAAAGAATCAATAAATGTTATAGTTTTCAATACTAGCATGCTTAAGGAAAATACAACAAAGGACACAATAGATTACGCAACCACATGCATACACAATTTAAGATTGGTGACTCAGCCATGTGCACATGTGGTTTAGCGTCGCAGACAGCAGAGCACATACTTCAGGCCTGCCCAAACTACAACATATCCAGGTGAACCTTCTGGCCTAGAGAGACAATATAAACTCTATGGACCGCTGAATGAACTAAAACAAACTGTTAGATTTATACAAGAGACAATATTGCAGTTATAGACATATTTCAAGCGAACGAAAGAAGAAAAAGAAGAAATGAAAGAAAACATATTCTGTCTCATTATCGCCCTAGCATGTGGAATTTGACCACTTCAACAGGTCTTCTTTAAGTGAATACTTAGATACTACTCCTTCTTTTAGATTAGAGCTCCGAAGTTCCGATCGCCACCAGGGGCCGTCTCACTGAATTGACGCTATATCTCCTCCTATATCTTGGCCATATTTGGTATATTTAAAGTTATGTTGGATGTCTCTTTTCTTCATCTTCTTTCCTTCCTCTTCAAATATCAGAGGTTAAATATTTCCTCGTAATTTAACTAGCCTTTCATGTTTTTAACTCTAACCTGCTATCCCTGGAGTTTATGAATGGTGACATCCATTTGAGCTCGAACATTTGGTGTGCTGCAGGTTGATTCAAATTCAATACATCAGTTGTCGCTTCAACGCTAATAGTATTCTGCGCGTAATGTTAAATCTGGACATTAAGTAATTTCGTTAAATATATGTAAGATCATCAATAAAACACAATTTTATAGTGACAACTCATCATCCTTTTAGCATACGCGACGAAAATATCTCTACATTTTGGTTTATTCTTCCCACCACGCCCTCAGCCACCCACTCCCACAGTTAAGACACCACCGCCTTAAAAAAATATCACACACACACACGCGCGCGCGCACACACACACACACACAGACACACACAGACACACAGACACACACACACGCACTTCTTATATGTCAGCTCTTGTCAAAAATTATGGGAGCTCCTGTCTTGATTAACTTGGTGGGAAAATTACTTACAACACAGCGTTGGAGACTCAGAAATTAGAGCTAGGCGTGGCGTCGACAGCAAGTGTGGCAAGCATCAAGAATTACAGAAATCGGCAAAGGATCCTAGTTTATCACCAGGGAAAATAAATGTACATTTGGTTCTACTCAATCCTGCACTCGCCTAGCAGAAGGTAAATGTGAGTGACCTGTGACTTCACGATAAGAGCGATACACGAATTCCCAGTATGTAGCAGTGATTGTTTGAGGTGAAACTAAACACGCAGGAAGTTCAGCAACACACGGGAACGCCTGCGTCAGTCACGGCAGCAAGAGAAATAATTCCAAGGCGTTGACTGGGACATGACATAACGAACGAACGAACGAGCGAACGAACGTTGTTATAAGTGGATTAAGAACTGGACACGCAGCCTGTCTAACATTCTGCTTTCTTATCTCTCTTTTTCATGGATTATTTCATCCATAAATTACTTATGAGGTATCACATTTGGAAGATTAAATATAAGAAGGAAATGACATTCAACAGAAAACAATTACAGATATATAAAGACGATACATATAATATTTAATCCGCAGAAACTAAACAAATCAATCAAATGTGTTAAACAGACTTTTCGTCAGATGACAAGAGTTTTTTTTTTTTTAATTTTTTTTTTAAAATCAGCATTATTATTAATTAGAGATTGTGTTAAAAGTAACGTCCTGCGGAATGGAACCGGTCACATCAGAACCAAGGTCTAGAAAATGTGACGACATAACTAACACTCTCCACTCTATCGCTGCCATTAGTTTTGACGGGACTGCCTTTACCTTTGCTATAATTAAAAGAAAGTTAAAAAAATGTAATAACAAATCCACGTTATGACATCACAATAGTCACCATAATCCCAATTATAACACTGGCGGCTGAACATAATGTAACTTTTCAAATTAAATTTAAAAACAAAGAGAGAAACTCAAGTAAAAGAAACTGGTAATAAAGACAAGAGATAATTCTGCGACAAATAAAGTTTTAGTGGCTTGGAAGTGTTATTTCTGCAACACAATAATGGCTGGAGCAACAATGCTCGTCTAATGGCGTCTGTTTTCAGCAGATGTCTGAACGAAAACAACACACACACACACACGCGCGCGCACACACACGCACACACATACACACACGCGCACACACATGCACACACACACACACATATATATATATGTGAATATATATATTCATCGTGTGCCATGTCCATACGCGTGAGGGTGACAGTTCGCCAGTACACATAATCACAAAGGTCACGCATCAGATCTGTGTTCTTGTTCGATTATGGCCAAGCCACTTGATTAGCTAAATGAAACAAAAACCTATAAATCACAAGACCCGTCCACAATATACGGAAGTTATGGTAAACAATATTAAATAACACCGGGCTTGGCCTTTCAATCACGTCTTAGTAAAGGAATGTGTTAGGTGCAATAATGACATGTTTACACCGGTAAGTGTAGCAGTGCTTTATCAGGCAGACGCAAGGTAACTAGGTCAGTGTGCTTATGTACAGTCTCCAGGACATAATGAGGCAGGAAATTAATGTCGGCATAAGAAAGGCTATCTCACTGAGGACATATTATCAACGTAAATTGCAGGAACCTAATTACCGCAAAGATAAGGAAACGAACCATCAGGTGGAACACGTTTACTTTCTCCCTGGGATCAGGTTGAGGGACAGATGAACAGACGGAGTATCCACATATGGTTACCACGTTGCGATCAATCTCTGGTTGATTTTCTTAGGCCATTTTACATTCGTTTGCCATTGTTTTCTGAACGAGGAGTTAACGTTTGTCAAACTGACCGGTGTAGGTAATGAACCCACTGCACTGCCACAAATGCACAAGAAGTTTAAGAGTTATCCTTTTTAATCTTTCAGCCATACTGGCCTTTAATCAAATTGATAGTGCAATAATAAACACGAGAGCTCTTCGGTGGCGTTTGATAATGGAGTTTGGGCATTTGTGGGATTACCCGAGATCAGTGATCTCGATTCTTAAGTTAAGAAATACATAGTACTTTATTGCCTTGTCCACACAGGCGGATAGCCTGCCAGTGCCAGCCAGCGCCAGTTTATTTCATAATAAGGCTTACACAATGTGTACACTTTCTAAGGTCGTGTTGGAATTCTGGCTTCAGCACTCGCTAGTCTGTTCCGTGGCGAAGATGTTACGGACGCAACTAGTAATCCCGCATACCGCGTTCGAAACACAACTGCAGCAGATCGCCTTGCGTTGGTTCCTATGATATGAGTGCACAGAAAGCGATGGCAAACTACTGAACGTAAATTTGCGTTCTGAGTGCTTTCGTTCAGAAAGCAATGGCAAACGATATGTGAGTGCTTTCGTTCAGAAAGCGATGGCAATCTACTGAACGTAAATTTGCCAAGAAATCTCAAACAGCCCCACCGTGCTACTAATATACAATCTGGTAGTAGTATACCTTGTTAAGAATATTACTTGTACTATTGAAAATGGTGTTGCATATTATTACTAGTCTTATATGCAACATAGTTATTTCCCTCTATACCACATTATTATTATAATATGTAGCCTCAAAACTATTTGGTTTGTTCGAGGAGTGTGTTGATCGATTTACATGACAATGTGTTACTGCATGCACAAATTTCTTAAATATTCATGTGTTGAAGAATTAACCGTGCTAACGGCGTATATTTATGATAGTGGATGCCACATTAGACAACAGAAACATTAAACACGAGACACGCCCACTGCGGCTGCGTTACTCCTCAGCTCTGTGATGGAGAGTATGATGTTATGTGTTAGCACTGGAGTCTACATGGCAAAGTGGTTACTCTGGCTGCCTTGCGATCCGAACGTTGTGGGTTCGATTCCGCGCTACGTTGTTCAGTTTATGAGTGCAGTTTTCTCGGAAACCCCCTGAGGTGGGGAGGGGGGGGGGAAGAGAGGGGCAGAGGGATCATACCTGGAGCTATGGAGTTCATGCTTCGGCAGGCCACCCCGCGGAAAGAGACCGAGCCAATTGGGATAAAACCCAGTATCCCAAGTCGTATCTGGAGCTATGGAGTTCATGCTTCGGCAGGCCACCCTGCGGAAATAGACCGAGCCAATTGGGATAAAACCCAGTATCCCAAGTCGTATCTGGAGCTATGGAGTTCATGCTTCGGCAGGCCACCCTGCGGAAATAGACCGAGCCAATTGGGATAAAACCCAGTATCCCAAGTCAAACCTCTTGCCGTGTAAACACTTTTTAATGAGGTAGCACGCTGACCTTTATGAATGAAACTCGACCTAGATCACGTGATTGATAGCTTTTAGTTGTCTGTTTTATAGCGCAGCTTCTAGCACATACGCATTTCGCATCATCTTCTGTAAATGCCAATCATTATCTATAATTAGTGACGGACTGGGTCTGGGAACAAAAACAACAACTAGTTGCCAGGACTAAAAGGTCATTAATATTTTACCATACTGTCTACTTACTGTTCAAGGGAGTCCGCTTCTTCAGATGCCCATAGGGCTTTCTGGCAAGCTGTCACAGGAGCCAACCCCACTGTCTATAATGTATTTTTTACACTGTTAATGATGATACCGGTATTAACCGAATTAATGCCAAATGATCATATATCGCCAAATGTTATCTCCTATTTGGACAAAAGGACGATATATCGCCATACTAGGATCATCGTGTTATCTGTTTCGTTTCGAGGTATCTTCCGCAATTTTAAAGCTCAGTGAATGGATACTTACATTATTATACTTATTCTTTTGATTGTGCACCATATTTGGTCCATACCTACTTTTTGTTTGACACTTTATCAGTTAACTTATCTAACTATGAGATCCTGTATTCTTTGTATGAAAACCAAAGTAAATGTCTACATCCTCTGCATAATTCACGTATCTCATAGCAGCACATTGTCCAGCTCCATATCTCTGTCTATGGATTCTTATCAATATGTCATGTCTGGACTCTAAATATAGAGCACGAGTGAAAGAAAAGATTGGGTTGTTACATGTCGTGGCTTGGTTTTATCACAAGGTGCATTTGTGTTTGGAATTAACTCTTTCGGTGTAGGGTGATCACGAACCTGATAACAGAGATATGAGAAGAGGTTTGGCTGTGTAGGAGATGACATTTCTGTCGGTTGACAAGAAACACGTTCCGGACCAGGCGTTTGTTGTTTCTGTATTATTGTCTAGTGTTTTTTAAATAGCCGAGTGTGACAACTGACTTGGAAAAAAATGATAAAGAGGCTGATATACAGACAAACAGACAGACAGAAAATCAGATAGATAGATAGATAGATAGATAGATAGATAGGTAGGTAGGTAGGTAGGTAGATAGATAGATAGATAGATAGATAGATAGTTAGATAGATAGATAGATAGATAGATAGATAGATAGATAGATAGATAGATAGATAGATAGATAGATAGATAGATAGATAGATAGATAGACATATAGATACATAGACAGATAGAAAGATATAGAGATAGAGACAGACAGACAGACAGACAGACAGACAGATAGATAGATAGATAGATAGATAGATAGATAGATAGATAGATAGATAGACAGATAGATAGATAGATAGATAGATAGATAGATAGATAGATAGATAGATAGATAGATATAATATGATCGTACACATGATTCGACAAATCTCTTGACGAAAAAGGGTGATAATATGGTCAACGTGTACCAAACATCAAGTTACACTGTAGCAGTGATTTAAAGATAATATTCAACGCAATTAAAAGTAAGACTACTAGTCTACTGAACATGTGCGACCAGAGATGAACATGATAATAGGTGTTATTGCTACTACATTTAATGAGGCAATTCTTAGAGTGAGTCCGATGACCTTAGTTATACGGTCTTGGTAGAGTCGGCACGCGCAGAATGCCAGAAGAAAGATAGCGCGCATAATAGAAAGGTTACCCGTGGCTGCAATGTTATCCATCTCATGTGTTTCATTTGATAACTGCACACACGTAATGCCGAAATCTTATATATAAAAGGCAATCTCCGTCCATCTGTATGTATGTATGTATGTATGTATGTATGTATGTATGTATGTATGTATGTATGTATGTATGTATGTATGTATGTATGTATGTATGTATGTATGTATGTATGTATGTATGTATGTCCTTTATACGTTCGCGAACGGCCCATCCGATTGAGATGAAATTTTCTACACGCCTTCCTTTCATTTCAGAGCTGCCAACTGTGATATTCTGTTAGTGTGAAATCGCCTGCTTACTCAGTATTATTTCATTTTTCATTTTTCATCATAATTTCATATATCTCAGGGGAACTAACTCTGTAAAAGTTATTTCAAGGGGCATAACTTTTCTGTATAACTTATAGTCATATTGTGGCATCGTTTTCAAAGATGTATAAACTCTTTGTCCATAGTTATGTACCGGCATATGAGTTATAATAAATAATGATAAAATCTGTAAGGCATTTTCAAAGTTTTCATAAAAATAATGCACAATGCATAACATTGTAACTCATCTTTTTTTGCTTAAGAAGTTACTGTAGTCATGCAGGTGATTAGAAAGAGTTTTCATTAAAAATAATGGATGGTGTGTGGAAGGACATTCTTTTAAGTTACTTTTTTTGTTGTATGAATTTAATGAGAACTTATATGACTACTTATATGAATTAAATGAGATGCTCCCCACCAGGGACTGGGCGAAGCCGGACAGGGTCAGGCAGACAGACAGACAGACAGACAGACAGACAGTCGGGAACAGGAACTTATATGACTACTTATATGAATTAAATGAGATGCTCCACACCAGGAGCTGGGCGATGCCGGGCCGGGTCAGACAGACAGACAGACAGACAGACAGACAGTCGGGAACGGGAACTTATATGACTACTCATATGAATTAAATGAGATGCTCCCCATCAGGGGCTGGGCGAAGCCGGGCCGGGTCAGCTAGTAACTTATATAGTACACGCTGCCAGTTCGTGGTCCGCTAAGCTGAGTCGAGTCATGAACTCACATCACAACACTCGGGACATTCCCATATGGTCTCGGTACTCATCTGCAATAGCCAGCGAAGAGTCCCAATTCTAATGGTACCAGTAGCAGTCTGATTATGTGTTCATCTGGCCTGTTCTCGCAGTTTTGAGCGCCGGCCAGAGCACCTGGTCACTCCATGCAGCACAATTCTCTGCAAGCCGTGATAATTTATCTGTTTTTTAAATTATACACACGATTCCAAAAGGCCTCGATCACATCTGTGTTATCATGCTGCAATAGCAACTGATGCAGACCCAGCCAATCTGTACGACTGTTCGTTTCCCACCACACCAGCATGTCCTGGGGAAAAAATCCAACTAATGCTCTCTATTTTTGATCCTTGAAAGGAAGCTTGCTATTATGCCCGAAGGACACATGTCTGCACCTTTCTCATATTTTGAGAGTCCATTAAAATCATGACATTCGTTTACTGTTTGCTCCTCAGCCAACGGAATGCCGCAGTGACTGCCTCCACCTCTATCTGAGACTAGATGTGGTATCAAATGCCGGACTCTCCTGCACCAAACACCCTCCACCAACCTTCGCCACGAACCCCCAGTCACTTCTTTTACCTCGTACACACAGAGCTATAAAATTAGATGATTACATCACCTGGTATTAGTGTTGGAACTCTTCGCTGACTGCTGGGGAGGGGGACGGAGCGCTTATAGGAATGTCCCGAATGCTGTGATGTCGGTTCCTAAATCAATCAATCAATCAATCAATCACCTGGTAGCGAATTGGCGTGGATGACGTCCGCTATACAAAGGGAAGTCAGTAAGTAGCACATTCATATGAAGAAACTTGAATTCAGAAGGCGGGCATTGTGATAGTGGGGTAAATGTTCAATCCCTTACACCTGTTAGTTGGACTTCAACGTTGACTTCTGGTTCAGAAACATTGAATCACGACAGAACATAACATTGCCTAGAAAATTAACCCGGGGTTTATCACGACGTCCTGCGAAGACATCACCATCATCCAGTGCCTTGCCGGCTGGCGTGGGCGATTATGCCTCTCCACAATTGAGGATTTCCGACGTCATGGATCAAATCGTGTGTTGACTCCCTTCCGTGCCATGACACAAGACTGGCAATAATCTTGTCACGCGTCTTCCTCTTTCCCTCTTTCCGCAAATCTTTCCAGTTGTCAAATTATGTTCCAGTCTTTGTCTTCTCATAAAATGGCCAAGAAACGAGGATTGATTGACTCTGTCTGATGATTGTCATAAGTTGTCTTTGCGACTCAGCTTCCCTTAAAACACCCCGATTGCTCTTTTTGTCTGTCCAATTAATTTTCAGCATTCTCCTATAAAACCACACCTCAAAGGCATCCAGGGATTTTTTCGCCTGTTTACTAATTTTCCAGGGCTCGCAGCTGTATGTTAAAATTGGTTCTATGTAACATGCAAGAACTCTTTTCCTAACTTTCAAGGACAGTGACTTAATGCAAAAAACGTTTTTCATTTGATAGAAATTTGCTTGTCCTATTCTGCTCTTTATCTCAGTGATGCACCTTCCATCTGATGTTATCCATGTGCCTAGATATGTGAACAACTGAAAATGCGTCTAAAGGAACCATTTGGTGGCTGCATCACCAAGTTTTATGATTAGTGTACACCACAGATTGCTAGTTGTCGCATGCGCAGAGCAGATATCTATCAGATAACGACTGCGCTCACAGTGGATGCTAAGAAAACTGACTGAAGAACACACAAATGAACCAACGGACTATTTTTGACATGTATTTACCGGTGCACAGATGATGGAGCGGATATACTGAACAAGTAGGTGCATTCCTACAAACCTGAACCAATGCGTACTTCAGTCCTAAGGAAACATGCTTTTCCACCGCCAGTGTTTTGTGATACCTAAAAAATGCCGTTGACCCGTTGCTATAAGAGAGATGGGAGGTTTGGTGTGGTCAATATTACACCGCCAGTGTTTTGTGATACCTAAAAAATGCCGTTGACCCGTTGCTATACGAGAGATGGGAGGTTTGGTGTGGTCAATATTACTCCGGCCACCTTCACTTCCAAAGACATTTCCTGGTACTAATTTTAGGCTTCATCGACCTGGGAGCACAAGTCAATTTAAATAATCAGTCTCAATGTAATGTCGCATTCATGACAACCAGGCCAGCAGGTAAGAGCACTAACCACTAGGCTACGACGACTTCATATTGAGTGGTCTTGAGGTATCGTGTCTGCCTCGAGTCCTGGAGGTCCCGGGTTCAAGCCCCTGTTAGGTCCGGGATTTTTTAATGTGGAGTTCTAGTAACAAAATTTCCCCTGGTCTCTGGGTAGTGAGATCGGATGCCCGTCTGTACTGTTGCGCACGTAAAATATCACTTGGCAGTTGGAAATCAAAAATGATTAGACCAACGGCGCGGGGCAAAATTTGGAGTTAAAAAACTACCAACAGTATTTCAGGATCCTCGCAGGTGCAATGGAGCTCATGCACTGAGCTGAGATTCTCCGGACTCAGGCTTGAATTAGGAGTAGAACGGAACACTTAATGGGTTACACCCGTGTGCCGTGATGTTGATCCGTCGACAAAACTAAACTAAACTAAATTAAACTAAACTAAACAGTTATTTATTAATGGCAGTTAAGCATTGTAATTATATTTACTTAGTTGACTAGTCAGTTAGATGTTCATGTTCACAATATGGCTGCCCTATGTGGCGTGAATATCACCAGCAGACTACAGGTTAACAAAAAAAAAAAAAAAATTAATCAACGATACCCTGTCTCTGACCAGGAAGTGCACTGGTCATTGCAGCTCATACATAAAATGTGACACATAATATACGTGGAGGATCTGGCGTTCCACAATGCTGCAGCAGCATCAGCTGTAGCCGTAACACGAAATGTCAGGTGTCAGAGGTCATGTAATGATACCAGTCTTGATATAAAATGTACTCAGGAGAATTCCGGTCTACAAGTCAGAGGAATGCTAAACATGTATGTGTGTTGTTGCTTCACTAAACACGATTACACACACACACACACACACACACACACACACACACACACACACACACACACACACACACACACTGAGAGAGAAAGAGAGAGAAAGAGTGAAGCAGAGAGAGGCAGAGAGAGAGAAAGAGAGAGAGAGGGAGAGACAGAGAGACAGAAGGAGAGACAGAAGGAGAGAGAGAGAGAGAGAGAGAGAGAGAGAGAGAGAGAGAGAGAGAGAGAGAGAGAGAGGCAGTGAGAGAAGGAAGCATGTATATATTTATCACAGAGAAATAAAAAAAAATATATGATCGCTTTGTACAATAATTGAAACTATTTTTATTTCGTGACGGCTGAATAATTGTATCATCATCATCATCATCATCATCATCATCATCATCATCATCATCATCATCATCATCATCATCATCATCATCATCATCATCATCATCATCATCATCATCATCATCATGATGCTCATCATCACCATCAGCATCAGGATCATCATCATCATCATCATCATCATCATCATCATCATCATCATCATCATCATCATCATCATCATCATCATCATCATCATCATCATCATCATCATCATCATCATCGTCGTCGTCGTCGTCGTCATCATCGTTATCAAAATCATCATCATCATCATTTTCGCCATCATCATCAATGGACATGCCGATAAATGTCAGATGTTAAAGTTCGCCATCTCACATGATCATTTGTCTTAGAAAAGGTCTGTGTTCTTGTCCCGATTATACCATTGACCAAGCCATTCACGTTTAGATTCCTCGTGCCATTTCCTCATCAATTTTGCCATTTGCTACTAAGTTTTCTAATTTATTTCTCCACATCGCTTGCCGAGATGTCGACTTTTAAATTTCTCTAATCAATTTACTGTTTTCATTTGTTCTTGTAGGGCTTTCTCAAGTGAAAGTACAGGGTATTTAAACAAGTGTAAGTTAGTTTTGTGTCTTTTACAGAATGTTGCATTCAACCCCAGCATTAATTGGCTCTTTATGATTTACTAGGCAACTTTGTAGTTCTGTAGTTCTTATTACTTTCTGAACGGCTAATTTTGAACCCTCGTCTCGGCATGAGTGGTATACAATGTTGATAATCCAGCGCAAATCAGCGGTGCGCAACCTCGCAGTGCTGTGGTGCTGGCACCGCGTGGTGTTGTGGTTGATGGTGGTGCGGCACCGCATGTATAGTGATGTCAACGGCACCTGCTAATTGTATATTTGGCTTGTTAAACTCGGTGTTTTTTGCGGGACATTTTAAAAATTATACTAAGGGTTTAAGAGGTGATGTCCGGCATGTCCGGTTGCGGGTAGTGACCACAGGCGTCGAGCTGGGGTAGACACAGAAGTAGAGTCTGCAGTGGTGTATAATTCGTCACCGAGCAGGTGTGTCCACCATGTAATAAGCACAAGGCCGGTCATCGAGATGTGATCATCAGGCCGGTCATCGTAGTGACCACAAGCCTGTCCATCGAGTTACTACTCGATAAGCAGTGACATCCGACTATAGTACTGTGTCCTTAATATAACCAAAACTTAACCCGCGAGTTGCACATAAATACCTATTACAAAATCAATTATGCCTGATCTTATAAATGAAAAAAGCACCGTCGTTATGTATGGGTCAGGGTATTAATAATATATGTCATAATTACATGCAGGGGATTATACCAGATGTCGACTAATCCGGGGGTATTCACGCCGTCGATCAGAAAATTAATAACACGCGCCATAAGTTAGGTGGGGTGATCGTGATGAGCGAGCGTGAGGTGGGCGGTCGGGTGGTCGGTCCATGCCGTCGCCGGGCGGGTGGGTGGTATCGAACCCAATAAAACACGCGATGAAGGTGGGTAGGAGGTCAATCGCAGCCATGGATCCTAGTTGGAAACACAAGTTTACAGCTCTGATTGTGGGACCAACAGGCTGTGGTAAATCCGCCTTTGTACAGCAGTTCCTGAGCCATCTCCAAGACATGGGCGTCTCGAATCTAGAGGAGGTGTTTTGGTGCTAAGGGGAATGACACCCCATGTACGAGACTATGAAGGGTGTTCAATTTAACGAGGGACTACCCGACGTTGAAAAATGGACAGGGGATAAACGGCAGTTAGTGGTCATAGATGACCTAATGTCCGAGACAGATGATAGAGTAACCAGACTGTTTACAAATAGTAGTCATCATCGTAACCTCAGCGTCATGAATATAGTACATAACCTCTTTGGTAAGAATAAAGAACAAAGAACTATCAGTCTGAATTCTCATTACCTAGTGGTGTTTAGGAATCCTCGAGACGGATCACAGATTACCAAACAAATGGCCAAACAAATGTACCCAGGCCAAGTGCCATATGTCCACGAGAGTTTTAAAGACGCGACATCGATTCCACATGGGTAGTTGCTATTCGACCTTCGACAAGAAACACCGGATCAGCTCCGCTTATGCAGTCGTATATTTCCTGACCAGCACCAAGTTCTCTACGTCCCTAAATAATCATGTCCAACCAAGTGAAACGTAACGAGGCTTTGTTGCGCTTTCTAGGCGAGGCGAAACCAACTGACATAAAAGCCGTGATTAAAACAGCTTCCCCATATCTCGTCCAATCAATATGTGAATGCTGTCACAATGTCTTAAAAGGGAATGTTCCCCTGACACCGAGTCAGAAGCGCCGGCTGCAGCGGAACAAAACAGTTTGAGAGCGCTCATGCATAAGAAACAGTCGCTCAAGAAAAGGAAACAGATCCTGCAACAAGGTGGTGTCAGTGGCGCCTTACTCGGCCCCATTCTAAATGTGCTGAAGGGCGTCGTAGGTTTGTAATGGCCAAGAAAATGATCCTGATCGATCCCCGGCTGCTAGAAAAAGCCTATACACCAGCCGATACACTAAATGATAGCCTGCGGGACTTGGACCAACAAATGCAACAAGTCCTGGAAAGTGAAGATCTACCACCTCGTGAAAAAGCCCGAGTATACCAACAAACATTGCAGCGGTATCTGAATCGACTAGACCAGCACAGACAAAAGCCTTTAGGCACCGTGGATATCAAAGAACAAAAACCCTAAGTCAGCACTTTACCGGCACCAGTCGTTAAGACAGCCAGTCAAATAACCGAGACACCTGGTCAGCCTATTCAATCAACTAAGTGAGCCAAAGAGTCAAGTAACACCCAAAAGTCAACTAGTCGAGACCACTCCACAATATGAGCTCAGGAAAAACAAGAAGAAGGTTAAGATACCCACGCTCAAGTGGGAAAAATGGCCGCGCAACTAAGAAAGTATTACTACGACCCTCAGAAGCCGGGAGCTTATGACGGGGTCACCGTCTTAAAATGAAATACTAAACTGAACGCTAAGAAAATAGAGAAATGGTTACGACATAAGGATACGTATACCTTGCGTAAAACGATCCGTCGGCGTTTTCAGAGACGCCAGACCATGACTGGTGGGATAAATCAACAGTATCAAGCCGACTTGATAGATATGAGACTATTACAAAGATGCAACACTGGGATGTCTTATCTAGTGACCTGCCTCGATATGTTTAGTAAATATGCCTGGGCGATCTCGATCAAGAAGATAACGGGAAAAGCGCTAGTTGAGGATGTGAGTAAAATCTTTGGTGATAGACAATTTTCAGACCGACAAAGGTTCTGAATTCGTCAACAAGGCCTTCTTAAAATTTATCTTTATTTATCTATATTAAAATTTATTCTTTACCACCGAGAATGAAGACGTTAAGGCCGCGATAGTGGAAAGATTCAACCGGACCCTTACAGAAAACAATGTGGCGTTATTTCACCAAGACCAATACACTGCACTACGTTGATGTGATATATAAGATGATGCGACACTACAACGGTTCGTATCACAGACGTATTTGCATGGCACCGAGACAAGTAAACAACAGTAATAAAGAAGAGGTGTAGAATAAGTTGTACTACAAGACAGAAGTGTCAAGTAAAGTACATTTTACAGAAGGGGACCGAGTCAGACGCACTCAACCCAAACAACTTATTAGAAAGAGTTATATACCGTCGTGGACAGAAGAATAGTTTACCGTCAGTCGTATAAAACAGTCCAGTCTGGTGACATGTGTGTTGAAAGACGATTCGGGGAAAAACTACAAGGATCATTCTACCGAGAAGAGATCCAACCAGTCGGAGATAAACAGTGTATCGTATTGAAGCAATCTTACAAGATAGACGAAGGAGAGGCGGCAGTAAAGAGTATTTAGTGAAGTGTATCGGGTACGATTCGTCATTCAACAGTTGGGTCTCGGACCTAACCAGATATCGAGACCAATGGACGAAGACATTGTGGAAACTACTGTACTGCGCCCACAAAATAACCCATCCAACGAAAGAACTTCGTTCTGATCGTTTTTTCTTTGGGTCAACGTGTGCCGCGAACAGAGATTGTGTTCTTCTGTCAGATGGTAGTTATATACACCGTTATCGGTGTATCCTTATTCAATCTGAGTCGAGGCAGCGCCGTAGCATCTGAGGACAAGCTGTGGATTGCGCTAATGAGTAGTTGTCTGGTTTACATTCTACCGAATCCTAAACTATGAGTTTCTACGTGACATTACCGTGCAATGCTTCACCGAATATGTTTCCCAACAACAACCCGGGTCACTTCTTCGTCAAGCCACCGCAGACTATTGATGTGGATCAACAATACTAGGTGGGTCTGGACGAAATTCAATTTCCCAGCTATTTCTGCAATGTGTTAGAGAATGAAGTGTGGATAAGATATATCCCACCCAACGGAGGAATGGTAAGCAGGTCGTGTCCCACGGGTCTGTTGAGTTCCCCAGACACGTTTGTAGCTGCGCTGAATCGACTAATGAAAGAGCCAGACGAGGGCGACAAGACGTACGTTAGATTCAACTTCAACAGACACCAAAGAAAGTTAGTGTGAAAATACTCGAGCCAGGGGCCACTGTAACATTTAGCGATAAGTTGCAAGGGCTATTAGATATAATTAAACATCAAGGGGTGATAGACGTGAATAACGACCTGCAAAATGTCTACGTCTATTGCGATCTCATAGCCGCGAGACCAGTCGGAGACTCCATGGTCCCTTTATTAAGGACTATCCCTATCAGGAATCAGCGATCGGCCTCGGTGTTTCGCGCATATGACAAACCACTCTACGCGCCCCTGAGTCAATATTCCTTTGATAGGGTGATTTGATTGATTGATTGATTTAGGAACCGACATCACAGCATTCGGGGCATTCCCATAAACGCTCCTCCTCAGTAGCCAGCGAAGAGTTCCAACCACAATAGTACCAGTTTTTCTGTGTTTACGCGCGTCTGTGTGTGTATGTAGGTGTATCTTTGTGCGTGATTATGTGTATGTCCGTGTGTCTCGGTGTGTGCGTGTGCGTGTGCGTATCTGTATGGGCGCCTTTGTGTGTGTATGTCTATGAGTGTATCACTTTGTGCACGCGTGTGTTTGTGTGTGTGTGTGTGTGTCTGTCTGTATATGCCTATGTGCGAGGGCTGGTCTGTTTCTCAAAATCAGTCCCTCATCTGGCTGTGTGAGGTGTACCCAACCGGGAACTTCTCAGTCGACGCAAGTTAGCGACGTAGGCTTTTCGAAAATGTGACCGCAGAGCGAAGCCACAGTCGCGTTTTGAGCGGGCGAAATACAAATTTTTGTACGAAAGTTCGACCAGGTCTCGATAAGGCCCACTCTCTCTCTCTCGATGAGTAGTGGGCCTGCAGTCAGTAAGGTGTCATAGCTTTTCGGCCAGTACTGCCTGGCGCATCTTGAAAGCTCGTCGGTAGGCGTCCAGTGGTTTTGCATGTATCACCGGATACCGAGGGAGTGCGCTGAGCGATTGCTATTCTTGGCCTGCGTGTGCGTGAATAATCCGTCTGTGAAATAGATATCTGGTTAATCCTATCAGTAGTCATATTATTTTCTGAAAGAATAAACCATGCATGTGTAAGTTCTCACTGTCTCACAGTGAAACCGCGAATGGATCATTAAATCAGGTTCTCTAGATGACATGATCCTACTTGAATAACTGTGGCAATTCCAGCCACTTGTCCTACCGCTCTCAGCTGAGGGGTATGGCTGAACACCTCTAAGCCAATATTCCCCAGATGAGAAGGCCTGGCCGTTACTCACCCTCTGCTGCACCGAGGTGAGATGCTGAGCCGACATCATCTGCATATTGCGGAAAGTCCGAACCTAAAGCTCGCTGAGTGGGTCTCGTCTGCAAACTGACCGTTACTGGTTTTACGTGGGGAGCGGTAAGTAGCGAACGAAATGCCCAACATACGGAAGTGAGGAAATGAAGCAGCCATGCGCAGTACGAGACGATTCAGGTGAGTCCAGTACCAGAGCGCTATGTGACACCACAGCAGCGAGAGCCCAATGTCCCTCGATACACCCAGGAATGTTAACCCAGTCAACAAACATCCGTAGAGGTCGTGGAAAGTCCGAACCGAAAGCTCACTGAGTGGGTTTCGTCTGCAGGCTGACCGTTCCTAGTTTGCGTATGGAGCGGCCAGTAGCTAACGAAATTCCCAATACACGGAAGTGAGGAAGTGAAGCAGCCATGCGCAGGACGTGACGATTGCTTGAGTGAGCCCAGTACCAGAGCGCTATGTGACGGCTCTGAAATTATGGAAGCCTCCTTGGGTGGCGGGGAATGCCCATGATCTGCCCCTGCCTTCCCTTGAGGGTTGACCGTGATGTCTTTGGCTATTCTAAATTGACAAGTTGGGATGTGGACGACACCACAACAGTGAGATCCGAATGTCCATCGAAACACCCGGGAAGGTTAACCCGGTCAACAAACACCCGCAGAAGTCGGATGTGTCTGCCTAAGGGAGCAAATAAACCTGACACAACGCAAAAACGTAGGCGTGAGAATGGAATGTCCTTTCAAGTACCTGGGAAGGTTAAACCGGTCAACAAACACCCGCAGAAATCGGATGTGTCGGCCTTAGGGCGCAAATAAACCTGGGATAACGCAATTATGTCTGGAAAAAAAAAATACACACTCTGGATGAAAGCAGAAGAAGAAGAAGAAGAAGAAGAAGAAGAAGAAGAAGTATGCACTTGTGTGTGTGTGTGTGTGTGTGTGTGTGTGTGTGTGTGTGTGTGTGTGTGTGTGTGTGTGTGTGTGTGTGATAACAGTCCCTAAAATGGCTTCTGACAACCGAAACGTCGAATACATATAATGCAATAATAATCTACAATCTTGGCAGTAATTTAATAATTTGGCTAGACATTGTTATTTAAGAGGTCATCGAACTTTTCCCCGATATCATTTTAGGAAGCACGTGTGCCTTCCTTGTGCGTATCTATTTTTAAACGCAGCGGTCTGGTATTCTTCATGTGGCTTTCCAGGGACACGTTAAGATTGTTGGTTATTCTTGAATGCGACGTTCTAGGTCAAAGACATTTTGGCACAAGTGCTAGTAGGATAACCTGACTGCTTAAACGTGGCGGATGACATAAATTGCACATATTTAGATACAAACTTCTGTACAATCTAGTTGGTTCAGGTGCATTTGAAATAACGCGTGTTTTGATGCGTTCACATGGTTTGTACATAGTTCAATAGTTATAAGAGAGAAATGTTTTCTGGGTTTAGTTCAATGACAGAAGCAGGGGAGTCACAGGGGGTGGAGTTGGTCAAAGGGTAAGGTGTCCGCCTGTTTCTCAATCAGAGCAGGTTCGTTTCAGGTTGTTGACTGTTTGGATCGTCACAAAATAAGAAAATGAAAGGTATACTCCAATCTGAAAAAAAAATCACCCCAAAAAAAAACCAAACACACACACACACACACACACATGCACACACACACACACACACACACACACACACACAAAACAACACACACACACACACAAAACAACAACATCTAATGGCAATGGAAATGTCGTTTCTGAGGAAAATGCAAATAATACAGGTTAAAAAAAATGAGCAAGAAACGTAAACTTATTAGAGAAATTACACGTCGAGATATTTTTGGTATGCCATGAAAAGAAATAAACTGGATAACTTGGAGATAATTGGCAAGATTAAGAAGAAAGGAACAAGGCAAGGCAGAAAAGTAAATATATGGATAGCTTGGTCATGGGGCTTAATGGAGAGAACAATAGAGTTGATCAATGACTCTGGTGATCGTGTGAGATGGCTAAACATTATCTCCCACGTTTACCGACACGGCGCATGATGGCTCTCCTATCTGATCATGTGTAATGGATCGGACTATAGTCTTCTCGGATAAAGGCAAAACACTCGAAGGACCCAAATGTACTTTGTACACGTTAACAATCACTTGGCAGTTGAACATAAAAAAGAGCAGACTATAACGGTCGCTTCTCAGGCAAAGTTTCTAAATTAGGAAAGCTATTCACAGTTTGTTAGATGTGCGATTCTGCTGTACACACTGTTGGGACCTCGCGCAGTGCTACAGCGTTCGTTCACTGTATTGAAATTCTCCTGTTGTGTACTACGAGAGGAGGCTGAACCACTTATGGAGCAATCTGTTTGCAGTAATAGAATCTTTTACAAATTAAATTAGAGGCGTAACTAGGGAGATACTGGGGTTGCCAACAGCAACGAAGAGGGCAGAAGAAATCGAAATAAGAGGGATGTTTGCTGCCGACCTGGTACTGACATCCCTATGAACTGGAAATATAAGTAGAAAGCTCGACAAAAGGGAACGCGCGCGCACGCACGCACACACGCACACACACACACACACACACACACACGTGCGCGCGTGCGTGCGCACACAGCAAAGCTATCATAATCCCAGAGAAATAATACAATGAATATAAAACACAGATTTTATTTAGTCCTGGAAACTAAGATATGGAACTAGAAATATCTGTTTGAGAATAAGCTGAAGGGAACTAAAATGGAGAGTAGATACATATCTATATATCAACACACACGCGCGCGCACACACACACACACACATACACACACACGCGCGCGCGCGTACAAATCATCATCATCATGGTTGAGATAGCAACTTCTAAACTATGATTTAGTAAATATGACTTCTGCCTCTGGCTCGAACATGCCTGCAATTGTAAAAGCTAAAATAAAACAAGGATGCTAAACACCCGCTTGATCATATGGTAGTGATTGGAGCCCTAGCTCTCTCGGATAAAGTTGAAAAGCTAGGGAGACTCGTTTGCTCGCTGATCATGTTTCAAATTCCTTAGCTGTTGGAGCAGGTTGGATTTTCGTTGGCATTAATGGTTTCGTGCACTCTGTTGATATTCTAATTGTGTAATCTTTGGGAGGAGACTGGAGAACACATGGAGGTATACGGGTATATTAAAGATGATTCTTTAGAAACTAACCAAACCAAAACAATTAGTGCAATATAGCGCATAATCTGTTCATGAAAATTGTATTTATATCATCCTGGAAAACAATTGTCATAGACTCACTCACTTTATGGATCTTAATTAAAGGTCTAAGACAGAGGTAGGTGAATGCACTCGCACAATAAGTTGTTCCAATATAATGCATTTAATATATATAGTAACGCACATTACACGATCTCCAAGAGATCCTGTTTGATATGTACACACCAATCCGATTCCACACTTACTGACCTGACGGAATCGTTTACAATTCTTCATTCTGATTACACTCTCAGTATATACACGATGAATCAGTTAAATACAAACGTGCACTCGTTTACACAGATTCGCCATCGCATTCACAATGGCATACACAGGCTCATTTAGTCGTGCTATCAATTATACACTCGGGATTTACAACCACAACTCTGCGCCGTCAACGTCGCTAGTCTTATTCCGTCTGAATAACTTGGCTTCGCTCTTCCGTATCACGGGTTCTCATGCATCACTTTCTCCTGCATTATTACACTCGACAGACGGTGCAGAGAGCAGAACCCCGCTGCTGTCAATGCACAGGTTAACGCGCTCATCTATGAACACTCAGATAGCCCCGAACATCTATACAGATGGATCTGTTGTAAAGCAGCAGAGAAGTGCGTGGGCATTTACAGCCCGTTCAGCGGGCCGAACCGTTCAAGAATCCAGTGATGCCCACTCTATGACCACGAGCAGCATGACGATGGAGGTGATGGCAGTTACACAGGTTTTCAATGGCTGGAATCACAGCATTATAGCAACGTGTGTGTACTAAGTGATTCAATGAGCATGATTCAGAAGGTCGAAGCTGGATCTGTACGTAGACAGTGGACTGAGTCGCTGCGGAAGTCTGTTGTCCGTAAAGTCACCTTCATCTTCGTCCCGGGACATGCGGGAGTCGAGGGAAATGAACGAGCTGACAAACTGGCTGGCTTTACACACCCTGTAGATGGCCAGCCCATGGATCGCGTCGATGTTATTAACGTCCTCAAAGATATGGCGAGAACAGAGGACTTTGACGTCAGTGATTCCACATCGATGTCCAGGATGAAAGACTTGGGAGTAAGAATCGGCACAGCCAGACGCGAGAGGTACATCGGGAAAACAAAGCGCCTCGTCAACCAACACAGAACTGGCACTATTAGCCACCGGACGCTGATGCATATGCGGGGGGGGGGGGAGGGGAGGATCTGAGCACCTATGGACATGTCCGGAGTGCAATGAAGATACCCCAACTGATAACTGATGACTGGGTTCTCATATCCCGTGTTTTAATTATCACCTGTCATGGTCCGTTGGACACGAGTCTAGCCCCAGTTACAGGCTCACCAGCACTTGACGTCAACAGCGGTGACCTTTCTCGGTACACCTGTCTACCTGTTACAGTCCCTGTAGCTAACCTGTCTCTCCTGTACGCTGTCCTGTCAATAATGTCCTAGGCTACACTGGGCTGTATTGGGTTGTATTGGGTCTGTGACAACAATCACAATGTATTTCTAGATAGCATAGAATGAATATTAGAATATAAAACCAAGAATCAACATCAATGCTCTCGGAACTGGCCCACGCGTGCTCCGTCTACATCAGGGGTTGCCAACCTTTTCAGCAGACTGGCCAAATTTCAGAAATAATATTTCTTGCCGGGCCACGTACCAATGATTTTTTTTTTTATTAACGAAAGCAAGCAAGTGTGCTACAGTTTCGACCACATCGTCGCTTCCCAGTAGGTGAGATCGTGGTGAAACGCTTGCCTGTTTTAAGGTAAAAAAAATACATCTTATTAATTAATTGCTCGCAAAGAATTATTGTATTTCTTGTTGCAAATCAAACACTCTTTTCAACAATTTGGCACGGGCCAGCCATCTTACTTCTGCATAAAATGTAACGTCATTATAATCTGAGTCCAAAGACTTTAGAAATTCTTGGAACTGACGGTGATTCAACCCGGTCGACTTAAAGAAGATCACTATTTTGACGACCACTTTCATGACATGGCTCATTTTGAGGGCCTTCGAACATAAATTCTCCTGATGAATAATGTAATGAAATTTAAAAAAAAAAATTCGCATATCCTTTACAGGACACCGCTGTCAACATCAGGATCTTTCAGCTGATTGTTGATTTCTTGGCAAGATTTCGCTCAGTAGTTTGCCATTGCTTTCTGAGCGGCCGGCTCAGTTATCCCGCAAGTCACCAACTCGAGGAGGACCGATTCTCGCGCGCTGCATTATCCTGCATGGATAAACGGGATTACGGATAACGTCGCGTAACCCCTCGGCCAGAGAGACCGGCAATGAACATTTAGCATAGAAGCATTACCGACTTTGGAGCCTCATTTTCAATCAATTTTACTAAACCTTCGTGTTTCCCAACCATTGCTGGGGCACCATCCGTTGTTAAGCCCGACAAGTTGTTAAGTTGTAACGAAAAGCGATTCAATGTCGATGTAACTGCTTCTAACAAATCTCGTGACTTAGTAGTGTCCTTAAGTGGATACAGTGCCGCTAATTCTTCTGTCTTTTTAAAATGGACATCAACACCCCTGATAAAAATTGCCAGTTGGGCAGTATTTGCCATATCTGTGCTTTCATCCACTGCTAGAGCATAAAATATAAACTTGGATGCTCGAATTTTCAAATTATCTTCTGTATATTTTCCAATGTCGTCCACACGCCTAGTAATAGTCTGACGAGACAGACTTATGTTTGAGAAATCCTTCTTCTTTTCTGGACACAGAATTTCAACGACGTTTTCCAAACATTCCTTAACCATTTCACCATCTGAATATGGCTTCGATTTTTTGGCTAGTATCCTGGCTACTGTATAACTAGCTTTTACATAGCATGTTGACTCTGAACCCGCTCTAGTAAATATCCTTTGTTGTGCAGAAAGTTTTGTAAAAGTCATTTACTTGGTCTTGACGAAATAGCCCTTTGTACTTATAAAACTTATTTGCATGTTTACTCTCGTAGTGCCTTTTGATGTTATACTATTTCAAAACAGAAACAGATTCGTTGCATATCAAGCATATCGGTTTTGTTTTAGTTTCCACGAAAAAAAAATAGTTTATAGTCCACCTGTCTTGAAAACTTATTAATTCTTCTGTGGTTCTTCTCTTATTTGGTCCAACGTCTTTACTAGTTGACGCCATGGTTATGTAATACCTCAAATACATGTAATGAATATGCACATAATAAAAACTCAAATGAAAATAGTATTAATAATTTATATTAATCATACCTTTCTCACTGATGTTCTCAGCCAGTATCCAACCAATACTCTTCCTTCAACAACATCCACTCAGAGAAATATCAGGAACACAGAGTTCATACCTAATACCATAAAGTCTTTTCACAAACTAAAACACTATGGTTCCTACAGTCTATGGTCCATAATATTCCCTTTACGAATGTTCATGTTCAAGTCACTGGAGTAGAACTAGCCAGGTTAATAAGTTCCCAAGGTGCACATATTCATTCGGCTAAATGTTCCGGAATTGGGAGTATTCAGTTCAACATTCCCCAAGCGGTGAAATATCCCTGATAAAAAATTTCTTCAGAAGTTATAAATGTCCACAGGGCAGATAAACTTCAGGAGTTATAAATGTCCATCATTCAGATAAAATTCAGACGTTATAAATATCCACTGGTAAACTTCAAAAGTTATATATATATATAGGGCAGATAAACTTCAAGAGTTCTAAATATCCATAATGATACTAGTCAAAGATGGAAATTATCCATAAATGATAAACGACGGGCAGATGTCTATTGTAATAAGTTTCAGGCGGTGAAAAATGTCCAGGATGATACCGTTCAGGTTTTAAAAATGTCCTCGTGGATAAAGTTCAGGTTTTAAAAATGTCCAGGTGGAAACAATCCAAGTTTTGTAAATGTCCATGTGGATAACTGCCAGGTTTTGACAATGTTCATAACCCTTCTCCTGACCTTAACAACTAGACATGAAGGTAGGACTCAGCCAGTGCATTTACGTGAGTAGTAGGTACATTGGTGTTGGCCAGTCCATCCTCTTATATACATTGATCAGTCACTCAATGGAGTTCTATAATGTTGAGGTTGTCTTAAACTTGGAGAGCAAATAATATTAAGGAAACTCGGCTCTTACATCAATATGAATCCTTTTCATCATGTGCCGATGAATCAGCCAATCCAAATGAGAACTAGAGCATTTGTACTATCCTTCCGGTTCGGCCAAGGTTCAGTCCACCATCCTGGAGTCCAAAGAACCCCACTGTATCAAATACGGAAAATACAACTGGTGGCTAGAAAAGCACTTATCAGACTCCTTACAGTTCTCAATTTCACCCCTTAAAAAAGTCTCAATTCAATCCACCCACTCGATTTATTTTTAATGTACCTATCCTAGGCACACTTTTGGCACAGAACGCGGCACAGCTTGATGGGGGTGGTGTCGTGGACGGGGCCGGGCTGGAGAAAGAGAGAGAGAGAGAGAGGGGGTGGCAATAGTGTTGCCATCTCCCGTCTTCTTGTCACCCACCAGACGGTCGCACGTGTTCATATGTCGTATGGACGCAGTTTCAAACTCCTGTCAACTTCAAACGCCCCGGCGGGTTAAGTGAAATGGTTAGAAAATTGGGCTTGGCCTTGATTTAACATTGTGACCTCTGAATACACAGTTTAATAGGGAATCCAAGTGTCGTTAATAGGCAGACAATATTGGAAATATGTCACAACAACTCATGATGTAATGTTCTTTCGGTGATATGTACAATAAAGTTGACATTTATGTTCATTTGACCTAGCTCCGCGGGCCGGAACATGACTCCCCGCGGGCCGCATGCGGCCTGCGGGTCTCGCATTGGCCACCCCTGGTCTACATCTTCAGTAGCTAAAGAAGGATTCTTATGTTCGTGGACCCAGTGGTAGCTTGATTGAAATTCCGCCAGCGTTTTCCCATACGCGATAAATATCGCCCAGGACTTCAGTTCATACCGGCTAAATCAGCCTCTTTAATGTGGATCTTCTTCTGTTTGTTCTGCTGCAATCTCCACGCGATCCCAGCGATCTGTCATCACATCATCATCACATCACTCTTATTACAATATATCTTGTTCTTTAAAGGAGCTGTCTATCCTCCTGTTTATGACATTCTCTTTTCCACCTTTGTGAACGTTGCATGCCACTCCAGGCGGAACATGCCAGTGTCTATTTTGCGTCCTGAACTTTGTGAGTCTGTACTAAGTGTGGTGTCTTATTCCCTGTCTCCTCATAGTGAATATAGACCAAGACAGATGATGCTAGACAGTTTGGCTTCACGGCACGTACAAGTTAAATATAAAATAGTGCACCAGTCATCAATAGAAATAATACACATAAAGAAGACTGCGAAGAAGAAATTAATGATGGGAAATTCTACAATGATGGACATTGGAAAAATACAATTAAACAGAATAAAGAAGAATATTCAAGAATACAAAGAGAAATTTTACGAAAATGTAAAATTTTAAATAGTTATATGATGACGATGGCAGATCAGAAACACTCTGGACCACCAAAACTGAAAGCACAGTTAGAAGATGCTATAAAAGACATGAAGAAAAGTAAAGCCCCAAGGGCCTGATAGCATCACCGTGGAGGAATTACAAGCTGAAGGTGAACTGCTCAAGTTATAACAATATCTACACCAGTGGATACAAACCTGATGATCTCTTGAAACCTATTTTCACAACTCTACCAAAGAAATCTGGTGCATCTGATTCTGAAGTGCATCGCGCAATTATTTTCATGCGATATGTGACTAAAATATTTATGAAAAGTATCATGAGAAGCGTCACGAGAGGTACTCTGGTCGAATGGCTAGAACGTCGGACTCCCATTCGGGAGATCCGAATTAGAATAATAGGCAATGTGGTGGATTTTTTGTACTGTTGGGGGGGGGGGGGGGGGGGGGGGGAGGGGGGATGAAAACCCTAACTTGCACAGTTCGCTGTGACTTAAATTCCTCATGCTCAAAACCCCAACACCACAAAATACTTTACTTAGTAATGAGCTTTTTTGTTTTAAGCATGAGAAGAATAAAAACAAAAATGAAACCAGAAATTGGGAATGATCTATTTGGATCTGTAGAAGATAAATGCAACAACAACGCCATATAACATTAACAGAAAGAATGATTGAAATTAGCAGAGATTTTTATTAATTTTTTATTGATTGTACTAAAATAAAGCGTTTGATGAGATAAAAAAAAAATGAATAAATAATTACAATCGTGGACAATTTAAACATTGGCGGTAAAGATATGAAAATAATATTAAAAAAGAGAACATATGTTGATAACAAAATGCAGCCATGAGAATCTATAACCAAACGGGAACTGTTCAACACATCAAACAAGATATTAGACAGTGTTGCGTACTATCATCCGACCTGTTCAATCTGTACAGTGAAATATTAATGAGATCCGTACAAAAGATGCCAGAAATATCAGTTGGTGGCTTTCAAGTAAACAACCCGCGATATGCTGATGACACGGTTTTGATCCACGAACATGTCACGCAGTTGCAAGAAATGACATAAACAATTGCAACCAAAAGATCAAAACAAGGATCTTGTTCTGAATAGCAGGACAAAAAACAACAACCCAAAAGTAATTGTAATTACAAAGACAAAAATATCTTTCAGAGTTAAAACAAAGAAAAAATAGCTGCATGTCCTTTTCAGGACGTTGCAACCAACTCCAGCATTGATTGGGTGTTGATAATTTACTAGATAAACTTAGTTCACTAATGTGTCATTAATTTCTGAACGACCGACAACTCATAATATGGAAATAAATTCAAAGCAGTCTATGTTGAAATCGCCGGCGGCCAGCTTCGAATCCTCGTCTCGGTGTGTCGGAGAACTGTGAAACGCGGTTTCACTATCCCCCAAGCCCCAGCGCCGCTGTAGGCTAGTCTGAAACTAACCAATGTGTTCAAGCAGCTGGGTACCTTGATAAAAGCAGATGGAAAATGTATGGAAACAGTAAATGTATTATCAGTATCATTATCATGTGTCCTGGAGTAGGCGTTCATGTCTTTCTACAGATCTGGTAAGTGATATTCCTCCATGCACCGACTCAGTCCATTGATCATCTTTCCCATGTCGTCTGCCTCATTTCCACATGAGCTTTCCAGTTGTTCTGCAATGCCTCTCTTCTCATCACATAACCAAAGAATTCTGTTTGTCTCTTTCTTATTGTTGTATATAATGCTGTAGTTTCATTAGTCTCCTTCAGGCACTCGTTGTTAGTTACTGTGACAGTCCGAGGTATTCGCAACATTAGGCCCAGAAGCCACACATCAACTGCTTCTAAACTCATCCTAATTTGTTCATTCCCGTTCCATGATGAATGCCATACAACAAAACATGTTCTCTGTAACATGTTATCATTACCTCCCTTATATGTAGTGACATTGAATTATTGCACAAGATACAATGTAGATTAAGCAAAGCAAAAGCAGCGTCTGACAACAAAATGTAGAAGAAGAACAATGTAAGCAACACATCCTGTCGGGAGGCGTGGTGGCGCAGTGGCTAGAACGCTTGCCTGCTGACCTGGTGGTCATTTGTTAGAATCTCTCTGGTAGCCGAGATGTAAAATAAAATGACCCGAACTCCTAGGTCGAAACTTTCTCAGATGAGTGCATAAAAATGTTCGGTAAAGTAAAGGCGGGCGGGTGATAATGACCACAATCCCTCCAGTATAATATACTTATTATTTCCCAAGGCATTGACAAGGATCCCCTTATACTTACTATATCTTTGTCAAATCAGGCGAGAAAGAATGCTCTTAAGAATTATTATCGAGTCAGTCCTGAATGATGATTAATCAGAAGAATTAATATGTGAGGTGCGGAGATGTAGTTTGAGAGAAGAATGATGAGAGCACGTTGGACAAATAAATAGAGCAATGAAATCTTGGAAGAGTAACTGGTTATTCGCATCATAAAAGGTAAATCCACATTCTTTGAAATCGTCATGAGAGGAAAAAGACTAAAGCAATATGTGACAACTGGCAAGCTGGAGGGAAAGAGGGGACAAGTAGAAAAGATGCTAGACAGTTTAGCTTCATGTCGTGAAGGAGCATCTTTATCGGAAATTATTTGCTGGACACGAGCCTTGCGTGACCTTAATGCTATTTAATCATTTGAATTGTTTTTGCCTATTATTTAACTGGATTTTGAATTTTATTTCACTATTTTTATATAACAATTAATAGTCACTAGGAAGAACGAAATACCACAATGTAATATACAAGTAAATGGGAATATTCTTCAACAAGTAAATCGGTACAATTATCTCGGAACAGTCATAACATCTGATGGGAGATGCCTTGAAGAGATTAGAACAAGAATCGCCATGGCGAAAGTAGACTTTAGCAAGATGAAAAACATTCTGACCAATAAAAAGATGTCAATTGAACCGAGAAAAAGAGTGTTCAGGGGATACATAGAGCCTGTTCTTTTGTATGGATGTGAAACTTGGACAATGAGCAGTCAAGCTGAAAAACATCTGATGACTGCAGAAATGTGGTTTCTGAGGAAAATGCAAAGAATACCATGGACAGACAGAAAAACCAATGACCAAGTACTACATGAGACAAATGACAATCTGAAATTGATTAGAGAAATTAGACGCAGACAGTCAAAATTTTCTGGACATGTTATGAGAAGAAATGGATTGGAGAACTTAGTGACAACTGGCAAGATCGAAGGGAACAGACCAAGGGGAAGACCGAGAAGAAAATACCTGGATGGCTTGGCCACATGGAATGGACGAGACAGGAACACTGAGCTGATCCACGACTCTGGTGATCGAGTGAAATGGCGAGTCATGACCGTCCACGCTTTTCGGCATGACACATGATTGATTGACAGGGCCGGATTTAGACTTGATAAGGCCCTAAGCTATTTGAAATATGGGGCCCTTTATAAGTACAGATAATCTATGTCAGTGACAAATACGATTTTCGGATACCTAGAGGGTTAAACTGAAATACAATTAAGAAGTATATTGATAGTGAAATAATAAATCTTTAACTTAAAATAATTTTTATTCATAACAAACTTAAAAATGCAAACTCTGGTAAAAAGAAACAAAAGTTCTTTTAAAAGGCACAATTTATAAAGGCTTATTATCTAATCCCTTGAAACATGTTGTACGGATTAAGGAATTATATTAAACTAAAATATTTTCTTTCTTGCCTTTGCCAGAGCAAAGTCACTTGTGACATCATCAAATGATAAACTGCGTAGTTTGTCGCTTTAAATGCACATGAGACTGAGGGAACATAATTTATCTTGAGTCATTGTTGTTCTAAATTCATTTTTTATCCTCTTCAGCTGAGAAAAAGATCTTTATCCAGAGCAATTTGCAACCATCATACTAAGAAACAATCTCAAAATTGCTTCTACATTAGGGAATGCTGATTGGACACGATCGTTAAATATTACCCTATACAGACTATCAGTGTGTCAGACTATCTTGTTCCGCTGAACTATGGGCTTGACTATGTCTAACATATTGATGAAAATGCTTGACTTCTCCTACAAGATTCATGTCCACATCTTCAGGATATGTTTGGCATAAAGCACTAACTCCTTCATAAATCTCTTCTTCTGTAGCTTCTAGTTTTGTTAAGAATGAAAACTTTTTTGCAGCATCATTGTATACTGAGGTCCTCTGTGCAAGACTTGACTCTAATGCATCCATCACAGGTATAAATGTTTTTATTCTGAACTTGTCTCTTGGCTCAAGGTTCTCTAAAACATCATCTTCATCATCATTGATATGCCTTCTTCTATATCTTCTTTTCTTGTAATCAACATCAGACAATTTTTTCTTTGCTTCTTCTTCAAAATGATCGAAAAGATCCCTGGAACCTTTAACAAAATCCGAAAGTGAAGCATACAATTTCCTACATACATCTAGACTAATTTGGGGGTCTTGTAGTGATTGACTAGTCTTGTGAAATTCATCCAGCAAGTAACTCCACAAATATAACACTAAATAATATAGTGTGATGTCATACCGGACTGAGGTTTGCGTGGGTATCCGTTGTACCATGTCTGGCTTATTGGTGTGCAGACTGGTGGTTCCTCGCCGTGCAGGCAGATACTCTCCGACCTCAGAAGAATCAGCGATCCTACTACGTTAGCCAGGACTCCGAAGGGACCTGTCGCCTAGGACGCACGACTAAGATGTATTAGTAGGTCTTGGCCAGTATAAAACTTGGCCCTGGTGCCTTGGAAACACCCCTGTGTCCCAGAGGTACTTGTAATTTAAGTCCCCAAGTCAAGGACGAGAAATCAACTTTTTAGTCCAACTGACCGGTGTAGGGAGTTAACCCGCTACCTTGGCATTCAATCAATCAATCATGTGCCATGCCGGCACACATTAGCATCAGCACACCGGATATTAAAGAACGAGCACTCTTATCAATTTGACCAAGCTGAATTTATTATCTAACAGTAACTTAATTTCTGTTTCTGACTATTGCACCCAGGTGCCCTAGTTTGCTGGCTTTCGTATCCCAGACACATAATCAGACTGAAACTGGTACCATTAATATTGGGGCTCTTCGCTGGCTATTCAACATGAGGACGGAGCATATGTGTGAATGTTCCGAGTGCTGTAATGTCTTCCCTCAACACTTCAATTGTTATACAGCAACAAATATTGTGTAAATGCCTACCTGGCCCATCAGCTATATGTTTATTAATAAAAACGGGGAAAGCCACTTATTTCCGTCAACTATTAATAGAATTTAGGAAATGTTAAACATTGAAGGTAAAGATCTGAGAATAATAAGGAACATGTAGTGGCAACAAAGAGCTGCATTAGAATTTACAACCAATTGCAGACTTTTCAACACATTAAAAAAGGTGCCAGCAAGTTTTGTGTATATTTATCCAGTCTGTTCCATTTGTGCAGTGAATTAATAGTGTGATCCACACACGACATGTCAGGAATATCAGTTGGTGGGCATAATGTAAACATCATGCGTTTTGCTGATAGAGTTGTGGTCACTGAAAATGAAACGCAATTACAGTAAATGTAAGATATTAGTGCAATAGAAAGTCAAAACAAAAGGTTTAGCGTGATTAACGGAAAACTAGAAGTAATAATTGTTGATTAACGGAAAACTAGAAGTAATAATTGTTGCAAAACAATTGTATACCCAAATACAACATCAAAGTGAATGGAACCAATCCGAACCAGTGAATGTATATAAGTATTTTTTTTTTCATATCCTTTACAGGACATCGCTGTAAACACCAGCATCTTTCAGCTGTATGTTGATTTCCTGGCAAGATTACGCGCAGTAGTTTGCCATTGCTTTCTGAGCGGCCGGCTCACATACCCCGTAAGTTATATAAGTATTTGGGTACTTAAATAAAAGCAAATGAAAGACGCATTCATTCATTATGTGCCATTCCATAAGCGTGGGCGGTCATGTTCTGCCATCTCACTCGATCACCAGATCAGCTCCGTGTTTCTGTCTCGACCATGCCACGTGGCCAAGCCATCCAGATATTTACTTCTAGGTCTTCCCCTTGGTCTGTTCCCTTCGATCTTGCCAGTTGTCACCAAGTTCTCCAATTCATTTCTTCTCATAATATGCCCAAAAATTTTTGACTGTCTGCATCTAATGTCTCTAATCAGTTTCTCCATTTGTTTCTTGAAGGACTTGTTCATTGGTTTTTCTATCTGTCCGTGGTATTCTTTGCATTTTCCCCAGAAACCACATTTCCACAGCCATCAGATGTTTTTCAGCTTGTCTGTTCATTGTCCACGCCTCACATCCATATAAAAGGACAGGTAGCACTTCAACACTCTTTTTCTCGTTTCAGTTGATATCTTTTTATTGGTCAGTATGTTTTTCATCTTGAAAAATGCTACTTTCGCCATGGCAATTCTTGTTCTAATCTCTTCAAGGCATCTCCCATCAGATGTTATGACTGTTCCAAGATAGTTGTACCGATTCACTTGTTTGAATATGCCCATTTACTTGTATATTACATTGTGGTATTTCTTCCTTCCTGGTGACGACCATAATCTGTGTCTTCTTACAATTCAATTCTAACCCCAGTTGTTCACTGTGTGCAACAACGGTATCTACTAATTGTTGCAGATCCTGTGCATTGTCTGCAATCAATACTGTATCATCTGCATATCTAATGTTATTGATGTTTCGTCCTCCAATGCTGATTCCATTTATATTTTCTACATTTCTGAAAATATTTTCACTGTATAGGGAAAAAAGATCTGGAGACATTACACATCCCTGCCTAACATCTCTCTTAATAGGCTGATATTGTCCCACTTCATTATCAATCCTTATGGCAACTTGTTGTTTCCAATATATGTTTTTATGAGTCTTATAAGTCTTTCCCATCAATTTGTAGATCTGCAAGCATATCCACCAAGATATCGTGAACAGAATGGTTTATTAGTACGAATATTTTTTTTCTTTCTGGCTTCGAGTAAAAGGAGTTACGGGCGCAGTTCCCGCATACACGCTTTCGAAACGCAGCTGCAGACGATTTGGCAACAAACCGCCTTGCGTTGGTGTTTTACGAAATGGTATGAATAAAATTGGGTGTAACTGCAGTAAAGCTGTGAAAATGTAAACAATATAAAATGACACAAAGTAGTGCAGCTTTACATAACAGATTTACGACATATAATTTAAAACTGTTGTTATTTTTTTATTACAAGGGAAATAATATCATCTAGGTTGAAGTCAAGCTTCTGCAATCAAGGGAAACAATTATAGATTTCACTATACTTGTACTGATAGCTATTTTGCAAGATAAGTATATGTTTATTACTGTGACAATTTTATTCATATTTTAGAGGGTATCAATTAAATGTTACCATTATAAAATCTTTACACAATTTTGATTATTATTTAAAATTTCAGAACTAAATATTTGTGTAATATATATTGTTTAGTAAATCATTTGTTTCTTTATCTGCTAGGCCGCGTCTGTCTAAACAGAAGATTGGAGTACACTGGTTTCTCTTCACAACGTTTGCCACAACGCCTAGTAAGGCTCAAGAAAAGACCATTTTGTACCGTAGACTGTAATGGGTCAATTATATATAGTACATTCTGCTTTTTGTACGCAAAAGACAGTGCTCTACAAGTCATCGAACCTTTCTTTACTACACTGGTTGTAAAGCCAACAACACGCAAAGAACATCCGGCTGCCACGGTTAAAGCCGTCATTCCCAAAAAATTGACGTTTTCGAGACACAGAATAACAGGATGTAGAGCAAAAATGTCAATTTGTCCATGTTGTCTCTCCTGCCCACCATGGTAGGAAACCCTTGGTGCTGCTTGTGGAATAACGGCTTTAACCGTGACAGCCAGATGTTCTCTGTGTGTTTTTGGCTTTACAATCAGTGGAGTAAAGACAGGTTCTATGGCTTCAAGAGCAATGTCTATTGCGTACAAAAAGCAGATTGGACTCCATATAATTGCTTCACTTCAGTCAGTAAGGCAAGGTGGCTTCTCAACGGTGGCAGTCATCAGCAGCGCCTTACTGGGGGATGTTTGGGGCTTTATTGCACACAGATGTGTGTGCTCTTGTATGTGAAAAATATTACACAACCCTGTTTCACTACACACTCTACAACTACACCTGACCTGGCGTTTTATTCACCAGACCTGGAGTGGAACATTACACGAATTGTTGGGAAACAACTTGGTGGCAGTGACCATCGGCCAGTCTTTCTAACTGTAGAAAATGAGTTTGTAAGTGAAAGCAGCACCCTCTCGAGGTGGAACTACAAGAAAGCAGACTGGGCAATGTACAAGCATCGCTCCAGCATACTGATTAAAAACCTGAACACTGAGAAGGACATAAATAAAGTAGTTGAAGAGTTTGGGAAATGCATACTACAGGCAGCACGAGAAACAATACCAAGAGGAGCCCGTAAACATTATAAACCCTACTGGAATAGTGAACTGGAGCAGTTGCATAATGATGTGGATGTATGTAGAAAACAAGCAGAGGCCAATCCCAGCCAAGAGCACCACAATAAATATCAGCACGCAAAAGCCAAATTTCAAAGGGCCCAACTGCAGGCAAGACGGAAAAGCTGGCAGGAGAAAACAGAGTCACTGAACTTTGAAAGAGACACAAGGAAGTTATGGAGGCTAATAAAACAGCTTAACGATGAGGGCACAGGGAGAAACTCAAAAATTGCGCTACATAAAGACGGAAAAATTTTAACAGGAAAGCAAGCATCTGACCATTTTGCGGACTCATTCGCACAAGATAACAATATTGAAATTAGTCCAGAGAAACAACAGGAGATTCGAGTGAAATGGCAAAATACAGGACAGAAGGAAATTGTACATGAGGTTATGAAGACACCTATCACATTCAGTGAACTGGAGCTAGCCATATCAAAACTGAAAATGAGAAAATCACCAGGAGCTGATGGTATCTCCAATGAAATGATCAGGAACCTAGGAACAGAGGCCAAAGCAAAGTTGCTACAGATCTTTAATAATACATGGACCTTAGGCAGTGTTCCACAAGTCTGGAGAGAAGCAATCATGATACCCCTCCTAAAATCTGGGAAAGACAGTTCCATTGCCTCCAGCTACAGACCCATTAGCCTCACCAGTTGTCTCTGCAAAACAATGGACTACAGTGGTACATTGAAAGTGAAAACATCCTTGTGCCACAACAGGCTGCCTTTAGGCAGTGCTACTCTCCGGAAGATCAGACAACCTACCTCTCTCAAGAGGTTGAGGATGCATTCTAAGAGAAGAAGCTGGTACTTGCGGCTTGGATAGATCTGAAGAAAGCCTTTGACAAAGTCTGGAAAGAGGGTCTGATGAAGAAACTGAGAAACTGTAAAGTCAATGGAAGAATGTACAAATGGGTAAAAGCATACTTGCACAACAGAAGAGCCCGAGTACAGATAGACGGTCTCAAGAGCAAGAAAGTACTATTACGTCACGGTGTTCCCCAGGGCGGAGTCCTGTCCCCAACACTCTTTCTAATCTTCATCAATGATCTTGTTGCTAATCTACCCGACGGAATTAAAGCGGCAATGTACGCTGAAGACCTGGTTTTGTGGAGCGCAAATGAACATGCATCAGTGGCCACCATATTGCTACAGAGAGCTGTAGATACATTTGTTGCATGGGCGGATAGATGGTGTATCAGCATAAACACTGACAAGTGCAGCACCACTCTATTTACCCTTTCTCCGAAACAAAAGGCAGGGAGCATTCAGATAAACGGAACACCCCTAAGAGAAGATAAGGAACCAACATACCTTGGTGTAACATTTGACGACAGGCTGACATGGAGAAAACACATCAAAAAAGCAGTAGTAAAAGCCAGAAGGAAAATTGCCATCCTGAGAAAGCTAACTGGAACCACGTGGGGAGCCAGTGAGAAAATACTTAGCAAAGTTTACCAACAGAGCATACGACCACACTTGGAATACGGGTCAACTGCGTGGTGTTCAGCATCAAAAACTACATTGCAGGAGCTGGACAAGGTGCAAAATCAAGCTCTTAGAGTCATCACAGGAGGGATGAGATCAACCCCTATAGTAGCAATGGAGAAAATGGGGAGGACACAAGCTTTAAGAGAACGCAGAGATACAAAAACACTAATACAAGCAGAAAAGTTTCTCAGCTTGCCAGGCCACCCTATGAAGAACCGATTTGAAAACTTAGCTATGGGGCGGTTGAAAAGAAGTAGTTTCATACACCAGGCCAAACAACTCTGCAGTAAATCCATCGATCTTCCCACAGTTGGTATCGCCCTGACAACTATTCCAGAGCGAACCCCGTGGAAAGATGAGCATAGAATATCGCTACAAATCCAGTCAAAAGTGAGAGGAATATTGGACAAGGAAGAACAGAACAGTGTACAGCGCAGAACAGCCACTCTCATCTTCCTTGATGATGAATACCCACAGGACCTCTGGATCCGAGTCTACACAGATGGGTCAGCACAAAATGCTGTTCGAAATGGAGGAGCGGGAGTGTACATAGAATACCCAAATAATACTAGAGACACGGCCAGAATTTCAACAGGAAAATACTGCCATAACTATGATGCTGAAATTGAGGCAATCAAGATAGCCACAGAGAAATTACAAAATACCAGCCATGGTACACAACCTGCAGTGATATTGACAGATGCAAAATCCGTAATAGAGGCGCTCCTGTCTGGGAAATTGCCAGTTCTGAGGACACTACTTTCTGAACTTAGCAGTCTGCGTAAGATCACCATACAGTGGATGGGTACCATCCCACTGTGGAGTCCCCGGAAACGGCAGAGCTGATCGATTGGCTAAGGAAGGAGCAAAAGAAGAACAACCTGATGTGCCCATTACATACCACCAAAAGAAAAGAATGATCAAATCAATCAGAAAGCCACCAAACCTTACTCAAGACGACTACCACGTTATGGACAGATCAGAACAGGTAATTCTTCTGCGCCTCAGAACAGGACACAATAGATTATGCAAACCACGTTTTGCCAGATTTCATTATTCAGCTGTAACAAACGTTGTAAGGTATTCTCATCTGCTGCTTTGAGCATTTCACCTTAGATGTCGTCTTAACCAACAGCTTTGTTGTTCTTCAATTTTTTTTATGGCTGCTTTAATCTCTTCCATGGTGAATGACTCACAGGAGGCATCTAGTGGTGGCATGGTGATTTCTCCATCCAGGTTGGGAACACTGTCAAGCTGCGGTCTATTTAACATTTCTTTGAAATGCTCTGCCCATCGTTGCTTTTGGTGGTCCTCGGATAACAGTAGTTTACCTTGTTTGTCTTTGATGGGTTTCTTTGGTGTAGGTGAGTGATTGAGTGAACATTTTTAATAAAGAGCACTAAATTATAATTATAATAATAACAAATTATAATAATAATAATAAAGTTAGTAACAAACATCCATTTATTCTTCCTACATATGTTGGTAGTAAAATAAAAATAATGAAACCAAAAAAAAAAAAAAAAAAAAAAATATCGACATGTTTTCTGCCTTTAGACTGGAACAGTAGAAAGTAATGAAACTTCTGAATGTGCAGAAGAAACTGCTTTGTCTTGCACAGTGTTGCCATCTCCCTTTGAGGAAAATGCACCACAATCGACCCTAAAAAGCACAAACAATGTTTGGAAAGCACAAAAAAAAAAGTACCAACTGTTTTTATTACAAATGTAACAAGGTAGCACATTGTAATTTATTATTATCACTTCATATTACAATGAAATAGCAAGCCGCATTTCTGAAAGTGAAGAGTATCTTATGCAATACGTCGCTATAATTGAATGTAAGAAAGAGAGTGCTGAAATGCTATATAGAACCAGTTTCTGGGAAGGTTAACCCGGTCAACAAATGCCCGCAGAAGTCGGATGTGTCCTCTTAACGGCGCTATAACGCAGCTCTGCTGTAAACAGGCACAACGCAATCACATCAAAAAAAAAAAAAAAAAAAAAAAAAAAAAAACAACAAACAAACAAACAAACAAACTCCGTATGATCGCAGAAGAAGAAGAAGAAGAACCAGTTTTGCTGTATGGCAGCGAATCTTGGAATGTAAATGAACAAATTAGGAAAAACTTAGAAGCAACAGAGATGTGGTTTTTAAGACGAATGTTGCGAATTTCTTGGACTGCCAGAGTGACTAACAACGATTGCCTGAAAGAGGCTAATGAAACTAGAACACTATATAAAATAAAAATGGAAATTAGTGAAGAACAGTATGGTTTTATGGAAGGAAAGGGTACAAACAATGCAATATATATATTACGAACACTAATAGAAAGATCAATAGAGAAACAAAGAGACATATATTTATGCTTCATAGATTATACTAAGGCATTTGATAAAGTAAAACATGATGAGCTGATTAAAATGTTTGAAGATATCAACATTGATGGGAAAGATTTAACAATAATAAAGAATATATACTGGAACCAAGTAGCAGCAATTAAAATGGGAAATAAAGAGGTGTCAGAGTCTTGCGTAGAGCAAGATAAGTAGCTCGTTTTCTGGCAAGTGTGAAGCAATATCAAACTATCAAATCACACGAAGTGAATATCCGAAACTATTCTTCACAAGCTTTATTTAAACGCTGCATTTATTATCGCACAAACATCGCGCAATGACAATCCATAGCAATCATTACGGCATGAACAATATCAATACAATACGTAATAATACATGCAAGCAATAAACATCTCACTTACAAGTCACACTATTCAAGCGTTCGAACCAGTCTTCCACTGTCGTACAGGCTAGCTCTCAATGCAGATTCAAACACCACTCGCAGACCCATGCGACCTGTCCATTCAAACACCTAAACCCGTCTGCCAGCTCTGGCGTTCTACACGCTACACGCCAGTCGGCGCTCACGTCAGCTGGTGTGACCCCTGCAAGGTTCACGGGGTGTACTGCTGACCATTGGTCGTTTAAGCGTCGCTCAATTGCTGTGCTTGGCTGCTTATACGGGCGTCGTCGAAGACGCCGCATTCCCTCTGCAGTGTTTAACATCACTCAGGGTTGCGTGTCGTTATGTTGTCTGGCGTTGGTACAGACAACGCGTCGCAACCTCGGATGTGAGACCTTGACACTCTCCACACCCCTTTTTCATGAAAGGATTTCCTTTCATGTCCAATATATATAGGTGTTATTAAACCTGTCAGACCACGTGTTCACATGCACCCACTGTGAACGGACATTTACAGCGCAAATTGGCCTTATCAGTCACACTCGCTACCGCCATAGTTAAAAGTTATTATGCCTTTTTAGAGCACAAACTATCGTCTGTCAAGACGGCAAGGTGCCAATGATATATATATATTAAACCTGTCAAAGTCGAACATTATACCTTAATAGTTATTATAATTATATACAGGTGACTAGTAAACAATATGTATACAACAATTGTGTTGCACTATGAAGTACAACAGTCAAGTACAATCTATTTAATGGGCATTACCTCGCTGTGACACAGCTAGTCCGGTAGGTATCAGCTAAACTGGCCCCTATCTCACAACCAAGAACAAAAATACTAAAATCATCAGGTCAAGCCGTGAGCATCTCCCTCTGAGATAGCTCCATGATCAGACCTCTGTTTAGAGTTTCTAATGAAGGTCAACAGTTTTGGCAATATATTGTCCATATCTAAACGACGTCACATTGACATGTTATCTATCAAGCACACGTGTTAATGGTTACAATACATATTTACATATCACCAAAAATTTAGAGTAATGTCCCCTGGTTATTATACCAGAAATTTAGGAACAATAATTTATCGTCGTTTACAAGACATAAATTACTACTACAAATTTATTTGTTAGTGTCATAATTTGATACTTATTGACAAATGTGCACAAAAAGTCACGTTTGTAAAGAAGCAATCAAGTTACGATGCTGAGATTACATATTATAAAAATCGACATATACAATTCCGTATATGGACATATTTTAAATCACATTTTAATACAATTGTCATACATTTATAGGCTTTTTAGCGTAGTCTGCTAACTTTTTACATATTAATATGCAAAAAATATCGGAAGTATACAGCTGTACTATTTTACACATGTGTTGTGGTGTCATACACACGACGTTGTTCCGTTCTGGATGGATATTATATAAACGGAGAAGTAGGTGTTACTATCAGCTGTTGGATCGTCTCTTCCGCCTTCTGCTCGGATTGTACTGTCGCAGTCATCTTTCGTACCTTGTTAAAGCGTCTTGGACACATCGGTCTGGATACATTCAGGATTACTTCATGTTGTAGTGGCTTGGTAAGTTCCTGGATCCTATAGTGTTGTCCAGTGACACTTCTCTGTAGTGTCTGATTGTTACAATATTTATCTACTTACAATAATAATCACATTCTTTCTCATATCTCACAGTTATGCAACACATTAGTTTACATCATAATGATTCCATTCTTTCACATATCTCACAATTATACACGCATTCATTCGCATGATAATAAGAATCCAAATATGTACATAAGTTATATACATTGGGAGATACAATCTACCCTATCACATTGGTATACACAGCGTTACTGACACATTGTCACAATTGGCTGTGGTGCTGAGCACTATCTACGTTGCAGTTTTATACACCCTCTGCACTGTGCTCTAGTGTTGACTGGGTATTAGGTTCGTCGTATGGACATCTCGACAAAAGATCTGCAAGACAGTTTTGTGAACGCTTTATATGGTTAATCTCATAGCTATAGTCCTGCAGAAGAAGGGACCATCTTGCCACCTTGCTGTTACTTGGCGTTCCTCTGGTAACAATTGTCAGTGGGCTATTATCTATTTCAATAATGAAATGTTTGCCTAAAAGAAACCTAGAAAGTTTACGTACCGAAAATACCATGGCAAGAGCCTCGAGTTCCGGTGTACTGTAATTTCGTTCGCTGGTGTTCAGTTTTCGAGAGACGTAGTATACTGGGTACAAGATTTGGTCGTGTTCTTGGAGAAGCACACCTCCAATGGCTACGGAGCTCGCATCACATCTTAATCTAAAAGTAATATTCAAATTTGGCAATTTTCGAATAGGTGATTTAGAAAAATATGAAAGAATTGTCGTAAATGCTGGCCTTAAACATTCACTGTTTACAATCACATTGGGGTGTTTATTTGTTAGTAGATCAGTGAAACATTTGGTCAATTCAGCAAAATGAGGAATAAACTGTCTATAATAGTTTAAAAGACCTAACACACTTCGCAACTGTTTCTTAGTTGTCGGAAGCGACAATTTCAAAATTCTGGACATGATGTTATCGTCAGTTGATATAAAGCCATTTGAGATCTTATAACCCAAAAATGAAATTTCCTGAAAGGCTATATCAACTTTGGAAGGTTTTACAGTCAGCCCATGATGTCTAATCCTGTCAAATGTCTGCTGTAGTGCTATTATGTGCTCTGTCATGTACTTTGTGTGTATGCAAATGTCGTCCATGTACCAAATGATGTTAGCAATGTCTGTCAAAAGAATTCTTGTCATTCTGACGAAGGTAGCTGGTGCATTGACTAATCCGAAAGGTAGTTTACACCATTCGTATAAACCCCACGGTGTGGCAAATGCAGTCAGATGTATACTATCAGGATGTACAGCTATCTGCCAGTAGCCTTTTGTCATGTCAAGTTTAGTAAAATAACGTGAGTCAGATAGTTCAGTCAGGATGTCTTCACATTTGCTCATCGGTTCTAAATCCAACTGTGTAATGCTGTTGAGTTTACGATAGTCCACACAAAGTCTAATAGTTTTGTCCTTTTTCCGTACTAAAACTATTGGTGAACAGAAATGAGATTGTGAACGTCGAATGATATGATTTGCTTCTAAATCAATGATTTCTTGATGAAGTTTTTCTTTATAGTGTATAGGGATGGAATATGGTCTACACTTAATAGGAACGTCGGATGTCAAGATGATTTTGTGTTGAACTAAGTCTGTCTGTCCTGGGCTGTCAGAAAAGATCGTCCTGTATTCTTGTATCAGTTGTCTGCAACTGTCAGTTTGTGTCTGCGTCAGTTTAGGATTTACCTTAATGTCCTGTAAGTTGGTCGGCGTGTCAAGAACTGGTGTTGGTATCTCGTCAGTGTCGTTGTCGTCCGTCTGGTCCACTATGGAGGTACTTGCTGCAGTCTCTACTTGGTCGTCTTGCCTGTGATGATATGGTTTGAGCATGTTAATATGGAAAATTTTATGTTTGTCCCTAACTGCAATTTCGTAATCTACCGTCGAAATTTGTCGTAGTACTTTGAACGGTCCTTGCCATGAGTCAGTTAGGAGATGTCTATCACTTGGCAAAAGAAGAAGAACGTCCTGTCCAGGTGTCAGTGTAATAGTTCTATTTCCTCTGTTAGCATATTGTCGGTAGATAGCTCCTGATTTTTGGAGAGCTTCTTTAGCTAACACACATGATTTCATAATTCTATCACGCAATGATGTTACATTTTGATATGGTGAAATGGGTATAGGAAAAGTTGTACTTTCAGTCAACATAGATTCATACAGAGATAATGGGCCGCGTGGTTGTGCACCATATAACATTTCGAATGGTCAGAATCCAGTGATGGAATGGGGCACTTCCCTATATGCAAACAAAATTGCAGGCAGATAAGTATCCCAATCTTCAGGATGTTCTTGGGTTACCTTAGAGAGCATATGTTTCATATCGCCGTTAATCTTTTCCACGATACCAGTTGAATGTGGGTGGTATGGACTGTTGAAGCATTGTTTAACACCCAACATTTTGGTAAAGGCTTGTGTAGCTGAGGAAATAAACTGGCTACCCCGATCTGAAAGGATGGTATCAGGGAATCCTACCCTTGCAAAAATATGAAAGAAAACTTCCATGATGTCTTTGGAAGTTATGTTCTTCAATGGAATCGCTTCTGGCCATCGAGTACATAGATCAATGAGTGTTACAATGTACCTATTACCTTTTGATGTTACATGGTTAAGAGGACCAACTATATCGATCGAGATCTTTTCAAACGGTCTACTAGCCAAATCAGTAACTTGCAATTCAGCTTGTGGGTGTTTACCCTTTTTGACAAGCTTTTGGCAGATGTCGCACGATTTGCAATACTGTTTGGTATCGCTGCAAAACTTTGGCCAATAAAATTGAGTAAGTAACCTTGCTCTAGTTTTAGCATACGCCATGTGTCCTGCAAAGGGTATGTCATGAGCTAGATTCAATGCTTGTTTGCGGTTTTCTAACAGTAGCACTGTTTGTTCTATCGTGCTGGAACTTTTGGTGTAGTGCCGTGTTAGAATTCCGTTCTTCAGAGCAAAGTACCATTGAGCATTCTTTGCTACTCTTGGCTTTTGGCCTACAAGTTTAAAATACTTTTGCAGAGATCGATCGGCTTTCTGAGATGTTATAAACGTCTCCCTAGTTGTATCAGGAGATGTTACAACTAGACTTACTCGTTGTAAAGCCTCTGTTTGATCGATTCGATCTTGCATCTGTGCAGTAGATCTAGTTACTGCATTTATTACATTACAACGATCATTCTCATCACACATTGATGTTACATTCACACAATTACATGTATGTTCTGGCGTAGCCAGGTTGGTATTTGTACATTCATTTACAGGTGGTAATACATCATGAATGGTGATTTGTGATGAAGGTGAAATGGTAGTATCAATATTACAAATGACAGCTGATGTAATACTGTCATGTGGCATGTCATTCACTTCAGGAAGGTTTCCAATGATAACATCGCAGCAAGGATTGGTTAATGCTGCGCATTTAACCTTTCCTGTAAGGAATGGTGTAGTTATATATGCCCATGCAAGTGGATATTTCTCTATGTTCCCTGAGAACGTCCTGCATGTGACATATTTACCACTATATTGTGATGGTAAAATGTAATCTCTCTTTACACCAATGAGAGTACTCCCGCTATCACGTAAAACTGTGGCAGCTCTACCATTAACATACCCCTGGTGGATGTTTAGTTTACCTTTGGAGTTTACTACAGAATTGGCCTCCTCACTGGTAACAGGTATAGAATGGCCGCATGTTAACACGCCATCCTCATGAAATTGATCACAAATAGTACATTTTTCATGATGGAACACCTCAATGGAATGTGCTGAGTTTACTGGGTGATCTTGTACACTTTCATCTTCTGAAGAAGAACTGTCAAATATGGCTGCATTAGCCTTTCTGGTCATTGACTTGCCTTTACAATCCTTACGCCAGTGACCATAAGCTTTACAAAGATAACATTTGGTAACTTTTCTGTAGTTCTTCCTTTCTTTATCTTGCTTAGAAATGTAATTATGCAAGTAAGCAGTGTACCCAGGGTGTTTGTCGCACATATCATTCTCATTGTGTGAATAATCGCAATATTTGCAGTGATACAATTTCTCTGCAGCTTGTTTATAATTTGGTATTTGACCCTGACTGATATTTGCCATATGTAGCTGCTGCTACAAAGTCTGTGCTGGTCAGACTACTAGAGAAACATTGCTTATTGGCTGAAAAACAACCAGAGCCACGACTTTCCATCTGTTGGACACTTTCACACTGACATTCCAACAAAAATTTAGAAAAGGGGGGTGGGAGAGATGCGATAATCTTATCTCTCAACATAAGTTCAACTAATTTGTCATAACTTCCATTTACTTTGGCTGCTGACAGCCATTTAGAAAAAATATTCTGAATTTCTGAGATGTAGTCAGAGAACGTGTGTGTTGGCTTAGGAGACAACTTCCTAAACTGTTCTCTATAACCTGATTCATCCAGTAGAAAATGTGACATAATTTTCGATTTAATGTACAGATAATCTTCTTTCAGGTCATTTGGGATCGACTGTATGATTTTAAGAGGTTCCCCAGAAATACTTCTTACATATACTATCCCCCATTCAGGTTTTGGAATTTTGTAATGATCCATAACAAATTCAAAATTTTGGGTAAATGCTGCTATGCAATCCCCTGTGTTGTAACTTTTAATTAGACCTTGGTACTTCTTATGAGGTTGGTCTTTGTCTGTGTCTCTATTAGCTTTATCTTTAGAAGATTCAGATTTTAGCTGTTCAAGTTTTAGTTGTGTTTCTTGCTCTTCTCTCTTACTTTGGGCTAAGATCTCAGCTTGCCTCACTGCAGCTTCTGACTGTTTTAAAGCAGCTTCTGATTGTGCTTGTTGAAGCTTAGAGCAGCTTCTGCTTGTGCCTGTTGAAGCTTTAAAGCAGCTTCTGAGTCTGCCTCTTTACTTTTCAGAGCAGCTTCTAATTGTTTCTGTTGAAGCTTTAGAGCAGCTTCTGATTCCGCTTCTTTCATTTTTAATGCCCTTTCGGCCGCTCTCTCATTCCGCTCAATAATTTGCTCTTGTTTCAAAAGATATTCTGCATATTTACTTTCACTCCATGTTCTCAATCCCTCACCAGTCATATTCATTTTTAAACCCATTTCAATGAAATCGTTTAAAGAAGACATGATGAACAATACGTATGATGGAATAAATATAAACGAAATTACTTATGATGTTAGTAAGTTACAAATATTTCTAGCATTTTGATGTCTAAAGCCAGACTAACGAAAGTATAAAGAAAAATGAAAAAAAATTTTATACCCAAGTAATCCTTGGGCAATGTGCTGTTCAGTGGTGCTCGAAATCACACTGGAACGTCTTTCGGGTTGACGCACAAAAATTTTTTGAAGTTCACCAGGCTCAGGTAAAGTTGACACAAAAAACCTGTACTTTTTAAACTAAACGAAATTAGAACGTTTGTAAAGGTATGGTGTGTGTAATGTCACTGAAGTCTGTAAAGGTTTGTATGCTGCCAAGTATTATTGTTAGTCGTTACCACAATCAACAACTGTCACGCTCACACTAACTCTACTCAATGACATTGAAGGGCACGGCCGCCATTTTGGATTTTTGGTACAAAATTGGTTGAATTTGGCGATAAGTCTGAAGACGCCTCGGTTGGCTTCAAATAATGTCTTCACACTTATAACTTAATGAAATCAACACTATTTACCCTAAACTATGACTTGCGCACGTCTATCGGCATTTTCACATTCGCTTCAAACTCGGACAAAAGAAATCTACAAGTTCGCATTCAGTTCAAAACCCGGACGAAAGCCACCACGTTCGCACTTGTCAGAGTCTTGCGTAGAGCAAGATAAGTAGCTCGTTTTCTGGCAAGTGTGAAGCAATATCAAACTATCAAATCACACGAAGTGAATATCCGAAACTATTCTTCACAAGCTTTATTTAAACGCTGCATTTATTATCGCACAAACATCGCGCAATGACAATCCATAGCAATCATTACGGCATGAACAATATCAATACAATACGTAATAATACATGCAAGCAATAAACATCTCACTTACAAGTCACACTATTCAAGCGTTCGAACCAGTCTTCCACTGTCGTACAGGCTAGCTCTCAATGCAGATTCAAACACCACTCGCAGACCCATGCGACCTGTCCATTCAAACACCTAAACCCGTCTGCCAGCTCTGGCGTTCTACACGCTACACGCCAGTCGGCGCTCACGTCAGCTGGTGTGACCCCTGCAAGGTTCACGGGGTGTACTGCTGACCAGTGGTCGTTTAAGCGTCGCTCAATTGCTGTGCTTGGCTGCTTATACGGGCGTCGTCGAAGACGCCGCATTCCCTCTGCAGTGTTTAACATCACCCAGGGTCGCGTGTCGTTATGTTGTCTGGCGTTGGTACAGACAACGCGTCGCAACCTCGGATGTGAGACCTTGACAAGAGGGTAGTTACGAACAGATAAAGCTAGGAGTACGACAGGGGTGTGTCTTGTCACCCGATCTCTTCTCCCTGTATAGCGAAGTAATAATGAGAGAGATCAAAGAGAAGCCAGGAATACTAATCGGAGGATATAATATAAACAATATACGCTTTGCAGATGACACAGTATTGGTAGTGGATAATGCAACACCTTGTATTTATGTCGTCGTATCTTATGGCATCAGGACCTGGAGCACTGTTTTTTGATCGTCGAAGCACAGCCTTGATTTCTTTCACTGTCACTGTGTCTTCATCCTGCCTTTCTCCACCTGGGTGGGTACCGTCCAAAAAGAGAAACCTGGACCAATGCAGCAGTCTTTGCCCACGATGTCTATGAAGGTTTCCACTCAGGCACTGAAACCGTTGCTGCAGCGATTGATCTTGAGGACGCATACAACAGAGTACCACTGGATTTTTTAATGTTTCAGCTTCTTGAACTAAACGTAAGTCCATTCCTCCTTAGTTGGATCGCTGCAGCCCTCTTCCAACGGAAAGTAGTTTTTAGATGTGGCAGTTGGACTTCGGCACCAACAACAATATATCCTGGCCTACCACAGGGATCACCATTATCCCCGGTACTGTTCAACGCCTACACAGTGAGAATCACCAGTGAGCAGATCACTGGACCTGGCAGGACATTGTCATATGCCGATGATGTTTTAGTGTATCGTCAGGGTAAGGATAGAGAGGAGGTTGCTGTGGAACTACAAACCGAACTCAATCGCATAAGTACTTGGTGTGATGAAGCTGGGGCAATGGTCAACCCAACAAAGGCAACAGTGACTTGGTTCTCGTTGAATAATCATATTGTCAACAATCCAACACCAACTGTAATGCTGTGTTCAGAGACGGTGGAAAGAACGCAGGCAATGAATTACCTGGGGATACGGTTTGATCGAAGCCTTGCTTATAATGTGCACATAGACCAGGTGATAACAAAGGCCAAGCGGGGTTTGGCAGCGATGCGGGTGATGGCGGCAGCAAACTGTGAGCAGCGCCATCTATGTCTTCTGTACGAGGGGCTGGTCATGTCTGTTTTGGAGTATGCAATGGCAATCCTTACTCTCAGCCATAAGCAGATAGAAAGGATGGAAAGGATACAGAATGAAGCTATGCGCATTATTCTTGGATGTACAAGAGATACAGCATGCAGGGCGATGCGCTACCTTCTTGATTTTCCAACCATTGAAGAGAGAATGCAAGTTTGCAGGGCACGCGCCTACCTCAGAATTAACGCAAACACACAGCATCCACTGCATAGTGAAATTAGGAAGGTGAAGGGCAGCAGGTTAAAAAGAGGACGGTCGTGGATGAGTCAAGCCGAAGACATTCTTCAACAGGTGTGTTCACTTGAGGACTTAGAACCTGGCGAGGAGTGGGTGCAAGTGCCAACAGACTTCTGCACATCCTTTTCAGTTTGCATCCAACTAGATAGAAAATGCAGACAAGAAAATCCGGCTGCTGTGGAGGCTGAAGTACAAGCGTTGATTTTCGAGAATTCGCTAGACAGTGACGCGGTCATCTACACAGATGGGTCAGTCGTCCGACATGTGAGAAGCTCATGGGCCTTTACAGCTCGGGCCGGAGGGAGAATTGTGAAGGAGGACTCTGGTGCTTTCACTGAAACCACAAGTAGCCTGACCATGGAAGTCATGGCAGTAAGTAAAGCAATAACATGGCTCGAGACACAGACATTCACTAGGGCTTGTTTCCTTAGCGACTCAATGAACATGATCAAGAGGATAGAGGAGGGGTCGATCCGAAGAGAATGGTTGCTGCCTCTGAAGCGGTCTCGGCTGGCAAAGATTAGTTTCATCTTCGTGCCAGGGCATGCGGGAGTACAAGGAAATGAGCGGGCTGACAAGCTCGCAGGTGAGGCTACTGTGGAGGGCGGACGCGCCATGGACCAGGCTGACATTCTGAATGCTCTACGAGAAGTGAGACTTTTGCAAGAACCAAGTGATGACTGTGAATCTACAACAATGGCCAGACTGCGAGAGCAGCAAATTAAAAGAGGGGTGGCCAAACAAGAACACTACGCAGGAAGCCAAAGAAGATTGATAAACCAACACAGAACTGGCGTCGTTAGCCGCTACACGCTGCGGGATTTGCTGAGGAGGGGATCCGAGCACTTATGGACTGAATGGTCCGATGTGCAACGAGGATGATCTGTCGACTAACTAACTAACTAACTAACTAATGCAACAGACCTACAACAATTGTTGGACAGTGTAGTAACAGAGAGTGCACAGAAAGGACTGTCCTTGAATATCAAGAAAACAGTAACAATGGTGATATCAAAGAAAATGGGGACGCCAAAATGTGACATAGAAATAGAAGGGGAAATTCTCAACCAAGTGGATAATTTTAAATACCTAGGGGCACTTATAACATCAGATGGAAGATGTACAAAAGAGATTAAGAGCAGAATAGGGCAGGCAAAGACAGCATTTCAGAAAATGAAGAGTATCTTATGCAATAAGTCGCTATCAATGAATCTAAGAAAGAGAGTACTAAAATGCTATATAGAACCAGTTTTGCTGTATGGCAGCGAATCTTGGAATGTAAATGAACAAATTAGGAAGAACTTAGAAGCAACAGAGATGTGGTTTTTAAGACGAATGTTGCGAATTCCTTGGACTGCCAGAGTAACTAACAACGATTGTCTGAAAGAGGCTAATGAAACTAGAACACTATATACAACAATAAGAAAGAGACAAACATCTTTCTTTCGTCATGTGATGAGAAGAGAGGCATTGGAGAACATCGTGACAACTGGAAAGATCGAGGGGAAGAGAGGCAGAGGCAGACCAAGAGAAATGATGCTGGACGGACTGAGACGGTGGCATGGAGGAATAACATCAGCAGAGTTGATCCAGAACACCAAAGACCGAGATCTGTGGAGAGCCATGAACGCCTACGCCAGCCGGCACGGCACTTGATGATGATGATATACAATAATAATAAAGAGACAAACAGCTTTCTTTGGTCATGTGATGAGAAGAGAGGCATTGGAGAACATCGAGACAACTGGAAATATCGAGGGGAAGAGAGGCAGAGGAAGACCAAGAGAAATGATGCTGGACAGACTGGCATGGAGGAATATCATTAGCAGAGTTGATCCAGAACATCAAAGACCGAGATCTGTGGAGAGCCATGAACGCCTACGCCAGCCGGCACGGCACTTGATGATGATGATGATGATGATTACAATGAAGTTTATTCCAGATCCGCTACTCTCGAGCCAAAAAAGCACTAAATTGCAATAACATTTTTTGGGAAATCACTAAAACAAGCTCTGGCGGTATTCATTCAAAATGTAGCATATTATAATTTATTATTATCACTGAATATTAGAATGAAGTTTATTCCAGATCTGCCAAATTTAAGTCAGACAACTCCTCTTCAGTTTCTGTAGCTATTTCCTGCTGTGTTTGCTCTTGCAATTATAATGATGATGATTGAATGAAACGTGTATGTGATTCCTGTGATCCAATTTTTCGTAGAATATCTTTAGGTAGTTTTTAATCAAGGCAGCATTTGCCATATCTTTTCATTCCATATCTAATAGTCAAAACAGCTGTCAAACTCTTTAAGCTCAGTCTATTCCGCAATTTTGATTTTATAAATCCCATCTGACTGAAAATACGCGCCACGTCCGCATTAGAATGAGGTAAAATGAGCACAGTTACAGCTAAATCTGTAAGATCTTGGAGAGGATTTTCACCGGTGGCATCCCTGTATGAGACTATTTCTGCCCACAGTCCAAGTATGTCAGAGGTCTGTGTCCACTGCATATGATGAAGTTTTCTCCACTGGAAATCGATACGGGTGAGAGTAGCTGCATCTTCTACAAACATTTTATCAAGATCCAATATACAGGGCGTCATTGGCTGTAGTCATTCACTTCCACAAATACATGACATGGACTGCAACACTCGAACGTCATCGAGCAAACATAATCGCAGCTGTGTCAACAGCTCTATTTAAAACTGGACGCTCCTTCCACGAATTTCTTTCTCATCAGGAAACTTGTAGCCGCAATTTCTTTCTCAAACTCATAACCTAGATTGGGATTAGGATCTAAATAATCTTGAATAACATCACTTTCTGTTATTTTTTTCCCCATGAATAGCAATCTTTGAACTGATAGAATCAGTAAGTTGGACAAGATCGCTGAGTAGTTTTGTTGGATCCTGTATATCTGCTTCGAATTTCTTATTCACACTTTGAACTTCTCCGAGAATATGCTTGAGAAATATGAGATATACATAGTTTTTCATGTCGCTAAACATAGAATGTAGAAGGTCTGCTGTATAACAGCGCTCGCTGAGTCTTGCTATATCAAAATGAATTCTGAGCTCGACCCACTGCTGCAATATTCTGACAATGGCAGATTGAATGGACATCCATCGTGTCTGGCTTATTTGAGCAACCTTCAGCGGATGTTGTCCATTATTTAATAAAGAAAAAAGCTCCCTGTACTTTGCTTGACGAAGACTTGAGTGAGAAAACCAGTTATATGTTTCTCTAATCATGAACTCTATGTTCCTGGACAGACAAGCAGCTGCAGCTTGTGACACTGCCAGCTGAAGGGAATGACATACACACCTAACTAGTACCAGATGAGGAACTACGGATTGTAATTTTGTATACACTCCATTGTTTACACCTGTCATGACAGATGCATTGTCAGTGGCGAGTGCAACTAGTCTTTGCAACTCAAGTCCATTCTTGTTTAAACAATCTTTTAACGCATTGCATATTGCCTGCGCGTTCAGTCACTCACTTCAACTAAATCGTATTAAAGGGAGTTAAATTACTTGAATATTGCACGGTAATGTATTAAGACTGTTTTACTTCCTCGCTTCAGTTCAAATTCGGCTTTTTAGTGTCCCCAAAATGATTTATTAAAGTAGTTTTTACCCACCCAAAAAAGCACTAAAAAGCACCAAGAAAAATATTTTCAAGGTCAATATAGGCATAGACAGCACACAGCATGGAGAAAACAATCAAAGAAAATACTAACGCATATTTGACAACTTCGTCAAGCATGGCTAAGGAGATCATGGCCTCCTCAAGACGTACTCGAATGGGTAGTAGAACAAGAAGACAAGAACGCGATCGTCATATAAGGATACGAACATGCAACAAAATTGCAAAGGGCAGTCTCCGTGCTGCATGGGTAGACAGCATGCGGAAGTCACGCTTGACATGATTCACCAGGATGTATGCACCCGGATACGCGGTGTAAAGGCCCATGGCCAGCTGGCAAGCAACGCACGATACAACCAATACAAGCGGCAACGTGCACTGACATGTCCGATTTTGTCAATGTAGTCCGGACCCAACTGGCTGATACCGACGCGTCTCTGATCTAGTTTGATTACATGAAGTGAAAGTGAAGCCTGGCCAAGCGTGTCGATGTTGTCTTCAAGGGCTGGCGAGAAAGGAGATTTGCAACCAGCTCGTCTTAGTAGCAATGACTGACTGACTGTTTGGCACCTTGCCGTCTTGACAGACGATAGTTTGTAAATTGGAGTTATATCTCTCCATAACACAAAGCCTGGGCTGAGGGCTGAGTTTAGAGACCATGTGGTGCCCTTGCAGCATGATCCCCCTCTCAGCATATCTGATTTACTCCAGAGGAAAGGCGACAACAATACATCTGGAACAATACAAGCTGCAGAAGCTGCCGGATCAGCATATATAACATATAACATGCGTTCTTGAATCTGAGTCTCCATTATTTTTCTTTGCTAAGGGTATGCTTTTCCGTTGAGTTATTTCATTAATTGGTTTAACCTAAAGCAGGGATTAATTAAGAAAACACTGACCTAGCCCAACAGACCGACACTGATTAATAAAGGTAAAGTATCCCTTTCCGCGCTTTGAGGCGAATTAGACAAATGGTGCTTGCCACATATTGTTTATAGACCAATCGGCATTCGAGGGATGATGTGATCAATATCACATGGACCGGCAGTCGAGGGATGATGTCATCAATATAACACGGACCGGAATTCGAGGGATGATGTGATCAATATAACACGGACCGGCATTCGAGGGATGATATGATCAATATCACATGGACCGGCATTCGAGGGATGATGTCATCAATATAACACGGACCGGCATTCGCGGGATGATGTCATCAATATAACACGGACCGGCATTCGAGGGATGATGTGATTAATATAACACGGACCGGCATTCGAGGGATGATGTCATCAATATAACACGGACCGGCATTCGAGGGATGATGTGATCAATATCACACGAACCGGCATTCGAGGGATGATGTGATCAATATCACATGGACTGGCATTCGAGGGATGATGTCATCAATATCACATGGACCGGCATTCAAGAGATGATGTGATCAATATAACACGGACCGGCATTCGAGGGATGATGTGATCAATATCACATGGACCGGCATTAGAGGGATGATGTGATCAATATCACATGGACCGGCATTCGAGGGATGATGTGATCAATATAACACGGACCGGCATTCGACAGATGATGTGTTCAGTATCACATGGACCGGCATTCGAGGGATGATGTGATCAATATCACATGGACCGGCATTCGATGGATGATGTCATCAATATAACACGGACGGACATTCGACAGATGATGTGATTAATATCACATGGACCGGCATTCGAGGGATGATGTGATCAATATCACATGGACCGGCATTCGAGAGATGATGTGATAAATATAACACGGACCGGCATTCGAGGGATGATGTGATCAATATCAAACGGACCGGCATCCGAGGGATGATATGATCAATATCACATGGACCGGCATTCGAGGGATGATATGATCAATATCACATGGACCGGCATTCGAGGGATGATGTCATCAATATAACACGGACCGGCATTCGCGGGATGATGTCATCAATATAACACGGACCGGCATTCGAGTGATGATGTGATTATTATAACACGGACCGGCATTCGAGGGATGATGTCATCAATATAACACGGACCGGCATTCGAGGGATGATGTGATCAATATCACACGAACCGGCATTCGAGGGATGATGTGATCAATATCACATGGACCGGCATTCGAGGGATGATGTCATCAATATCACATGGACCGGCATTCGAGGGATGATGTGATCAATATAACACGGACCGGCATTCGACGGATGATGTGTTCAGTATCACATGGACCGGCATTCGAGGGATGATGTGATCAATATCACATGGACCGGCATTCGAGGGATGATGTGATCAATATAACACGGACCGGCATTCGACGGATGATGTGTTCAGTATCACATGGACCGGCATTCGACAGATGATGTGATCAATATCACATGGACCGGCATTCGAGGGATGATTTGATAAATATGACATGGACCGGCATTCGAGGGATGATGTGATCAATATCACATGGACCGGCATTCGAGGGATGATGTGATCAATATCACACGGATCACCATTCGAGAGATGATGTGATCAATATCACATGGACCGGCATTCGAGGGATGATGTGATCAATATCACATGGACCGGCATTCGAGGGATGATGTGATCAATATCACATGGGCCGGCATTCGAGGGATGATGTGATCAATATCACATGGACCGGCATTCGAGGGATGATGTGATCAATATCACATGGACCGGCATTCGAGGGATTATGTGATCAATATTACACGGACCGGCATTCGAGGGATGATGTGATCAATATCACATGGACCGGCATTCGAGGGATGATGTGATCAGTATCACACGGACCGGCATTCGAGGGATGATGTGATCAATATCACATGAACGGCATTCGAGAGATGATGTGATCAATATCACACAGATAAGCTTTACTTCCCAAAAATTTTCTTGGTACCCATTGTAGGCTCGGTCGGCCTGGAAGCACAGGTCAATGTTAAATATCCGCATGGATTTGAATTCGAATCATTACCACCAGACTAGCAAACATTGGTCTAGCCACTACGCTACCACGGATCCCTTACATGAATACAATATTAATGTATTAAATGACGCTAACACATACAGAACATTTATCACAATCATCAAAACTAGGCAGTTGCCATAATTTGGCCACATAATGAGCAGATAAAAGCTGGACCATGCTATGATAACTGGAGAGTTGTATGGGCAGAGAGACAGAGGAATGCATCGAGAAAACATTCTTATCAACCTTTGGCAAGGCACAAACTGATGACACATACTATACGAGATTGAGATGAACAATGGTAAAGGAGATCGTAAGATATCGAGACGTGTATTCGCCAAAACAAGTTGGCAAGACGCTTGATGATGATGCATATCAGCATTTAATGCTCTTAAAGCTTCTTTCTTTAGAACATATTTATTTCAAGCACAGGCTATTTGGTTTTGGTAAAAGTTTACTTTAATTGCACCCATATATCATCATAAGTGCAGCAGTCTCCTCTCTAGAACCCACAAGGAGAATCTCCACACAGTGCACAAACCCCATAGCACCAGCGACATCCCAAACCTGTGTATATACCAGAATCACAAATGCTATAAACATTATATTTGTAGGTAGCTTGCGTCATTTTGGAATTTAGCCTGCTTAGTGAGAACAACTGGGGGACACTCTTCACCATAAATCCGAGTACGACAAGGTTGTGTTCTGTCCTATCTCTTGTTCATAACATATATAGACAACATATGTAAAGTAATCAGCCACAAAGAGACCGTAAGACCACCGCATTACGAGAACACAAAAGAAGAACCATCGGCAAATTACACCATTAAAAAACTCCTGTTTGTGGAAGATCAGGCACTAATAGCAAAATCACAAGCTGAATTACAAGACTACATGAATAGTCTAAACCAGGGGTCACCAAACTTTTTTCACGGCGGGCCGGATAACTGACAAAATGACGAACGCGGGCCGGATACTCATTCTGTACAATACATGCGCCCGCCTCCGTGGCGAAGGTCTTACGGACGCGGTTCGTAATCCCGTATACCCGCGTTCGATACATAACTGTGCACGATTTGGCAGCAGATCGCGTTGCGCTGTTTTCTTACGCTATGGTATGGGTGTCGGTCATTCAGAAAGCAATGGCAAACTACTGAACGTAAACTTGCCAAAACATCTACAACAGCAAAAAGTGTTGATGTTGACTGACTGAAAACGTCCTGTAAAGGATATGCAACTACCTTTAACAATACTTGCAAGCTAGAACGAAAGCTCTGGGAAAAAAGACTAAAAACTAAGTTAATCATGGAAGAGTGGCGTGCAATGCACAAAAAACAAAGACAACCAACATATTTATTTACTTTAAAAAGTTATCAAAGATTTCAGAATCAATTTCTTCAAGAAAAGCCTGGAACTGACGGCGATTGAGTTTATGTCCCCGAATGAAGTTCAAATCAGAAACGACAGGTTTCAGTACACAAGACATATCTAAGTCTTTACCACAGAGTGGTTGCTGATGTATGATGCAGTGTGTGAACAGAGCACCCGGAATTTGAAAATCTTCCAATTTAGTCCTGATCTGTCCCATCAGACACTTCCTCACTCCAGCCATGTTTTTTTCATTCATCAACTGTAACACCTAGAAGCTGATTCCACTGAAGGTTACAGTCTTTCAAAAATGTTTGCACTTCCATGAAAATGTTTTCCAGTTGTTGTTCCATGCATGCTGCAAACGGATGCCATCTCTTTCGTTATCTGAAAGTCCAAATTGACATCACGAATGAACACGAGAAGTTGTTACGTACTCTAGAGGTCAGTAGAGTCATCCAGCGCCAAAGAATACCACAACAAGATCCTAGCTTTCTCGCTTATCTGCAGCACTATGTTCTCTCCAAGTTCTTCTGTTCTCCGCACAATTGAACTTGCCGAAAGGCTGATAGTTCCAAACAAATCGGCTTTCTCAGGACACATGTCATTTGCTGCTTCCATCATACACTCTTTGATAAAGTTACCATAAGTAAACGGTTTTCTTCGTTCTTCCATCTTATGCACTATTTTGTAACTTGTACGAGTGACAGATTCATTTTCAGCAAACTTTCTCTTGAAGAGATTTCTTTGTGTTTCTAAACGACGTTTCATGGACTCATGTTTCTCAGAGCATAACTTTCCAGAAAACTGTGAATAGGTTGATAGATGTTTTGTTTTCTAGTGACGTCGAAGATTGTACTCTTTCAAAACAGCAACACTTTCTCTGCATATTACGCAACTGGTTTTCTGGTCCTTTATTTCCACAAAGAAGTACTTTACTCCCCATTCTTCATTGAAAACGCGACATTCGGCGTCCACATTTCTTTTCTTAGTAGCCATAATGAAGGATGAAGTACACGGGATCTGAAAATGAAAAGGACATTGAATTAGAAACATAATTAAAGACCTATTGAAACACAAGAAAAGCAGAGGACAAGGGCTCGCTGGTGAAGCTACGGCTCACCAAAGATACATATAAGGTTTATAGGTACCTTTGGTAATAGAATATATCTCATAATAAGATTTGCAAAATATATAAATAGGGCCGGTCTAAATAAATAGCCTAGAGCAGTGTTTTTCCACTGGGTTTCCGCGAGTGGCAGCCAGGGAATCCGCCGAAACAGACCGACATCGCCTAAATGCAACATTTATGCCCATTTGGTTTATTAAATAAAGTAAGAGAGACACTTGGATCATCACACAGAGTTCCCTGAGCAAAGAAAAAATTTGCTAAAGATCTGCTCCAGCACAAATGTTGAAAAACACGGGGGTAGAGACCAACTCGATTAACACCTTGACCGGGGAGTAGTAAAGGATGCGACTTACACACGTATATTTTTGGAGGCTGACGGCTGATGGCAGGTAATGGTTTTTTGGGGGACTGAGGGGAAAATGTTTGGTGGGAACCGGGTGAACTTTTTTTTGTCGGCGTGTGGGAACTGGTCTATTTTTTTTCGGCCTGCCTGGTCTGAACGAAAATCTGTGAAAGTAATTAAGGTAAAAGTATTTTTAGTTGGTTGTTTCTATAAATAGAAAGAGAGGGTGTGAAGGGAAAGTTATTTTGGTTATGTAGGGTATATGAGTATGGCTAGTGATGTATAAACTGCCAAGGGTGTGATGGGTCGTGGTTTCTAGTCATGGGTTGGATATATGGTGGTGGCGTAGACATCTCATAATGTATCTGTTCACTAGGCGTAGTGAGTAATGTATAAACTGTCAAGGGTGTGATCGGTCGTGGTTATACTCGACGAAGTAAGAGATGGCTACTATCATCTGAACAGTGTGATAGTAGTGAAAGTAAAGGGTGGTATATTCACCGATTACAAAGGAAATCTTATAAAGTTATAATGGGTGTCATTTGATGGTAAGGGGTATTAGTGATCAAGTAGGAGTGATATAGGGGTGGTCATAAATGTAATAAGAGGTGTTCGCAGTTACACACTGGTCAACCAGTGGTCAAGCAATGGTCAAGTAGTCAAGTAAGGAAATTTTAGGGAAAAGTGATTGTAATGATATGGTGGTGATTAAAGAGTGGTAAATTAGTGGTCAATCAGTGGTCAAGCAATGGTCAAGTGGTCAAGTGAGGAAATTCTAGGGAAAAGTGATTGTAATGATATGGTGATGATTAAAGGGTGGTAAATTAGTGGTCAAGCAGTGGTCAAGCAATGGTCAAGTGGTAAAGTGAGGAAATTTTAGGGAAAAGTGTTTGTAATGATATGGTAATGATTAAATTAGTGGTAAATTAGTGGTCAAGTAGTGGTTAAGTAGTGGTCAAGCAGTGGTCAAGAGGTAGTTAAGTGAGGAAAATTTTAGGGAAATATTGGGGAAAAGTGATTGTAATGATATGGTGATGCTTAAAGGGTGGTAAATTAGTGGTCAATCAGTGGTCAAGCAGTGGTCAAGTGGTCAATTGAATAAATTTTAGGGAAAAGTGTTTGTAATGATATGGTGATGCTTAAAGGGTGGTAAATTAGTGGTCAAGTAGTGGTCAAGTAGTGGTCAAGTGGTCGAGTGACCACTTAAATTGTAGACAACGATGTGCCTAAGATTATTGTAGTGATTAAAGTGATCGATGACGAGGTCAAGCAGTGGTCAAGTAGTCGAGTGACCACTTAAATTGTAGGGGAAAGTACGTATAGTGCAATGGTGGTGGGTAAAGTGAGGAAGAATCAATAGTAGTGATAATAGTACTACCAATATTAGAGACAAGAATATTAGCTGGTGCGTTGTTAGAGATACAAGTCTCTTTTTTGTGGGGTGTGTAAAAATCATACAAAGAGGGTCATACAAACACAAAGACAGCCAAGTACACACATGTACACACTTGATACATTTGTACATACAGACATACACATAAAGACAGACAAGCACAAAGACACACTCATACTATTACTACTGTCATCACAACTATACACAAGTACAGACACACTCACCCATACAAGCACAAAGTCAACCACACACAGCCATAAACAACCATTCAAGTACAGACACACTCACCCATAATCAATTACACAAATACACACCTACTACAAACTCAAAGACCCACACCCATCTCCTACCATTACTACTGTCATCACAACTATACACACATACAGACACGTGTACACACATACAAAGACAGCCAAGTACACACACCCATCGCCTAGGATTACTACTGTCAGCACAAGTACACTCAAGTACATACCCATAAACAAATACACAAGAACACTCAAAGACAAATACAAAGACAACCAAACAAACACACGTGCAGAGACACCACAGACACACTCATACTATTACTACTGTCATCACAACTATACACAAGTACACACCCATAATCAATTATACAAATACACACCTACAAACAAAAACACAGAACACTTGTACATACAGACACAGAAGTACAGACAATCCATACTATTACTACTGTCATCACAACTATACACAAGTACAGACACACTCACCCATACACAAGAACAATCAAAGACAAATACAAACACAACCAAACAAACACACGTACAGATTCAGAAGTACAGACAAACCATACCATTACTACTGTCACATCAACAGCTATACACAACTACACAACCATAATCAAATAAACAAAGAGGACCACACAAACCATTACTACTGGTACCACAACCAGTACAGATACACTCACCTATAAACAAATACATAAACAAAACGTGTCCCTACAATAATATCACAAACCACATACCCTTTTTGGTAAAGAACGCGGATGTCCGAGACAGCCCCTACGTCATCAACGCCATATGCAAAAGTCATTAAGTATGAGTCATCGGTGTGTAGGGAAGCAGGCGGGTGTGAGAATAGCTTGTCTTCAAAAACTCCCACGTCAGCTATATAGGGTCGTGTGCAGAACCAGTGTATAAAATAGAAGGCGTCTCTTGTGAACTCAGTACCAGTTCACGTGCTGACTTGGCTAGCTACAGAGTTATTTGTTCTTCACGCTGGTGTGAGCAGTGTTCGTGTAGTAAGCAGATATTGATCACGTACTGACTTGGCTAGCTACAGCAGTGAAACAGGTTGGTGTGAGCCTTATTCGTTTCGTCAGCATCTGATAAAATAGTGAAATATTGTATACATCAGAACTTTTTGGTGTTGTAAGAAAGAAATAACAAAAAACAGTTTATCAATATGACCACCAGATCTACTTTCACGTGTTCAGTATGCGACAAAACCTATTGTGATAAGTATACCCTTAATCGTCACATTCGGACCATTCACGAGGGGAAAGACCAAATATATACCTGTCAGTTATGTGATAAGGTGTATAATACGAACGATGGCCTACAAAACCATAAACGAATACATCATCAACCACGTATGAATACACCAAACAATACAACACCAGAGACGACAGCGCCATATGTATATTTACACCAGCCTCGTAGTCTAATGCAAGTACCAGACTACCACCACTGTGCCTTCAATGATAACCTTACCCGCTATAATGGGAACATTCACAATGATTATCCCTGTCAGGTACGTGACAATCTATACAATTCGAACCTACAACGGTACTTACATCACCAGACATCACGAGAAAGAACGACACCCTTAGACACCCTGGCAACAAGTCCACTCATAGTAGCAGAGGATATCCAATCAAAGGATAGAGACAGCTTGGCAGCTCTTAAGGCGTACTGCAAGGACCTGTCGCTTATGCTACCCAATCAAGTGGTAGTATTAGAAAAAAGTGTCGACCACCGCTACCGGGTGGTTTTGGTATGATAAAAAGAAGTATTCAGATATCTTGTATGAAGGATCAACTCTCATACATGACTTTATTCTGGATCCGAAACAAATAAGGTATGTGTGATGGCTTCGACAACATCAGTGTTTTTGATAGTCAACCACCAGAGCCCAGAAAAATGAAGATCACTAATCCAGAACTTTTTGGTTTTTTCACTAATCATGTATGTCATTGATTTTTTTTTTCTTATGATATATCTCTAAACTGTTTTTCACTAATCATGTATGTCATTGATTTTTTTCTTATATCTCTAAACTGTTTTTCACTAATCATGTATGTCATTGATTTTTTTCTTATGATATATCACTACATTGTATTGATGAATATATATGTCATTGATGTTTTCTTATATCACTAAAGTGTTTTGATGAATAATACATTCTTTGATATATTGAAATCAAGTTTTCTGTTGATTTTCTTTAGTGGTTTTGTGTTCATGACGTTGTCTTGTCGGCTCAGAGCTTACATTACCAGACATGAACAAAGTCTTAGAAGAAGTTATGAAAAGTCGGAACAGTCAAATGTATAAAAAATAGGAGTTAACCAAGTATGAAAAGGGCTAAAGAGAGAAATGTCTCGACCAAGCTTATAAAAATCTAGGAAAAAAATATTACAACTAAAATGTTGATCAAAAATTATAACTTCAAACATTATAAAAATAACCAAATGTGAAAAACATCATCCAAAGACAGAAATATTTCAACTAAACTTATAAATAAGTCACCAAAAGGGAAAAGGGCAAGTACAGAAATAGCTATGGAAAAAGTAAGTCCACAAAACTCAGAAAAAAAAAATGTAACTTCTGTAGTCAAATGTGTCTTATCTGAAAAGACGCTATCAATGGCACCACTTTCCTTTATTTACGTTACTGAAGGCCTTCACCGTATCTGGTACAGAAACCCTTTATACATCACTCATCTCTCCACACTCTTGGTTTCTTTCTAATACAAAGTGGTCACATCACCAAGAACTTCAAACCTCAATTGTACACGTGCTCCCTTGAAACACCCATGACAGTTAACAACATGTATGGCCATGTAATCTGTGAGTCCATCGGGGATAGTTCATCCGAGTATTCGTCACCAAAGATCCATTTCCCATGGCTGACATCTTCAACTTGCTATACCACAACTTATTCTAATATACACTTTACATGAAATTTCCCAAATTTGGGCTCTATTAAAGAATACGTAATGAGATACACAAAGACACCAAGAACATATCAGACAAAACAACTTACAAACTAAAAACTAATACCATATCAGATGAACCAGCCAACAACTACTACTAGACCACAAACATATAATAAGGAAACACATGACACACAGAGCTTACAGACAAATCACTTGGACTGAAACAAATTTTGCTTCTTGTACTGTAGAATTCTACCAACACTTCTTTCCTATCACCAAAACTAAACATCTACCACACAACCACTGGTCATTTGTCCAACATAATACTCATACCCTCGCCAACGACATTAAGGAAACGAATACTAGTTTTATTTCTGGTTATAACTCTTTTAATACGGCAGAGAGATATACATGTTAATTAGACTACAGCTGCCTTCTTCAGTGCTGTCCTTTGTTCGATGACCTTTCTTCTGTGGTTGTCCCTCAAGACTGGGTTCAAAATTTTTTCCACGTCTAGTATACGACTTTCAAAATTCTCACGTTCTCTGATTACATGATGCCAGTTACCATTGCGTTCTTCGTTGCCAACAGTATGGACTGTCAAGAAATGAGGTTCTGGTGCAAAATTAACCTGTGGAGTTAAATAAAACACATTGAAACTTACAAGACGGACACACATACTACTTCAGTAAAGAAAAACCAGTTTAAAAAAATTCATGATGAGAAGTGGTAAAAGGCATCAAAAACAGACTGTCGGCATTCTATTGGTCACGCCTTGAGAAAAGATAAAGGTATAGTCACTGATGGTTTGTGGTATAGAGAGATGTACATAGAAAACATGTATAGCAGCTAGGTCTTCTGTATTGGACATGTTTACAAAAATACACATGTGAACTATGATCATTACTACCCATACACACCTTATTCGTTGAAGAGGAACACCTTCGGACACCATCAGTAGGATATTTTTCGTTCCACATCACATTAATTTTCTTGAGAGACTCTGGGGCATGACTACTAGCCAAAAGGTCAATATCTTCACCTGAAGACGAATAAGGTGTGTATGGGTAGTAATGATCATAGTTCACATGTGTATTTGTGTAAACATGTCCAATACAGAAGACCTAGCTGCTATACATGTTTTCTATGTACATCTCTCTATACCACAAACCATCAGTGACTATACCTTTACCTTTTCTCAAGGCGTGACCAATAGAATGTCGACAGTCTGTTTTTGATGCCTTTTACCACTTCTCATCATGAATTTTTTTTAAACTGTTTTTTCTTTACTGGAGTAGTATGTGTGTCCGTCTTGTAAGTTTCAATGTGTTTTATTTAACTCCACAGGTTAATTTTGCACCAGAACCTCATTTCTTGACAGTCCATACTGTTGGCAACGAAGAACGCAATGGTAACTGGCATCATGTAATCAGAGAACGTGAGAATTTTGAAAGCCGTATACTAGACTTGGAAACAATTTTGAACCCAGTCTTGAGGGACAACCACAGAAGAAAGGTCATCGAACAAAGGACAGCAGTGAAGAAGGCAGCTGTAGTCTAATTAACATGTATATCTCTCTGCCGTATTAAAAGAGTTATAACCAGAAATAAAACTAGTAATCGTTTCCTTAATGTCGTTGGCGAGGGTATGAGTATTATGTTGGACAAATGACCAGTGGTTGTGTGGTAGATGTTTAGTTTTGGTGATAGGAAAGAAGTGTTGGTAGAATTCTACAGTACAAGAAGCAAAATTTGTTTCAGTCCAAGTGATTTGTCTGTAAGCTCTGTGTGTCATGTGTTTCCTTATTATATGTTTGTGGTCTAGTAGTAGTTGTTGGCTGGTTCATCTGATATGGTATTAGTTTTTAGTTTGTAAGTTGTTTTGTCTGATATGTTCTTGGTGTCTTTGTGTATCTCATTACGTATTCTTTAATAGAGCCCAAATTTGGGAAATTTCATGTAAAGTGTATATTAGAATAAGTTGTGGTATAGCAAGTTGAAGATGTCAGCCATGGGAAATGGATCTTTGGTGACGAATACTCGGATGAACTATCCCCGATGGACTCACAGATTACATGGCCATACATGTTGTTAACTGTCATGGGTGTTTCAAGGGAGCACGTGTACAATTGAGGTTTGAAGTTCTTGGTGATGTGACCACTTTGTATTAGAAAGAAACCAAGAGTGTGGAGAGATGAGTGATGTATAAAGGGTTTCTGTACCAGATACGGTGAAGGCCTTCAGTAACGTAAATAAAGGAAAGTGGTGCCATTGATAGCGTCTTTTCAGATAAGACACATTTGACTACAGAAGTTACATTTTTTTCTTCTGAGTTTTGTGGACTTACTTTTTCCATAGCTATTTCTGTACTTGCCCTTTTCCCTTTTGGTGACTTATTTATAAGTTTAGTTGAAATATTTCTGTCTTTGTATGATGTTTTTCACATTTGGTTATTTTTTATAATGTTTGAAGTTATAATTTTTGATCAACATTTTAGTTGTAATATTTTTTTCCTAGATTTTTATAAGCTTGGTCGAGACATTTCTCTCTTTAGCCCTTTTCATACTTGGTTAACTCCTATTTTTTATACATTTGACTGTTCCGACTTTTCATAACTTCTTCTAAGACTTTGTTCATGTCTGGTAATGTAAGCTCTGAGCCGACAAGACAACGTCATGAACACAAAACCACTAAAGAAAATCAACAGAAAACTTGATTTCAATATATCAAAGAATGTATTATTCATCAAAACACTTTAGTGATATAAGAAAACATCAATGACATATATATTCATCAATACAATGTAGTGATATATCATAAGAAAAAAATCAATGACATACATGATTAGTGAAAAACAGTTTAGAGATATAAGAAAAAAATCAATGACATACATGATTAGTGAAAAACAGTTTAGAGATATATCATAAGAAAAAAAAAAATCAATGACATACATGATTAGTGAAAAAACCAAAAAGTTCTGGATTAGTGATCTTCATTTTTCTGGGCTCTGGTGGTTGACTATCAAAAACACTGATGTTGTCGAAGCCATCACACATACCTTATTTGTTTCGGATCCAGAATAAAGTCATGTATGAGAGTTGATCCTTCATACAAGATATCTGAATACTTCTTTTTATCATACCAAAACCACCCGGTAGCGGTGGTCGACACTTTTTTCTAATACTACCACTTGATTGGGTAGCATAAGCGACAGGTCCTTGCAGTACGCCTTAAGAGCTGCCAAGCTGTCTCTATCCTTTGATTGGATATCCTCTGCTACTATGAGTGGACTTGTTGCCAGGGTGTCTAAGGGTGTCGTTCTTTCCCGTGATGTCTGGTGATGTAAGTACCGTTGTAGGTTCGAATTGTATAGATTGTCACGTACCTGACAGGGATAATCATTGTGAATGTTCCCATTATAGCGGGTAAGGTTATCATTGAAGGCACAGTGGTGGTAGTCTGGTACTTGCATTAGACTACGAGGCTGGTGTAAATATACATATGGCGCTGTCGTCTCTGGTGTTGTATTGTTTGGTGTATTCATACGTGGTTGATGATGTATTCGTTTATGGTTTTGTAGGCCATCGTTCGTATTATACACCTTATCACATAACTGACAGGTATATATTTGGTCTTTCCCCTCGTGAATGGTCCGAATGTGACGATTAAGGGTATACTTATCACAATAGGTTTTGTCGCATACTGAACACGTGAAAGTAGATCTGGTGGTTATATTGATAAACTGTTTTTTGTTATTTCTTTCTTACAACACCAAAAAGTTCTGATGTATACAATATTTCACTATTTTATCAGATGCTGACGAAACGAATAAGGCTCACACCAACCTGTTTCACTGCTGTAGCTAGCCAAGTCAGTACGTGATCAATATCTGCTTACTACACGAACACTGCTCACACCAGCGTGAAGCACAAATAACTCTGTAGCTAGCCAAGTCAGCACGTGAACTGGTACTGAGTTCACAAGAGACGCCTTCTATTTTATACACTGGTTCTGCACACGACCCTATATAGCTGACGTGGGAGTTTTTGAAGACAAGCTATTCTCACACCCGCCTGCTTCCCTACACACCGATGACTCATACTTAATGACTTTTGCATATGGCGTTGATGACGTAGGGGCTGTCTCGGACATCCGCGTTCTTTACCAAAAAGGGTATGTGGTTTGTGATATTATTGTAGGGACACGTTTTGTTTATGTATTTGTTTATAGGTGAGTGTATCTGTACTGGTTGTGGTACCAGTAGTAATGGTTTGTGTGGTCCTCTTTGTGTATTTGATTATGGTTGTGTAGTTGTGTATAGCTGTTGATGTGACAGTAGTAATGGTATGGTTTGTCTGTACTTCTGAATCTGTACGTGTGTTTGTTTGGTTGTGTTTGTATTTGTCTTTGATTGTTCTTGTGTATGGGTGAGTGTGTCTGTACTTGTGTATAGTTGTGATGACAGTAGTAATAGTATGGATTGTCTGTACTTCTGTGTCTGTATGTACAAGTGTGTCTGTGTTTTTGTTTGTAGGTGTGTATTTGTATAATTGATTATGGGTGTGTACTTGTGTATAGTTGTGATGACAGTAGTAATAGTATGAGTGTGTCTGTGGTGTCTCTGCACGTGTGTTTGTTTGGTTGTCTTTGTATTTGTCTTTGATTGTTCTTGTGTATTTGTTTATGGGTATGTACTTGAGTGTACTTGTGCTGACAGTAGTAATCCTAGGCGATGGGTGTGTGTACTTGGCTGTCTTTGTATGTGTGTACACGTGTCTGTATGTGTGTATAGTTGTGATGACAGTAGTAATGGTAGGAGATGGGTGTGTGTCTTTGAGTTTGTAGTAGGTGTGTATTTGTGTAATTGATTATGGGTGAGTGTGTCTGTACTTGAATGGTTGTTTATGGCTGTGTGTGGTTGACTTTGTGCTTGTATGGGTGAGTGTGTCTGTACTTGTGTTTAGTTGTGATGACAGTAGTAATAGTATGGATTGTCTGTACTTCTGTGTCTGTATGTACAAGTGTGTCTGTGTTTTTGTTTGTAGGTGTGTATTTGTATAATTGATTATGGGTGTGTACTTGTGTATAGTTGTGATGACAGTAGTAATAGTATGAGTGTGTCTGTGGTGTCTCTGCACGTGTGTTTGTTTGGTTGTCTTTGTATTTGTCTTTGATTGTTCTTGTGTATTTGTTTATGGGTATGTACTTGAGTGTACTTGTGCTGACAGTAGTAATCCTAGGCGATGGGTGTGTGTACTTGGCTGTCTTTGAATGTGTGTACACGTGTCTGTATGTGTGTATAGTTGTGATGACAGTAGTAATGGTAGGAGATGGGTGTGTGTCTTTGAGTTTGTAGTAGGTGTGTATTTGTGTAATTGATTATGGGTGAGTGTGTCTGTACTTGAATGGTTGTTTATGGCTGTGTGTGGTTGACTTTGTGCTTGTATGGGTGAGTGTGTCTGTACTTGTGTTTAGTTGTGATGACAGTAGTAATAGTATGGATTGTCTGTACTTCTGTGTCTGTATGTACAAGTGTGTCTGTGTTTTTGTTTGTAGGTGTGTATTTGTATAATTGATTATGGGTGTGTACTTGTGTATAGTTGTGATGACAGTAGTAATAGTATGAGTGTGTCTGTGGTGTCTCTGCACGTGTGTTTGTTTGGTTGTCTTTGTATTTGTCTTTGATTGTTCTTGTGTATTTGTTTATGGGTATGTACTTGAGTGTACTTGTGCTGACAGTAGTAATCCTAGGCGATGGGTGTGTGTACTTGGCTGTCTTTGTATGTGTGTACACGTGTCTGTATGTGTGTATAGTTGTGATGACAGTAGTAATGGTAGGAGATGGGTGTGTGTCTTTGAGTTTGTAGTAGGTGTGTATTTGTGTAATTGATTATGGGTGAGTGTGTCTGTACTTGAATGGTTGTTTATGGCTGTGTGTGGTTGACTTTGTGCTTGTATGGGTGAGTGTGTCTGTACTTGTGTTTAGTTGTGATGACAGTAGTAATAGTATGGATTGTCTGTACTTCTGTGTCTGTATGTACAAGTGTGTCTGTGTTTTTGTTTGTAGGTGTGTATTTGTATAATTGATTATGGGTGTGTACTTGTGTATAGTTGTGATGACAGTAGTAATAGTATGAGTGTGTCTGTGGTGTCTCTGCACGTGTGTTTGTTTGGTTGTCTTTGTATTTGTCTTTGAGTGTTCTTGTGTATTTGTTTATGGGTATGTACTTGAGTGTACTTGTGCTGACAGTAGTAATCCTAGGCGATGGGTGTGTGTACTTGGCTGTCTTTGTATGTGTGTACACGTGTCTGTATGTGTGTATAGTTGTGATGACAGTAGTAATGGTAGGAGATGGGTGTGTGTCTTTGAGTTTGTAGTAGGTGTGTATTTGTGTAATTGATTATGGGTGAGTGTGTCTGTACTTGAATGGTTGTTTATGGCTGTGTGTGGTTGACTTTGTGCTTGTATGGGTGAGTGTGTCTGTACTTGTGTTTAGTTGTGATGACAGTAGTAATAGTATGGATTGTCTGTACTTCTGTGTCTGTATGTACAAGTGTGTCTGTGTTTTTGTTTGTAGGTGTGTATTTGTATAATTGATTATGGGTGTGTACTTGTGTATAGTTGTGATGACAGTAGTAATAGTATGAGTGTGTCTGTGGTGTCTCTGCACGTGTGTTTGTTTGGTTGTCTTTGTATTTGTCTTTGAGTGTTCTTGTGTATTTGTTTATGGGTATGTACTTGAGTGTACTTGTGCTGACAGTAGTAATCCTAGGCGATGGGTGTGTGTACTTGGCTGTCTTTGTATGTGTGTACACGTGTCTGTATGTGTGTATAGTTGTGATGACAGTAGTAATGGTAGGAGATGGGTGTGTGTCTTTGAGTTTGTAGTAGGTGTGTATTTGTGTAATTGATTATGGGTGAGTGTGTCTGTACTTGAATGGTTGTTTATGGCTGTGTGTGGTTGACTTTGTGCTTGTATGGGTGAGTGTGTCTGTACTTGTGTATAGTTGTGATGACAGTAGTAATAGTATGAGTGTGTCTTTGTGCTTGTCTCTCTTTATGTGTATGTCTGTATGTACAAATGTATCAAGTGTGTACATGTGTGTACTTAGCTGTCTTTGTGTTTGTATGACCCTCTTTGTATGATTTTTACACACCCCACAAAAAAGAGACTTGTATCTCTAACAACGCACCAGCTAATATTCTTGTAGCTAATATTCGTAGTACTATTATCACTACTATTGATTCTTCCTCACTTTACCCATCACCATTGCACTATACGTACTTTCCCCTACAATTTAAGTGGTCATTCGACTACTTGACCACTGTTTGACCACTGCTTGACCACGTCATCGATCACTTTAATCACTACCTTAATCTTAGACACATCGTCCTCTACAATTTAAGTGGTCACTCGACCACTTGACCACTACTTGACCACTACTTGACCACTACTTGACCACTAATTTACCACCCTTTAAGCATCACCATATCATTACAATCACTTTTCCATAATATTTCCCTAAAATTTTCCTCACTTAACCACCGCTTGACCACTGCTTGACCACTACTTGACCACTACTTAGCTGTCTTTGTACTGTCTTATTTCCTCACTTGACCACTTGACCATTGCTTGACCACTGATTGACCACTAATTTACCACTCTTTAATCACCACCATATCATTACAATCACTTTTCCCTAAAATTTCCACTGCTTGACCACTACTTGACCACTACTTGACCACTAATTTACCACTAATTTAATAATTACCATATCATTACAAACACTTTTCCCTAATATTTCCTCACTTGACCACTTGACCATTGCTTGACCACTGCTTGACCACTAATTTACCACCCTTTAATCATCACCATATCATTACAATCACTTTTCCCTAAAATTTCCTCACTTGACCACTTGACCATTGCTTTACCACTGATTGACCACTAATTTACCACTCTTTTATCACCACCATATCATTACAATCACTTTTCCCTAAAATTTCCTTACTTGACTACTTGACCATTGCTTGACCACTGGTTGACCAGTGTGTAACTGCGAACACCTCTTATTACATTTATGACCACCCCTATATCACTCCTACTTGATCACTAATACCCCTTACCATCAAATGACACCCATTATAACTTTATAAGATTTCCTTTGTAATCGGTGAATATACCACCGTTTACTTTCACTACTATCACACTGTTCAGATGGTAGTAACCATCTCTTACTTCGTCGAGTATAACCACGACCCATCACACCCTTGACAGTTTATACATTACTCACCACGCCTAGTGAACAGATACATTATGAGATGTCTACGCCACCACCATATATCCAACCCATGACTAGAAACCACGACCCATCACACCCTTGGCAGTTTATACATCACTAGCCATACTCATATACCCTACATAACCAAAATAACTTTCCCTTCACACCCTCTCTTTCTATTTATAGAAACAACCAACTAAAAATACTTTTACCTTAATTACTTTCACAGATTTTCGTTCAGACCAGGCAGGCCGAAAAAAAATAGACCCGTTCCCACACGCCGACAAAAAAAAGTTCACCCGGTTCCCACCAAAAATTTTCCCCTCAGTCCCCCAAAAAACCATTACCTGCCATCAGCCGTCAGCCTCCAAAAATATACGTGTGTAAGTCGCATCCTTTACTACTCCGGGGAATTCTTCTGAGCTGGGGATAATATTTTCGTAATAACACGAGGATTATGTGGGATTTTTATGCTATGTTTGCTACTTTATTGCCTCTATTCACAGTTGAAGTTCACTTACCTATCACTGTCAAATAAAAAAATTCTTATTACATACTTATACAGTGGATGACTGGCAAAAATAAGTAAATATTTCTAGAGCATCGGACCTGTGTTGATTGACGGACGCATCTGGGGAATAGAATGATGTGTGTGTGTGTGTGTGTGTGTGTGTGAGTGTGTGTGTGTGTGTGTGTCTGTGTGTGTGTGTCCGTGTGCGTGTGTCTGTGTGTTGTGCCATGGAAACCATGGTAACGTCAAAGCGTAGGCCGCTCTACATCGAGCCGGGAAAGGACCTGGGATGGCGCGAAATGAGCAAACATTACAATAAACAAGAAAATATAGATAGAATATTTTAAAATTGAAAATAGTAAAGTTAAGACACATATCAGCCAGGAGGTCTCCAGCCGTGTGAAGATCTCCTATTATTCTAAATATAATATTTACATTTAAATTGTATCACAACCTCTCGTGTTGCATGCGTTATATCAAGCAAGTTCGAGTACCGTCGGCGGGCAGGATGAAATGACGTCGCGGGCCGGATCCGGCCATCGGGCCTTAGTTTGGTGACCCCTGGTCTAAACGAAACGTGTAGGGAACATAACATGAAAATTAACACAATTAAAACAGATGTAATGACTATAACGCCGGTCTCCATAGCCGAGGAGTTAGCAGCTTTCTCCGTAACCCCGAATACTCTCGTGGTTGACATGAGCGCACGAGAATTGGAAGCGGTTCGAGTCACGCCAGTTACTTTTGAGAGTATGGAGCCGGTCGTTCAGAAAGCAATGGCAAACTACTGAGCGTAATCTTGCCAAGAAATCAACAATGAGCTGAAAGATGCTGATGTTGACAGCGATGTCCTGTAAAGGATATGCAAAACATTTTTTTTATGACTATAACAAAGAAGAAAAAAAACAACAACAATTCACCTAAACGAACATCCCCTAAAACAAGTAAAGAGCTCCAAGTAACTTTTTGTTTGTTCGCATATCGTTTATAGGACATCGCTGTCAACATCAACATCTTTCAGCTGATTGTTAATATTTTGGCAAGATTACGCTCAGTAGTTTGCCATTGCTTTCTGAGCGGCCGGTTCACATACCCCGCAAGTGACCAACGCGGCGAGAACAGCTACCGATTCTCGCACAAGTTACGTTCCTCATGTGGATATGCGGGATTACGGAGGACGTCGCTAACGCCTTAGCCAGGGAGACGGTTCCAAGTAACTAGGAAGTATAATATAATTAAATGGCAAATGAGAAGACGAGATCAAAAATAGATGCAATAAGGCAAACCAACTCATTGGACAAATGGCACCAGTATTAAAGAACAAACATCTATCAATAGTTAATAAGAAAGCACTCTACAACATAATCTTCCTGCCAACTCTGTGCTGCCAGTGCCAAACATTGACAATGACAGAAGAAGCGAAAAGAAAAATTTACAACAACAGAAATGAGATTCCTGAGAAGAATACTCAATGCATCAAGAAGAGATAAGATCGGCGAAAAAATTGCGTGGCTGGCATAAAAACATCTAGAAAAGGAACAACAAAATCTAGAAATATCGAGACTTTGTAGGCTAACATCTGGTTGGGATAGTGATTGCCGCTTCCATCAAGGATGAACTGCATGTTTGTAGAGGACTTTAGTGTTGGCATTCTGGCGACGGCATTATGTACAGTGAGATTTTTACATCTGTCCGAGGTTGTTTTATTGCATGCACTGCATTTCAGAGATAAAATGGCATGGCTGGCTAGAAAACATCTAGAAACGGAAACACCAACATCTAGAAACATCGAGACTTTGTAGGTGAACATCTGGTTGGGAAAGTGACTGCCACTCAAGGATGAACGGTATGCTTCGTGGTGACATTCTGGTGGCGGAATTATACACAGTATGCCTAAGCGGGCTGTTGTTTGTCGAGACTCCTGTCTTTTCCACTTTTCACATGGGGCAGTGAGGAACATTTTATGTGATATTCACTGGCACAGGAACGGAGCATAATGGGGACGACCCGTTGCTGTGATGTTGAACCGCGACTGAACTGAACTGAACAGAGAGAAGATCAGACATGAGGAAATCAGGACTAAAGTCGGGTTATAACGGCGCTAGATTTTTTTTTTAGAAAGCAGCAAGTCAAATAGCTTGGCCATGTAACTAGGTTACCAACTAAGAGTATACCACAACAAACAATGATATGCAGACCAGATGGAAGCAGAGGAAGAGGCCGTCGACGATGGACGGAGGGAATAGCAGAGTCCATGTGGATATCGATACATGAAGCACACAAGCGGGCACTCTCTCGCTGTCTGTACTTGACCTCGACATCGCAAGGTACAGGAGGAACATGATGAGATGAGATTAATGACCTATTCGACATGCTCTCTTCCACTTCCAACTGCCGAGGGATATGTAACGTGTGCAACGTGATCACAGGTCTTCCAAGTTTCGCCCTTGTCCGAAAGGTCTAGACGTCCGATCTAATACCCCAGGGTCAGGGACTAGGGGATATCATTCTCTTCTTTATGCTATAGAAATAGCTCAGACAGTGAAATACAACAGGTTTCAAACTAGAGTTGGACGTAGTAATCGCCAAGCCAGACCGCCAACTAAGCACACAAGCTGTATTGTGGCAGAACTAAGGTCCAGTGCCTCCGGCAGCCCGCCGCGAGATGCCTGGCACCGCCTTGATAACTTGTTTATGCTTGTATATATCTATCTCTGCAGCAGCTAAAGGGATAGAATTCATGTTCTTAGAGTGACTCGGGTTGCTCAGGCTGCCCTTACAATAGAGTTGTGGGGTTGCTCCGTGAATAGTAAGTGGTACCAGACAGGGCTGTGTCGGATAAGTAGGTGAGATTATTTTAGAATATTCGTGATTGAGGAATGAACTCTAATGTTTATATTATGTGACAGTAATGTTTATAATATGTGACCGCAATGTTTATAATATACGGCCGTGATGTACTTAACATGGCAGGCTACACTAGTCGCTCCTCGCTTTAGGGTTAAAGTGTATATTGGTGGTGAATGTTACACATTTTCTGCTGTTTATGGACTGTACTTAAGGATGGTATTGTGTCATGAATATAGGTTTATTTGCTCATATTGCGTATATCTCTGGCTGCGATTATAATAGGTCGGGTTTTGTCAAGGACGAGACACATTGTGTAAGTTGTAGCTACGGTTTCTATTCCTGTATGTTAGTTTGTTGGCATGGCAACGGTACGACAAGTGCTGGATGTGACAGAGTTTGTCTCCATATATACTAGTGGAGATGTGAAGTGTTTATCTCCACTCATTATAGTGGGGATGTGAAGTGTTTATCTCCAAAAATACTAGAGGGGTTGTGAAGTGTTTGTGTCCACACATTATAGTGGGGATGTAAAGTATTTATTTCCACACATTATAGTGGGGATATGAAGTGTTTATCTCCATAAATATTAGAAAGGTTGTGAAGTGTTTGTGTCCACACATTATAGTGGGGATGTAAAGTGTTTATTCCCACGCATTATAGTGGGGATGTGAAGTGTTTATCTCCACACATAATAGTGGGGATGTGAAGTGTTTATCTCCACACATTATAGTGGGGATTTGAAGTCTTTGTCTCCACGTATACTAGAGGGGTTGTGAAGTGTTTGTCTCCACACATAATAGTGGGGATGTGAAGTGTTTATCTCCACACATTTAGGTGGGGATGTGAAGTGTTTGTCTCCACATATACTAGAGGGGTTGTGAAGTGTTTGTGTCCACACATTATAGTGGGGATGTGAAATGCTTGTGTCCACACATTATAGTGGGGATGTGAAGTGTTTATCTCCACACATTATAGTGGGGATGTGAAGTGTTTATCTCCACACATTATAGTGGGGATGTGAAGTCTTTGTCTACACACATTATAGTGGGGATGTGAAGTCTTTGTCTCCACATATACTAGTGGGGTTGTGAAGTGTTTATCTCCACACATTATAGTGGGGATGTGAAGTCTTTGTCTCCACATATACTAGTGGGGTTGTGAAGTGTTTATCTCCACACATTATAGTGGGGATGTGAAGTGTTTATCTCCACACATTAAAGTCGGGATGTAAAGTGTTTATCTCCACACATTATAGTGGGGATGTGAAGTCTTTGTCTCCACATATACTAGTGGGGTTGTGAAGTGTTTGTGTCCACACATTATAGTAGGGATGTGAAGTGTTTATCTCCACACATTATAGTGGGGATGTAAAGTGTTTATCTCCAAAAATACAAGAGGGGTTGTGAAGTGTTTGTGTCCACACATTATAATGGGGATGTAAAGTGTTTATCTCCACACATTATAGTGGGGATGTGAAGTGTTTATCTCCACACATTATAGTGGGGATGTGAAGTGTTTATCTCCACACATTATAATGGGGATGTAAAGTGTTTATCTCCACACATTATAGTTGGGATGTGAAGAGTTTGTGTCCACATATAATATTTGGGATGTGAAGAGTTTATCCTCACATATACTAGTTGGGATGTGAAGATTTTGTGTCCACATATACTAGTTGGGATGTGAAGAGTTTGTCGACACATATACTAGTTGGGATGTAAAGAGTTCGTGTCCACATATACTAGTTGGGATGTGAAGAGTTTGTGTCCACATATACTAGTTGGGATGTGAAGAGTTTGTCTCGACATATACTAGTTGGGATGTGAAGAGTTTGTCTCGACATATACTAGTTGGGATGTGAAGAGTTTGTCTCCACATATAATAGTGGGGATGTGAAGAGTTTGTCTCCACATATAAAAGTGGGGATGTGAAGAGTTTATCTCCACATATAATAGTGGGGTTGTGAAGAGTTTGTCTCCACATATAACAGTGGGGATGTGAAGAGTTTGTGTCCACGTATAATAGTGGGGATGTGAAGAGTTTGTCTCCACATATAGTAGTGCGGATGTGAAGAGTTTGTGTCCACATATAGTAGTGCGAATGTGAAGAGTTTGTCTCCACATATAGTAGTGCGGATGTGAAGAGTTTGTCTCCACATATAGTAGTGCGGATGTGAAGAGTTTGTCTCCACATATAGTAGTGCGGATGTGAAGAGTTTGTGTCCACATATACTAGTTGGGATGTGAAGAGTTTGAGTCTACGTATAATAGTGGGGATGTGAAGAGTTTGTCCTCACATATAATAGTGGGGATGTGAAGAGTTTGTGTCCACATATACTAGTTGGGATGTGAAGAGTTTGAGTCTACGTATAATAGTGGGGATGTGAAGAGTTTGTCTCCACATATAGTAGTGCGGATGTGAAGAGTTTGTGTCCACATATACTAGTTGGGATGTGAAGAGTGTGAGTCTACGTATAATAATGGGGATGTGAAGAGTTTGTCCTCACATATACTAGCGGGGATGTGAAGAGTTTGTCCTCACATATAATAGTGGGGATGTGAAGAGTTTGTCCTCACATATACTAGTTGGGATGTGAAGAGTTTGTGTCCATATATAATATTTGGGATGTGAAGAGTTTTTCCTCACATATACTAGTTGGGATGTGAAGATTTTGTGTCCACATATACTAGTTGGGATGTGAAGAGTTTGTCCACACATATACTAGTTGGGATGTGAAGAGTTTGTGTCCACATATACTAGTTGGGATGTGAAGAGTTTGTCTCGACATATACTAGTTGGGACGTGAAGAGTTTGTCTCGACATATACTAGTTGGGATGTGAAGAGTTTGTCTCGACATATACTAGTTGGGATGTGAAGAGTTTGTCCAAACATATGCTAGTTGGGATGTGAAGAGTTTGTCCACACATATACTAGTTGGGATGTCAAGAGTTTGTGTCTACGTATAATAGTGGGGATGTGAAGAGTTTGTCCTCACATATAATAGTGGGGATGTGAAGAGTTTGTCCTCACATATACTAGCGGGGATGTGAAGAGTTTGTCCTCACAAATACTAGTTGGGATGTGAAGAGTTTGTCCTCACATATAATAGTGGTGATGTGAAGAGTTTGTCCTCACATATACTAGCTGGGATGTGAAGAGTTTGTCCTCACATATACTAGCGGGGATGTGAAGCGTTTGTCCTCACATATAATAGTGGGGATGTGAAGAGTTTGTCCTCACATATACTAGCGGGGATGAGAAGAGTTTGTCCTCACATATAATAGTGGGGATGTGAAGAGTTTGTCCTCACATATAATAGTGGGGATGTGAACAGTTTGTCTCAACATATAATAGTGGGGATGTGTAAATATTGTCCTCACATATAATAGTGGGGATGTGAAGAATAGTATACTTCCTTGTTGATGACAGCTCTGTTAAAATGATATCTCATATGTAGAAACCTAATCCTGTAGCAAAAACCTGCCGAGGGTATGCGAAGTGCTAGTACTTTAACACAGTTTAGGCTTGAGTGCACGCATGAATAGGTGATCAGTCTTTTTATCGGGTAGCTAACAGCGTGTGCAGGGATGTGGCGTTGTTCATGTAGCTGTATCGGTGCGTGTTTGTTCTTCGTGTGCTGACGAAGGCTTTGGCCGCAATGTCGATTTTGTTAGTTGTGATTGTGTTCTAGTAAAGCTTACCGTCTACTTCTAGGAGCAGATCCTGGTGTGTTGATTTTCGCAAGTGCGTGAGCGTTGGCCTTTCAGAAAGCAATGGCAAACTACAGCACGGACAATTTCCCAGAAAAATCACAAACTCAATGAATTCTTGGGTTGACTGAGACATCATGCAAAGGACACGCAACTAACTTTTTATATGTATTTTAATGTAGGATTCTTAGAGGTTGAAGAGTAACATACGACATGTTTCGAAACGCTGCTATGTATAAATTGTTTATTGTGACTGCATTGAATGTCATCGTCACTACACATGCAGAATCGAACACATTGTCTTTACATATGAAGAATGAGTGCATTGGCTTTACATACGTAAACTCGAGTGTATTGTCTTTATCAGTGAATAATCCAGTATATTGTCTTTACATATGAAGAATCTTGTACACTGGGTGTTCTTGTTTATATATATATATATATATATATATATATATATATATATATATATATATATATATATATATATATATATATATATATATATATATATATATATATATATATATATATATATATATATATATATATATACAATATTAAGTATTTTTTCCATATGAAGAATAGAGTACACGAAAAGTTCATGGCGTTTTACTTTTGTGGCAATATTATTGACCAGTATGAAACCGGCTCACAGAATGATTTTGATGCACCGAGTCGCGTAACTGAGACACTGAATGTATATTGGAGACAACTCACCAAATCTCGTAATGATAGTAATGGGTATATGTGAAATCTATATCAATTTACAGCAATATTGGTATGGGACCACGGTTACCACTTTTTTATTTGTTTATTGATTTATTTGGTTTTCTCCGAGATTTGAGATTTAAACATTGAGCACAACCCACTACTCGCAACGCTTTCGTATTCCTGTACGAACCTAAGGTCTTGTCCACGACAACTGGAAGCACTAGACTCGAGTTTCGCTCTCGTTTGAGCTCATCAGTAGCGCATATCCTTGACTGGACCCGGGATCAAACCGGATCACTGGCGTGTAAGGCGGGTGTGTATCCACTAAACCCACGATTTGTTTATTGTAGATATATAAACTTAATTTGTCAATTTTGGACCATTAATTCCCCATAAACCCCAGGTTTGCTTTATCTAGCTCAATGTTTTGCCCGTTTATCAGTCGTCTCTTGGATAAATGTCCAGACATAGTCTATTATCTTATAATGCCTTATTTCCAAGTAGGGGATACATTTCTCCATAAGAGAAGAGCACTTTCTCACAAGTTCTAGTGCATACTAGACCATTGACTGCTAGAAGTACGGTATTACCATCAACCCTTTAGACTTCAGTGACCATGCCTACCCCACCCGCATTCTGAAGGAATCTTGCAGGGAGGTAATAAAACAAGTGCATGAAATGTGGTATGCGCACGAATAAACTAAGAACCAAGTATATGAAAAGTGGATGGCGTGGCAAATGTGAAACCAGATGCCAGAATGAAGATATATTTCCACGATAAACGGACATAATACTGGCAGATCAAGGCGTACAGCCAAGGTTTAATAAGTGTTAATTATTGCACCGAATAAATATTGCCAGGGCAATGCTGGGGTCGCAGACAGACGGGCATGTGATTTGCCATTGGTTATTCTTATAAGAAGTCGTGTGGCATATAGCTAGTGCATACGCAAACACAGACAATGTTCCAGGTTCAATCCCCCAGCCTTAGAAGGTTCAGTTTTTCCTACCGGTGCGGCTGTGGGGTCAACACCGCTGCATACAATGGGCAAATCCTGTTTCAGAATTGTCCGGGAATCATCGTAAAATAATGTAGTGAAGGGAGGGGAATGACCATCATATCTCATTGCACCTAGAGTGTGTGAAGACCTAACTCTTCATACTCCAACGGAAGTGCGTCATATATAAAAATGTTAGTTTCATATCCTTTACGGACGTAGACGTCAACCCCAGCATTTTTGGCTGTTCAAGATTCCTGGGCAAGTTTACGTTCAGTAGTTTGTCATTGCTTTCTGAACGACCTACACCCACACAATTTCATCAACAAAACAACCCAACACAGCTGTGTTTCGAACGCGGTATGCGAAATTACGAACTGTATCCGCAAAATCTTCGCCACTGAGCGGGTAGGGCCAACCGTTTATTCTTATTGAGGTAACCAATTGATTTGGATGGTAATGCAACACAATGAGATAATTTCACCTGTCTAGTTGATGGCGGACATTGAACTATAGTTTTCCCTGTTAGTTTTCTATGTGATCGCGTGTAAGTTCGTGTGTAAACTCAAGGTGAAAGTGTAACTACAGTTGCTCTGGTAGTTTTCTGTGTTCTCTTGTAGGTTTATGTCTTTTTTTAATCTAGCTGATGGTGGACATTGCATAACAGTTTTTTCAGTTAGTTTTCTATGTGATCTCGTGTAAGTTCGTGTGTATTAACTGAGCTCCTTAAGTTGAAAGTGTAACTACAGTTGTTCTGGTAGTTTTCTATGTTCTCTTGTAAGTTTATGTCTAAGTTGGTCTGATGACTAACATTGAATTATAGTTTTCCCTGTTAGTTTTCTATACTGTCTCTTGTAATTGTGTGTGTCTAAACTGAGATCATGACGAAAGTATAACTCCTGTTTTTCCTGGCAGTTTTTATATGCTGTCTTTGGTAAGAATTTAACTTAAATTTGACGTTCAGAAACATGTTATTGCTTTCTGAATGGCCGACGCCTGATATGATGTGTTTCTCCAATTATTATAGTGGGGATGTGATGTGTCTAACTCCACACATTATAGTGGGGATGTGAAGTGTTTATCTCCACACATTATAGTGGGGATGTGAAGTGTTTATCTCCACACAATATAGTGGGGATGTGAAGTGTTTATTTCCACACATTATAGTGGGGATGTGAAGTGTTTATCTCCACACATTATAGTGGGGATGTGAAGTGTTTGTGTCCACACATTATAGTTGGGATGTGAAGTGTTTAACTCCACACATTATAGTGGGAATGTGAAGTATTTGTCTCCACATATACTAGATGGGTTGTGAAGTGTTTGTGTCCACACATTATAGTGGGAATGTGAAGTATTTGTCTCCACATATACTAGATGGGTTGTGAAGTGTTTATCTCCACACAATATAGTGGTGATGTGAAGTGTTTATCTCCACACATTATAGTGGGGATGTGAAGTGTTTGTGTCCACACATTATAGTGGGGATGTGAAGTGTTTATCTCCAAACATTATAGTGAGGATGTGAAGTTTTTATCTCCACACATTATAGTGGGGATGTGAAGTTTTTGTCTCGACATATACTAGTTGGGATGTGAAGAGTTTGTCTCCACATATACTAGTCGGGATGTGAAGAGTTTGTTTCCACATTTAATAGTTGGGATGTGAAGAGTTTGTCTCCACATATAATAGTTGGGATGTGAAGAGTTTGTCTCCACATATAATAGTGAGGATGTGAAGAGTTTGTCTCCACATATACTAGTTGGGATGTGAAGAGTTTGTCTCCACATATACTAGTTGGGATGTGAAGAGTTTTTCTCCATATATACTAGTTGGGATGTGAAGAGTTTGTCTCCACATATACTAGTTGGGATGTGAAGAGTTTGTCTCCACATATACTAGTTGGGATGTGAAGAGATTGTGTCCGCATATACTAGTTGGGATGTGAAGTGTTTGTGTCCGCATATACTAGTCGGGATGTGAAAAGTTTGTGTCCACATATAATAGTTGGGATGTGAAGAGTTTGTCTCCACATATCATAGTGGGGATGTCAAGAGTTTGTGTCCACATATACTAGTTGGGATGTTAATAGTTTGTCTCTACATATACTAGTGGGGATATGACATAGTTTGCCTCCACATATACTAGTGGGGATGTGAAGAGTTTGTCTTCACATACATTAGTGGGGATGTGAAGAGTTTGTCTCACATATAATAGTGAGGATGTGAAGAGTTTGTCTCCACATATAATAGTGAGGATGTGAAGAGTTTGTCTCCACATATACTAGTTGGGATGTGAAGAGTTTGTCTCCACATATAATAGTGAGGATGTGAAGAGTTTGTCTCCACATATAATAGTGAGGATGTGAAGAGTTTGTCTCCACATATACTAGTTGGGATGTGAAGAGTTTGTCTCCACATATAATAGTGGAGATGTGAAAAGTTTGTCCTCACATATAATAGTGGGGATGTGAAGAGTGTGTCTCCACATATAATAATAGGGATGTGAAGAGTTTGTCTCCATATATAATTGTGGGGATGTGAAGAGTTTGTCCTCACATATACTAGCGGGGATGTGAAGAGTGTGTCCTCACATATACTAGCGGGGATGTGAAGAGTTTGTCCTCACATATACTAGCGGGGATGTGAAGAGTTTGTCCTCACATATAAAAGTGGGGATGTGAAGAGTGTGTCTCCACATATACTAGTTGGGATGTTAATAGTTTGTCTCTACATATACTAGTGGGGATATGACATAGTTTGCCTCCACATATACTAGTGGGGATGTGAAGAGTTTGTCTTCACATACATTAGTGGGGATGTGAAGAGTTTGTCTCACATATAATAGTGAGGATGTGAAGAGTTTGTCTCCACATATAATAGTGAGGATGTGAAGAGTTTGTCTCCACATATACTAGTTGGGATGTGAAGAGTTTGTCTCCACATATAATAGTGAGGATGTGAAGAGTTTGTCTCCACATATAATAGTGAGGATGTGAAGAGTTTGTCTCCACATATACTAGTTGGGATGTGAAGAGTTTGTCTCCACATATAATAGTGGAGATGTGAAAGGTTTGTCCTCACATATAATAGTGGGGATGTGAAGAGTGTGTCTCCACATATAATAGTGGGGATGTGAAGAGTTTGTCTCCTCATATAATAGTGAGGATGTGAAGAGTTTGTCTCCACATATAATAATAGGGATGTGAAGAGTTTGTCTCCATATATAATTGTGGGGATGTGAAGAGTTTGTCCTCACATATACTAGCGGGGATGTGAAGAGTTTGTCCTCTCATATACTAGCGGGGATGTGAAGAGTGTGTCCTCACATATACTAGCGGGGATGTAAAGAGTTTGTCCTCACATATACTAGCGGGGATGTGAAGAGTTTGTCCTCACATATAAAAGTGGGGATGTGAAGAGTGTGTCTCCACATATAATAGTGGGGATGTGAAGAGTGTGTCTCCACATATAATTGTGGGGATGTGAAGAGTTTGTCTCCACATATAATAGTAGGGATGTGAAGAGTTTGTCCTCACATATACTAGCGGGGATGTGAAGAGTTTGTCTCCACATATAATAGTGGGGATGTGAAGAGTGTGTCTCCACATATAATTTTGGGAATGTGAAGAGTTTGTCTCCACATATAATAGTAGGGATGTGAAGAGTTTGTCTCCACATATAATAGTGAGGATGTGAAGAGTTTGTCTCCACATATAATAGTGGGGATGTGAAGAGTTTGTCCTCACATATAATAGTGGGGATGTGAAGAGTGTGTCTCCACATATAATTGTGTGGATGTGAAGAGTTTGTTGTCTCCACATATAATAGTAGGGATGTGAAGAGTTTGTCCTCACATATACTAGTTGGGATGTGAAGAGTTTGTCCTCACATATAATAGTGGGGATGTGAAGAGTTTGTCCTCACATATAATAGTGGGGATGTGAAGAGTTTGTCTCCACATATAATAGTAGGGATATGAGGAGTTTGTCTCCACATATAATTGTGGGGATGTGAAGAGTTTGTCTCCACATATAATAGTGGGGATGTGAAGAGTTGGTCCTCACATATAATAGTGGGGATGTGAAGAGTGTGTCTCCACATATACTAGTTGTGGATGTGAAGAGTTTGTCTCAACATATAATAGTAGGGATGTGAAGAGTTTGTCTCTACATATAATTGTGGGGATGTGAAGAGTTTGTCTTCACATATAATAGTATGGATGTGAAGAGTTTGTCCTTACATATACTGGCGGGGATGTGAAGAGTTTATCCTCACATATAATAGTAGGGATGTGAAGAGTTTGTCTCCACATATAATAGTGGGGATGTGAAGAGTTTGTCTCCACATATAATAGTAGGGATGTGAAGAGTTTGTCCTCACATATAATCGTGGGGATGTGAAGAGTTTATCTCCACATATAATAGTAGGGATGTGAAGAGTTTGTCCTCACATATAATAGTGGGGATGTGAAGAGTTTGTCCTCACATATAATAGTGGGGATGTGAAGAGTTTGTCTCCACATATAATAGTGGGGATGAGAAGAGTTTGTCCTCACATATAATAGTGGGGATGTGAAGAGTTTGTCCTCACATATAATAGTGGGGATGTGAAGAGTTTGTCTCCACATATAATAGTGGGGATGTGTAAAGATTGTCCTCACATATAATAGTGGGGATGTGAAGAATAGTATACTTCCTTGTTGATGACAGCTCTGTTAAAATGATATCTCATATGTAGAAACCTAATCTTGTAGCAAAAACCTGCCGAGGGTATGCGAAGTGCTAGTACTTTAACACAGTTTAGGCTTGAGTGCACGCATGAATAGGTGATCAGTCTTTTTATCGGGTAGCTAACAGCGTGTGCAGGGATGTGGCGTTGTTCATGTAGCTGTATCGGTGCGTGTTTGTTCTTCGTGTGCTGACGAAGGCTTTGGCCGCAATGTCGATTTTGTTAGTTGTGATTGTGTTCTAGTAAAGCTTACCGTCTACTTCTAGGAGCAGATCCTGGTGTGTTGATTTTCGCAAATGCGTGAGCGTTGGCCTTTCAGAAAGCAATGCCAAACTACAGCACGGACAATTTCCCAGAAAAATCACAAACTCAATGAATTCTTGGGTTGACTGAGACATCATGCAAAGGACACGCAACTAACTTTTTATATGTATTTTAATGTAGGATTCTTAGAGGTTGAAGAGTAACATACGACATGTTTCGAAACGCTGCTATGTATAAATTGTTTATTGTGACTGCATTGAATGTCATCGTGGCTACACATGCAGAATCGAACACATTGTCTTTACATATGAAGAACCGAGTACATTGTCTTTACATACTTAAACTCGAGTGCATTGTCTTTACCAGTGACTAATCTAGTATATTGTCTTTACATATGAAGAATCTTGTACACTGGGTGTTCTTGTTTTTGTGAATATACTATATATATATATATATATATATATATATATATATATATATATATATATATATATATATATATATATATATATATATATATATATATATATATATAATTTTTTTTTTTTATATGAAGAATAGAGTACACGAAAAGTTCATGGCGTTTTACTCTTGTGGCAATATTATTGACCAGTATGAAACCGGCTCACAGAGTGATTTTGATGCACCGAGTCGCGTAACTGAGACACTGAATGTATATTGGAGACAACACACCAAATCTCGTAATGATGGTAATGGGTATATGTGAAATATATATCAATTTACAGCAATGTTGGTATGGATATTGAAGTATTGGAAAGATCAGGTTGTGTGACGGTGTATTCCATGCTCAGTCTTCGAAGACTTAGATGGATAGGACACGTTAGGAGGATGGATGATGGTAGAATACCAAAGGACATCTTTTTTGGTGAATTACAGACGGGTAGGAGATCTCAGGGTCGGCCTCTACTACGATACAAAGATGTGTGTAAGCGGGACATGATTGATACAGGCATTGATAATGCACATTGGGAGCACATCGCCGCTGAACGTGTTGCATTGAGGGCAACTATCAGAAATGGAATAAAGACAAAGGAGAAAATGATTGCAGATAAAGCACACACAGAGCGTGAGAGACGTAAGATGGTGCAAAATGGTGGAAGTGACCATGTTTTCACATGCACCTACTGTGGGCAAACATTTGCAGCAAGAATTGGCCTTACCAGCCACACTCGCCACCGCCATGGATCGTAGTTATTAAGCCTTTTTGAAGCACAATGTACTAAACTATAGTCTGTCAAGACGGAAAGGTGCCAATGAATGGTATGGGACCACGGTTACCACTTTTTTATTTGTTTATTGATTTATTTGGTTTTCTCCGGGATTTGAGATTTAAACATTGAGCACAACCCACTACTGGCAACGCTTTCGTATTCCTGTACGAACCTAAGGTCTTGTCCACGACAACTGGAAGCACTAGACTCGAGTTTCGCTCTCGTTTGAGCTCATCAGTAGCGCATATCCTTGACTGGACCCGGGATCAAACCGGATCACTGGCGTGTAAGGCGGGTGTGTATCCACTAAACCCACGATTTGTTTATTGTAGATATATAAACTTAATTTGTCAATTTTGGACCATTAATTCCCCATAAACCCCAGGTTTGCTTTATCTAGCTCAATGTTTTGCCCGTTTATCAGTCGTCTCTTGGATAAATGTCCAGACATAGTCTATTATCTTATAATGCCTTATTTCCAAGTAGGGGATACATTTCTCCATAAGAAAAGAGCTTTTTCTCACAAGTGCTAGTGCATACTAGACCATTGACTGCTAGAAGTACGGTATTACCATCAACCCTTTAGACTTCAGTGACCATGTCTAGCCCATCCGCATTCTGAAGGAATCTTGCAGGGAGGTAATAAAACAAGTGCATGAAATGTGGTATGCGCACGAATAAACTAAGAACCAAGTATATGAAAAGTAGATGGCGTGGCAACTGTGAAACCAGGTGCCAGAATGAAGATATATTTCCACGATAAACGGACATAATACTGGCAGATCAAGGCGTACAGACAAGGTTTAATCAGTGTTAATTATTGCACCGAATAAATATTGCCAGGGCAATGCTGGGGTCGCAGACAGACGGGCATGTGATTTGCCATTGGTTATTCTTATAAGAAGTCGTGTGGCATATAGCTAGTGCATACGCAAACACAGACAATGTTCCAGGTTCAATCCCCCAGCCTTAGAAGGTTCAGTTTTTCCTACCGGTGCGGCTGTGGGGTCAACACCGCTGCATACAATGGGCAAATCCTGTTTCAGAATTGTCCGGGAATCATCGTAAAATAATGTAGTGAAGGGAGGGGAATGACCATCATATCTCATTGCACCTAGAGTGTGTGAAGACCTAACTCTTCATACTCCAACGGAAGTGCGTCATATATAAAAATGTTAGTTTCATATCCTTTACGGACGTAGACGTCAACCCCAGCATTTTTGGCTGTTCAAGATTCCTGGGCAAGTTTACGTTCAGTAGTTTGTCATTGCTTTCTGAACGACCTACACCCACACAATTTCATCAACAAAACAACCCAACACAGCTGTGTTTCGAACGCGGTATGCGAAATTACGAACTGTATCCGCAAAATCTTCGTCACTGAGCCGGTAGGGCCAACCGTTTATTCTTATTGAGGTAACCAATTGATTTGGATGGTAATGCAACACAATGAGATAATTTCACCTGTCTAGTTGATGGCGGACATTGAACTATAGGTTTCCCTGTTAGTTTTCTATGTGATCGCGTGTAAGTTCGTGTGTAAACTCAAGGTGAAAGTGTAACTACAGTTGCTCTGGCAGTTTTCTATGTTCTCTTGTAGGTTTATTTTGGCTTTTTTTTTTTATCTAGCTGATGGCGGACATTGCATAATAGTTTTCCCTGTAAGTTTTCTATGTGATCTCGTGTAAGTTCGTATGTATTAACTGAGCTGCTTAACTTGAAAATGTAACTACAGTTGTTCTGGTAGTTTTCTATGTTCTCTTATAAGTTTATGTCTAAGTTGGTCTGATGACTAACATTGAATTATAGTTTTCCCTGTTAGTTTTCTATACTGTCTCTCGCTTCCGGTTTCAAGATGGCGATGGACGGTCGTGTTGTTTTGTGTTCGTTAACTTTTTCGCGTAGGGGATGGATTTATTCATCTCTTGCGTGTAATTGGTGTGCCAGGATGTAAAACCAGGAGTTTCTACTCAAGATCTGCGCGGGTGCTACGGAGTTCGTGCATCGAGCGAAGCCATCCTTGAGTGAATTTTCAGCAGCGTGTGTGGTTCTCTGCAGTCTGTGTTTACGTTTTTTCAACATGGCGGAAGAACGTGTTTTTTTCCGAGCGGTCAGCGGTCAGCAGTCAACATAACGAAGCGGCGTGGTAGCCGCGCAGGGACAAAGAAGCAAGGTAAGCGCGGTGGTTTGAGACGTTTTAGACTCAAGTGTCACCGTCTAGGACTCAGGAACATCCGTATTCTATATTGGAACTGTGCCAGTGTAAAACAACGGGGCTCTATTTTAGAAACCCTAGTTTACAGGAACGACATTGTAGCACTCCAGGAGACGAGACTGGGCGATCAGCTACTCCGAATTGCCGGCTTCAAATGTTTCTACAACAGACGACATCTGGGAACGGCGATTCTCGTTCGCGACAGCATGGTGGCGTCAGAGCTAGACATGTCCAGTTGGGACAGTGACGATATACAAATACAGGCGTTGAGAGTTCATTCCAGTATACCATTCGTGTTGGTTAATGTTTATGCCCGCAATGCGAGTATGGACGCCCAGAAGTGGCAGTGCTTAAGTGGCATATTAGGCCACGAGAGAAATGTTATTTTCTGTGGTGACTTCAACGCTAAAGGCAGATCATGGGGAAACACTTCCTCCAATACACAAGGGGAGGAGCTAGAGACTGCACTGGAAACCATCGACCTGGTTTGTATCAACAGTGGCTGTGTCACCAGGACAGCAAGCCGTCCAGGCGATGAGGACAGTGCTATTAATCTGGCGTTAGTTTCACCTTCACTCACTACAGTGTGTAGATGGGGTGTCCTAGGACACCATGGCAGCGACCACCACCCTTGCAGCATATTGGTGGATAAAGGCAGAACCAGGCAGCACAAGCTAAAGGTAAAGACGTTCTATTATGACAGTACAGGGCAAGATGTGGTGAGTAAAATAAGACGTGACAAGCGCAGAACGTTTCAGGGCAGGAAAAAAAGCTGGAAGCAGCCACCGTGGTGGAGTTTCGAGGTGGAGAAGGCTTGGGTGGATAAGCGTAGTGCTGTAAGGAGATGGCAAAATGCCAAGAAGAACAGAGCTGGTCATCCTAGTCCCTGCTTGCACTTACAAAGAGAGATTCACACAAAAGTAAGCTATTTCAAAAAACTGGTCAAGGTGGTTAAAAGCGAAAAATGGGCAGAGGTGTGTCAAAGAGTAAGCACAGACAAGTCACTGAAATTGTTCTGGCGACTACATAAAAGCATGAGTGGTGTAGTCAAGAATAAGAGCATTTCAGACTTCCAAGGTGCTGACCTCACCTGGCAGAGGACTGACGAGGACAAGGGCAAAGCTCTCTTTGAACGCTACCTTGAGCAGTGCAACCAGACAGACATGGGAGGCCGAAATCTGGCCAAGGAGGTCACCTCAGACAGATGCAAGGCCCAGAACACTTCGGAGGAAGACACAGTGACAGTGAAAGAAATCAAGGCTGTGCTTCGACGATCAAATAACAGTGCTCCAGGTCCTGATGGCATAAGATACAACGACATAAATAGGCGTACCGACAATGAGCTAGAGAAACTAGCAGACATGTACAACAACAGTATAGGGAGTGCTAGCACCAAGGAGGAATGGTTACACAGCTATCTGATTCCCTTGCCGAAGCCTGACAAAGACCACAAAAAAATTCAGGGATATCGAATTATAACCATGCAGAATACAATAGGCAAGCTGCTGGAGAAGGTAATTGCCAGGAAAATATCAAGCCACCTAGAGAGGCAAGGTGTTTTCCCACCTACCCTGGGTGGGTACCGTCCAAAAAGAGAAACCTGGACCAATGCAGCAGTCTTTGCCCATGATGTCTATGAAGGTTTCCACTCAGGCACTGAAACCGTTGCTGCAGCGATTGATCTTGAGGACGCATACAACAGAGTACCACTGGATTTTTTAATGTTTCAGCTTCTTGAACTAAACGTAAGTCCATTCCTCCTTAGTTGGATCGCTGCAGCCCTCTACCAACGGAAAGTAGTCATTAGATGTGGCAGTTGGACTTCGGAACTAATAACAATATATCCTGGCCTACCACAGGGATCACCATTATCTCCGGTACTGTTCAACGCCTACATAGTGAGAATCACCAGTGAGCAGATCACTGGACCTGGCAGGACATTGTCGTATGCCGATGATGTTTTAGTGTATCGTCAGGGAAAGGATAGAGAGGAGGTTGCTGTGGAACTACAAACCGAACTCAATCGCATAAGTACTTGGTGTGATGAAGCTGGGGCAATGGTCAACCCAACAAAGGCAACAGTGACTTGCTTCTCGTTGAATAATCATATTGTCAACAACCCAACACCAACTTTAATGCTGTGTTCAGAGACGGTGGAAAGAACGCAGGCAATGAATTACCTGGGGATACGGTTTGATCGAAGCCTTGCTTATAATGTGCACATAGACCAGGTAATAACAAAGGCCAAGCGGGGTTTGGCAGCGATGCGGGTGATGGCGGCAGCAAACTGTGAGCAGCGCCATCTATGTCTTCTGTACGAGGGGCTGGTCATGTCTGTTTTGGAGTATGCAATGGCAATCCTGACTCTCAGACATAAGCAGATAGAAAGGATGGAAAGGATACAGAATGAAGCTATGCGCATTATTCTTGGATGTACAAGAGATACAGCATGCAGGGCGATGCGCTCGCTACCTTCTTGATTTTCCAACCATTGAAGAGAGAATACAAGTTTGCAGGGCACCCGCCTACCTCAGAATTAACGCAAACACACAACATCCACTGCATAGTGAAATTAGGAAGGTGAAGGGCAGCAGGTTAAAAAGAGGACGGTCGTGGATGGATCAAGCCGAAGACATTCTTCAACAGGTGTGTTCACTTGAGGACTTAGAACCTGGCGAGGAGTGGGTGCAATTGCCAACAGACTTCTGCACATCCTTTTCAGTTTGCATCCAACTAGATAGAAAATGCAGACAAGAAAATCCGGCTGCTGTTGAGGCTGAAGTACAAGCGTTGATTTTCGAGAATTCGCTAGTAGACGGTGACGCGGTCATCTACACAGATGGGTCGGTCGTCCGACATGTGAGAAGCTCATGGGCCTTTACAGCTCGGGCAGGAGGGAGAATTGTGAAGGAGGACTCTGGTGCTTTCACTGAAACCACAAGTAGCCTGACCATGGAAGTCATGGCAGAAAGTAAAGCAATAACATGGCTCGAGACACAGACATTCACTAGGGCTTGTTTCCTTAGCGACTCAATGAACATGATCAAGAGGATAGAGGAGGGGTCGATCCGAAGAGAATGGCTGCTGCCTCTGAAGCGGTCTCGGCTGACAAAGATTAGTTTCATCTTCGTGCCAGGTCATGCGGGAGTACAAGGAAATGAGCGGGCTGACAAGCTCGCAGGTGAGGCTACTGTGGAGGGCGGACGCGCCCTGACATTCTGAATGCTCTACGAGAAGTGAGACTTTTGCGAGAACCAAGTGATGACTGTGAATCTACAACAATGGCCAGACTGCAAGAGCAGCAAATTAAAAGAGGGGTGGCCAAACAAGAACACTACGCAGGAAGCCAAAGAAGATTGATAAACCAAAACAGAACTGGCGTCGTTAGCCGCTACATGCTGCGGGATTTGCTGAGGAGGGGATCCAAGCACTTATGGACTGAATGGTTCGATGTGCAACGAGGATGATCTGTCGACTAACTAACTAACTAACTATACTGTCTCTTGTAATTGTGTGTGTCTAAACTGAGATCATGACGAAAGTATAACTCCTGCTTTTCCTGGCAGTTTTTATATGCGGTCTTTGGTAAGAATTTAACTTAAATTAGACGTTCAGAAACATGTTATTGCTTTCTGAATGGCCGACGCCTGATACCATCGGCCCGCTTCCAAGTCGCCGTAGCTGATTTCTAGTCCGGGATGTCCAAACTGTGAAACCACATTCACTACCCCTAGGGCACAGACAGCGGCCAGTAAAGTATTATTTTCAAAATATCACTTCATCCTGGTCTAGAATAAGACAAACAATACAAATAAGCAATTGGCATTCTAATGTTGTCTTTCTTTTATGTGTCTGTGTAAAGACGATTGATGCTGTGGAAAGTAAAGGCGGCCAGCGCAGTACTGACTACATAACTCATGAAATGCTGTGTGGTCTATTAAAAATATGCGTCCATCACCATATGTCTTGTGCTACCTAATGTGTGCAAAAGGGTCCTTTATACTTACTTCTTACTCTGCATGCATCTCAATCCCTAGGCCTTTTGTGCCTAATCACCCACGCGCCTATTTCCAAGCCTTATGTGACTGTGTATTCTTGCATGCCATAGTTAATTATATCCGGCTCTGGTATAATGAACCGATATTCTTATCGCACTGCCAAAGGGGTGGTTTACGTGTTGTGGTTTGAATAAGTCCACGACTATTCATGCTGTGGTTTTCTTAGAGAGTATGTCTTAGGTTTTGCGGACTGTGCGGTCACAACATGGAACATAAAGGTCTACAGAATAGGGATAGGCCACAACTTCTGGCATTCAGAGCCCATTGTGTTAAATCAGTAACAATATACATCAGATCAGACCAGATACAATCACATGATATGAGAGACAATCTTCACCAGACCAGATCAGATAAGAGCAGATCAGATCAGTGGCTAAATTCATAAAATCTTATCTGATCAGTTACCTCCGAAGTCGGAGTGGGTTTGCCTGATAGCGAGGGTCACCGGTAACAGGGAAAGCTAATCCACACGGACAATTCAGTCCAGCGCACTAGAAGTAGTAGCACGTCTATAGGCTACACTTGAGTTCAAAGCGAGCTAACGAGGAAAAAACAAATCAATGATCAGTTTCATGAGAACAGATCAACGACAATCTTCAACAAATAAGATCAGTGGCAGTCTTCAACTGGTCTGATCAGTGACAAGCTACACCAGATCAAATCAGTACAAGTCAGATTTATAAGATCGGTTCAATCTTCACAAGATCAGATCAGATCAATGGCGAGCTTTCCCACATAAGATCATAAATTGTGATAGGAGATCGATGCCACTCTTCGACAGATAACATCAGCTGATTGGAAATCTTCATACGAACAAACCAATCAATTGCAATCTTCAGCAGATAAAATTAATGGCAATTTTCATGACGTTATGAATTGTGTATATGTCTAGAATATATTATGTATGTATGTTTAATCATATGTTCATTCAGAGTTAGTGTAAAATACTGTATTTGATATCATGCTCTTCAATTGTATTAGCCACAATCTTCACCATATCCACACTTGACAAACAACTGCTAGTTTGCTCTATGTGTTAATAGTACTCATACATGCTTCCACACCATTATATTAATGAAATGGGTAGACATTAATTGGGGGGCTGCGTGGTTCAAGCCCCGGCGATGTCGGGATCTTTTTTTCTCGTGGACCTCTAGTAATAAATTTCCCCTGGTCTCTTCGTAGTGAGATCGGACGTCCGTGTGTATTTGTGGAATCCCTTGGCAGTTGGAAATCGAAAAAGAGTAGCCTAACGGCGCTGCCCTGGCAACATTTCGAGTTAAAAATCTACCCCAAGTATTTCAGGATCCTCGCCGGTGCTATGGAGTTCGTGCACTGAGCTGAGTTTCTCCAGACTAAGGTTTGAGTTAGGAGGAGAACGGAGCACTTATGGGTTGCACCCGTGTGCCGTGATGTTAATTCATCGACTAAACTAAACTATATTAATGAAAGGTATCCCTGGAAGTCTCGGAGATGTGGTTTTAAAGAAGAAAGCTGACAATTAATTTGACAGCTAAAATGAGCAATTAGGGGACGTTTTAAGGGAAGCTGGGTCGCAAAGACAACTTATCACAAACGTCAGAAAGATGCAGTCATCTTTTTTCTTTTTGCCACATTATGAGAAGTAATAAACTGGAACATGTTGTGACAACCGGAAAGATTTTGCGGAAAGTGAGACTAAGGAAGGCAGTGTAAGAAGATTCATGACAATATTATGTTGTGGCACAGAAGGGCGTCAATACACGAATTGATCCATGACGCCGGAGATTGTAATGTGTGGAGAGGCATGATCTTCCACGCCAGCCGGCAAGGCACTTGCCGGATGATCCGGGGTTCCAAAGGCAGAGCTAAAAATAGTAACACTATAAACCTCCTGTGTTGCTCATAAAAGACAAGCAAAGAGAGGTGGCCTTAGACTTGCTATATCCGACAGTAGAAACAATCAACCAACATCTAACCACACCGTGATGTAGCGTAAACATAACTTGACATGCGTGATTATGGGACTATACTATACAAGGAACCTCAGGGGCAAAGATAGAAGAAACAGAAGATGCATTTCACATAATACGCGGGCTATTCCAAAATATCTCCGATTGGCTGGTAAAAATAAACCGGTTGTCATAGCAATACCGTTCATTGCTTGCATCATTCAGTAGTCTTTTAGCTCACTACACACAAACCTACAGTCGCATTTGTCTCGTAATTAAAAATAATAACAAGAAGAAGAAGATGAATTGCATTTTATTATTTTAATTTTAAAATTATAATAAGACAATACATTACATATGGTGACTTTGATGTGCAATCAATCAATCAGGTGCCGTCTCCACAATGCAGGTTGGCTACAATGGATCTCCAACACTGTCTGTCTATCGCCTTGACTGTACAATCTGTCAGGCTGATGTTTGTCCATCTCTTGATGTACATCTTTACGATATTCCATTGCTAAAACATTTCTCATCTATTTTTAATTATATGCCACCAATCATCTCTCATATAATGGCACGCGCGCGCACACGCATGACCAGGATCTTCATAAAGCATTGATTAAGTCGCCTACCTAGCATTCCGAAGGTTATGGGTTCGAATACGGACTCATTTATTCAGATTACGAGCGCAATTTTTTTCGGATACGCCTGTGGGTCGTACCTGGAGCTACGGAGTTCTTGCTCTGTGCAACAAAATTCTGCAGGCCACCCTGTGGAAAGCTACCGGGCCATATGGGACAACATCCGGTGTGGTGAAGTCGATCCTCTGGTCTTAAACCCCCCCCCCCCCCCCCCACCCACTTCCTTAAAAAAAAATAACGTTAAATTTTCGATAATTTATAATCTTGGCTAGTACACATTTGATCAATTTTACATTTCTCTCTCCATTTCGGGATGCTACTAGTAATATCCTGGGAACTGTCAAGAAAGTTTATATCATGCTCAACCAATTATGGTACAATTTAGATACAGTTTGTCAGTTTTCATTTAACACAGAAGGGCAGTGTTTAAACCACTTTATTGATTCTTTGACCAACTGATCACTCACTAGATATAGTTATAGGCTCAATATAAAATCGAAGAAAGCACTACATGTATTTGGGTTGCTATAAATTAATTCTACATCAAGAAACTCACCATATATTGATTCTACATTGTAAATTTATACTAAATCAAGAAACTCACCACAAGTCGATACTTTAATGTTAACTCATTTTAAACCACGAAACACATCCCATGTAGATATATTACCATAAACTAATTGTAAATCAAGAAACTTACTACATTTCGATTAGTTACTATAAAATCAGTTTAAAACACTAAAATGACCACATCTTAATATGTTACTCACTATATTTCAGGTTTCGTCACATTATGTCATTCACGACACAACTATTAAATAATTCACTAATTGTTAATTGTTTCAAGAAAAAAAAAATTAAAATTATATTTATGACCAATGAGTGGCTTAGAGGTGCAACGTAGCCTCTGATTCAAACAGATTAATTACAGCGCTTGCTCCTGGCTCAAGTAAACTGGGTACAATTTCCGTATCCATGTCAAATAGACTGAGTGCAACTTGCGTATCCTTGTCAAATAGACTGAGTACAATTTCCGTATCCTTGTCAAATAGACTGAGTACAACTTCCACATGCATGTCGAATAGACTGAGTACAACTTCCACATGCATGTCGAATAGACTGAGTACAACTTCCACATGCATGTCAAATAGACTGAGTACATCTTCCGTATCCATGTCAAATAGACTGAGTACAACTTCCGTATCCATGTCAAATAGACTGAGTGCAACTTACCTATCCTTGTCAAATAGACTGAGTACAACTTCCATATGCATGTCGAATAGACTGAGTACAACTTCCAAATGCATGTCAAATAGACAGTACAACTTCTGTATCCATGTCAAATAGACTGAGTACAACTTCTGTATCCATGTCAGATAGACTGAGTACAACTTCCGTGTCCATATCAAATAGACTGAGTACAACTTCCACATGCATGTCAAATAGATTAAGTAGAATATCAGCCTCTGACTCAAGTAATCAGGGTACAACGCCCGCTCTGACTCAAGTAGACTGAGCGCAATGTCCGTCTCAGAATCAGATAGGCTGGGTACAACGTGGGCCTCTGGCTCTTGTAGTCTGGCTACAACGTCCACCTCTGATACAACTAGATTTAGTACGAATGGCCGCTTTGGATTTCTACAAAATAACGAGAGAGCCCATATGATCTTGTAATTTTTTTTATCCGACGCCTGCCTTTTTAGATAGGGTGAAAAAAAAAAAAAAACTAAGAAGATCCATGTCCACGATATGCAAGGTAAAAAATGCAGACGCAGCTGAATATACCGCCGCCCAGGCATCAATTCCATACAAGAAAAGACACCACATGTACCCCATCCACAATATAAACGAATATTTATTGAACGGGAGTCTCCAGTGTACATTAATTTGTGAACTCACTGGTGCCACGGAGTTATTTTAATTCATGCAAATTCTCCTTGATCTATGTTAGGAAATTTGGCTCTTAAGGAGATTCGTATGCGTGATCTTTTGGGAGAAACAAACAAACAAACAAACAAACAAACAAACAAACAAACAAACCATTTATTATAATGAATTTGCCAACACAATTACAATCATCTTTAGTTTACTATTGTGCGGTATTTCTAGTATCAAATACCCAGCACTCCACAACGCGACTAAAATGGCCATTTTCCTTTACTTATGGCTATTCACTGAATTAAACGTGGTTGCGCAGTGGCTAGCAGGCTTGCCTACCGGCATGATATCCAAATGTTCGAATCCTTTTCGTCGCAATTTTTAAATAAATAATAATCTTTGGCATCCAGGTGAACCCAACCAACAATAGATAACTTGCAATGTTATAGGAAGTAAAGGCGTCCGGCACGATATTTGCCACATCTGTTGATTGTGATTGGTCTATAACAGTATACAAGTCCAGAACCAGATACCTACTAGCCACTGTAGCATTGTGGTTGGTCACCCCCTGCCGGTCCAGTGGTCTTGGGATCGAATTCGCATCGAGGGAGATGTTGATAATTGACCTGGACTCCCCGTTCGACTCAGTCTTAAAATGGTACCAGGAAATCACCTCGGAAGTGAAGGCGACCAGCTTGATACTGACCATATCACTGTCGTGGACCGGTGAGGGTAACTAAATCTCACACTCTTATCACAGTCGAAAGGGCAGGTTGCCTCGTGCGAAAAACACTTTTTCAACCGTTCTATCCTAGCCAGCGACATTCGGGTCTGGGATGGGGTAGAGGTTAAACCGTTCGAGACCGAGTGTAGGCAATGGCAGTATTCACCCTGCCGCCAGAGATAGAGATGTTAGAAATCAAGTGTGATAGTTATTGAGTATTTTAAGTGGTATAGTTCGTGATCATGTGAACTTAGATAAATGTGTAGAGGTGAATTATGAAAATGAAATTAACGTTTTTTTTTTAAATATTGAGCACAACCCACTACTGGCAACGCCGATCGCATTCTGGTATGAACCTAAGGCCTGTCCACGCATAATCAGTTTTTGTGTGTGTTGTGATTGGATTTCGTAGATCTATTGTGGCATTAAATGGTAATGTAATTTTAATATAATATGGTGACTTACTCCATGCATACCAATGCTCAATCTGTTCAGCAACCAGCTAGATTGTAATCTGGACAATGTGGGGAATCATCTTCCCGACACAACTATCTGTGTCCTGACTGATAACATCATAACAGTTTAACCAGCCATGCACGTCAACAAATTTTTATGTCCTGGCAACACGAACGGGAACGGGCCATGATACTTGAGGACACACACCTAAGCACATATACTGGGCCATGACACTTCGAATGTCAAGCGATACTGCGGGCATCTTAATGTGGTGTTAACCACAGCTAACTCATAATATCACCACCAGTCGATCAGCATGGGACCCACAACAGCTTACACTAAATGTGAACTATGGCAGGTGTCGGGTTCCGTTGGTCTATTACAATATGAGTTTAGCACCATATGCCAAATACGCATTAAGGTGCGAAAAAGGATCATTTACTGTTCTCACTTTTGCCACTAGATACCAGAAAAAGCTTAAGGCGTCTAAAAGGGTACTTTACTTTACTTTACTTTACTTTACTTTACTTTACTTTACTTTACTTTACTTTACTTTGCTTGCTCCGTCGTGGCGGAGGGTGTTACGGACGCAATTCGTGATCCCGCATACCATTGTTCGAAACACAGCTGCGCGCGATGTGACAGCATACCACTTGTTGTTTACGAAATGGTATGGGTGCCGGTCGTTCAGAAAGCAATGGCAAACTATCGAACGTAAACTTGCCAAGAGATCACAGGAGCAAAACATGCTGGTGTTGACTGCAACATCCTGTGATGGATATGCAACTAACTGTTTACTTTACTTTACTTATTATTAAGTGAGGGAAGTTGCAGTAGTGCAGTGGCTACGACATTTGCCTATCTGCCTTGTGGTCATGTGTTCAAATCATTTTAGAGGCGAGACTTCTTGTTCAAGTGGACCCATCGTAAAATGTTTACCAGGAAATCATATGAGAAGTAAAGGTGACAACGAGATATTACATTGACCATTTGGACTCATTGAGTGCTAATTGGTCTATAAGAATAATAGGCCAGCAACATAAACCCAATAGCCTTGGAATAGGGTGCATTCCTTAACTTTAACTGGTCCAGAAGTCCACGTGGTCGCAGTTCCGGTACGTTGATTGCGAGGTAAGAGGTTCACTCCCTGTACCTGTTAGTCAACGTTGACATTTCGTTAAAAAAGCAATAGCAAACTTGAACGTAAACTTACCTAGTGTTGAGGTTGATTGCAACGTACTGCAAAGGACATGCACCATTTTAAAAATTAACTGATCTACGGTATAGAGAAATACTTGGTACAAAATGAAGCAACAAAATTAACATGAAATGCATTATGAGAAGAAATAAACTAGAGAACTAGGTGACAATTGAAAAGATTAAAGGAGAAAGAACAAAGGAAAGGCAGAGAGGTAAGTGTCTAGATGGCTTGGCAACATGGCACTATCGAGAAAAAATAAAAACAGAGCTGATCCACTTGTCTGATGATCGTTTGAGATGGCGAAACATAAACGCCTACACTTATCAGCATGGCACATGTTGATAATGATTTTGCAAAATAAATGATACATGTTTGCGTAAAAAATAGCCTCATTTATTCAATCTTCATCTTGTGTCAACTTTACTTAACTTAGACTATAACATATAACACTCATTCTGTCTGGTAACGTGTTAATTCCGGTGTTCTATTTCCCCCATGTATCATGTTTATCTTGGAGGCTAAGCGATAAATCTGGCATGCCTGCAGCTTTTTGATACATCAAGAGTGATGTATGTGTTATCCTTGTGGGAAATGGGAGCCGCAGAGCGTATTGGCTAAGAAACTTGCCTGCCGGCCCGTGGTCACATGTTCGAGCCCCATCGAAGAGGGTTTTAAACATTAATCTGGACTTCCGGGTTCGCCCAGCCCGAATTGGGCACCATGATTGTTATTTGAAGCAAAGTTTGCCGGGTTAGTTATAGTTAGTCGACTATCATCCTCAATGTACATCGAACCATTCAGTCCATAAGTGCTATAGTGCCATAGGTTGCTGGGTGATCTTGCCGACGTAACTGATTGAGTAACGATTGGTCTATAAGATATTGAGTGACGATTGGACTATAAGATATTGAGTGACGATTGAACTAGAGGGTATTGAGTGACGATTGGACTATAAGATATTGAGTGACGATTGGACTATAAGATATTGAGTGGCGATTGGACTATAAGGTATTGAGTGACGATTGGACTATAAGGTATTGAGTGACGATTGGACTATAAGGTATTGAGTGACGATTGGACTATAAGATATTGAGTGACGATTGGACTATAAGATATTGAGTGGCGATTGGACTATAAGGTATTGAGTGACGATTGGACTATAAGGTATTGAGTGACGATTGGACTATAAGATATTGAGTGACGATTGGACTATAAGATATTGAGTGACGATTGGACTATAAGATATTGAGTGACGATTGGTCTATAATATATTGAGTGACGATTGGTCTATAAGATATTGAGTGACGATTGTTCTATAAGATATTGAGTGACGATTGGTCTATAAGATATTGAGTGACGAATGGACTATAAGATATTGAGTGACGATTGGTCTATAAGATATTGAGTGACGATTGGTCTATAAGATATTGAGTGACGATTGGACTATAAGATATTGAGTGACGATTGGTCTATAAGATATTGAGTGACAATTGGACTATAAGATATTGAGTGACGATTGGTCTATAAGATATTGAGTGACAATTGGACTATAAGATATTGAGTGACGATTGGTCTATAAGATATTGGCCTAGCACCATATACCCAAATGCACACACAAGACCTATAAAAGAGTTATTTAATGTAAATTTTCTAATAGGGTTTTAAAACATCAAGAACTCTTTTACTTTGTTAGTTAGTTATTAGTTTGGATACCATCCGTGCACTCCGGACATGTCCTTAGGTGCTCAGACCCCCACCACCACCCCCAACATATGCATTAGCGTTTGGCAATTAATAGTGCAAATTCTGTGTTGGTGACGAGCCCCACATTGTCGCGATGTCCTTTCGTGTCTGGCCGTGCCAATTCTTACTCCTGAGTATCTCATTCTACACAACGATGTGGATTCACTGACATCAAAGTTCTTCCCTCTCGATATCTCTCTAAAGAGCAATAATAATATCCGCACTATCCATGGGCTGGCCATCAGCAGGGGATGTAGAACCAGCAAGTTTATCAGCTCGTTCATTTCCCTCAACTCCCGCATGTCCCAAAACGAAGATAAAGTGACTCTGCAAAAAGCTGAGCTCCGCATGGATTCAGTTCAGCGTCTTTTATTATATGAAAGTGATACCAGATTTTATGAATGGAATACAACTGATTGTGAATAAGCAGTTTGATGATTTTTATTGTGCTGGTAATATCGTGTCGCGGTCCTTAGTCTAAAACTGGATGCAAGATAAAACATTATTGCAGGGGTCAGGTCTTTGGAGACAAGACAAAGTCCGCTGGTGAGAGTAAACTGGGTAAGTTCTTTTTAGTCACAGCTGTAAGATACATAATTATATAACTAAAACAACGGTTATAACACGTGTACTATCTATGTATTTAAGGGAAGCAAGTATAGTAAGACCATCTATAATGCATGTCGTAAGAGGCAACTGAGGAGGTTTGGCGTGGAACTGTCTATCTTATCCCTAGGAAATGCTAGCTGCATAAGCCAATCAGTCGTAAACAAGTCTAAAGATATCAGGCGAGAAGAATAACTCAGCGAATCAAGATGAAAGGAGACTTCTAGAAAAAGTATGCCGTGATGCGGAGAAAGCCGCGAGTCTGAATAGCCGACTTACCTCCTTTTCAACTGGGAAAATCTCCAGAACTGGAACCTGGAGTGTTAGAACTATGCATGAATTGGAAAAGACAGCACTGGTGGTAGAAGACATGGAGTATTACGAGTATTATTATTATTTGCGCTTGCCCACTTTGAACTCAAGTGTAGTCCATAGACACTACTTCTACTAGTGCTGGACTGAATTTTGCATGTGGATTAGTTTTCCCTATTAACAGTGTCCATCACCATCAGACGAACCCACTCCAACTTCAGAGGTAAATATACTTATAATTTACGTCCCCATGTCAAGGACGAGAAGTCAATATTTTAGTCCAACAGACCAGTGTTGGGGTTGAATCTCTTACATTGGCATCATCACACAGGATGTTTAAGAACACACATTCTTATCTATTCGGCCATGCTGACTGTCGTATTAGGAGTTATAAGACTAACAGTTTGAGATTATGCGACACGCGATGGAGAGGTGAAAGCAAACAGCTTCTAAAGGTAGGTAAAACAGTGCTGTTACAGAACAATACACTGGAAAATGTCACTCACAGTGAGTGAGAAGCTCTAATGCTATCTATAATGCAAAGAAAGCACCACTAGAGTAGACAGCAGTGGATTTTAGAATAATAACAGCAACATCTATAAACATAATTGTGATCCAATGTTACACACCAACAAATGGTAAGGACGAGTCATTTAAGAAGGATACATGGAAAGCCCTATCCCTAAACACCATAGGGCAAACGAACTATATGGATACCTAAAATGCACAAACATTCATTTCCAGACAGAGTTGTTATTCATCAACCAAGCCTAAATGAACACCGAGAAAATTCATGGAAAGTAAAGGCGTTCTATGTGACATTCACCACATCATCCATGTTGCTTTTTTTAAATGTTGCATATCCCTACATGACGTTGCAGTCAACACCAGCATTTTTCACCTGCTGTTGATATACTAGGCAAGTTTATTTTTACCGTTCAGTAGTTTGCCATTGTTTCTGAACGACCGGCTCCCATACCAGCACCTTATAACACAACGCGAAAAAGTCTGCTGCACAAATCGGTCGAAGCTGAGTTTTGAACGCCTGGTAAGCAGCTCACGAACCGCGTACGCAAATCTTTAGCCACGGAGACCGTTGCTACAATACGCATAATGACACGAAAAGGAGTCCTTTTACATTTTGTGTTGTTTTCCCAGAAATATAACATCGTACAAATTAACCTTTGCTGGTTTGTGACTTGAACATCGACTGGCGGGTCATTAACGTTTAATTAAATCTCCATGCGAGCAGAGATTTAAAAAAAAAAATTACCTACAAAGTATAGTGTCATCTCTGACAACAAGTAGACAAGTACGTTGGGAAGACTAAACAAATACTATCATAAAACGTTCTAAAATGATGTGGTAAAAGTAATACACGATGCATCAATGGCAAGGAAACAACACACACACACACACACACACACACACACACACACACACACACACATGCACGCACGCGCGCACGCACACACCCACGCACACGTGAGACAAGTGGACGAAACATGGAACAAACTTCCAAATGTGGCAACAAACAAAATTGTTTAGCATGAGCATTTATTAGTTTCACACAACACTTTACCCGAGACGGAAAGACTGGAAAGATACATTTTACCTTGCCAGTGCGAAAGGTGGTGAGGGTGGTGGTGGGTGTTGTGGTGGAGTTGGAGGTTGTGGTTGTGGTGGAGGTGGTGTGGAGGTGGTGGTGTTTGGTGGTTGCTGTTTGTGTGTGTGTGTGTGTGTGTGTGTGTGATCAATTCTTCTGGAAACGTGCGAATAGTGGACAATAAACAGTAAAATGGTAAGACAATGGTGGCACCAGGCAAATGGTTTTAAGTAGGATGTTCATAGCATCCTGAGCAGATACAATTTCTGAGATATAGAGAGCTGCAAGTTTATGAGATAACTCGTTACAACAATGAGGAAATGACAAATGAAATGTAACAGTGCATATCAACAAATAAAATGTAATATGCATATCAGCAAATAAATTGTAACAGTGCATGTCGACAAATGAAATGTAATAGTGTATATCCACAAATGAAATGTAATAGTGCATATGCACAAATGAAATGTAATAGTGCATATCAACAAATGAAATGTAATAGTACATGTCGACAAATGAAATGCAGTAGTGTGTTGACAAATGAAATGTAATAGTGCATGTCACAAATGAAATGTAGTACTGCATGTCGAAAAATGAAATTTAATAATGCATGTCGACAAAACAGGGTCGCCGTGGCAAAGGTCTTGCGCTCAGAAGGTCGTGGGTTCAGTTTTTGGCCTTTGAGACTGGGTTTACGTTTGCAATATTTCGCTGAAGCTTTAGGGCCCTTGTTCTGCGCGACACTGTTGGCGGGCGATAGTCGCTTTGTTAATAGAGACCAAACCATATAGTATACAACTTAGTGCAGTGAAGTAATTTCTTATGCTCTTAACCCCTTTAACAAAACAGGTGGAAATGAGAAATTAACCGTTTGTTGGACAATATTGGCCATAAGAACAGAAGGAGGAAAGGGAAAGATGCACGTAGACAGCGTAAACAACTGGATAAAAAATAATAATATGCATTAAACTTTCACATTACAGACAGATGATTGGATAGTATGATCAGATATTTCTGCTACAGAAGGCCGATACATGATAAAGATCTACAACAACAACAACAACAACAACAAACAACAACAACAACAACAACAACAACAACAACAGCGACAACAACAGCAGCAGTAGCAGCGACGACGACGGCGACAACAACAGCAGCAGTAGCAGCGACGACGACGGCGACATCAATATCATCATCAACAACAACAACAACAACAACAACAACAACAACAACAACAACAACAACAACAACAACAACAAGAAAAGGGAGATATCATATATTTAAGTGACGTTTTAAATACAATTTTCAAAACCCCGACAGCGAAATAATCTTTCCTTGAAAATAGCTCAGCCTGGTTACAGGTAAACTAGCAGTCGTTTTCTCCTATTTGAGCAAGAGAATGTTATATGATCTATCTTGCCACATACCCGGACCTGGAAAGGTTATACATGATAGGAGACGAGACACACGCTCAGCTATCTAACCTCAACCTGGGCATGGCCCAGGAGTAGTTCATTCCGAAGCCAGCGTATTCATATCGTCACAAAAGAATGTATTTTTTGAGAGTTTATAATTGACTGCCGCCGACGTAAGACCCTCTCGACCTCATATATGGACACTGTCCAGATGGACACCTGATTACCGGGTTGCCTCGTGAAAGACAACAAGGCTTATATTTCATTTCATCTGTTTATCTTATATATGACATTTATGCCGACGTGGCTTATTTATTTATATTTAATCTGTTTAGAAAATGTTCTCATTATACGCAGCTTTACGTTTTTGACATGATCTGTCGGTAGCTATAGATACACAAGGCTAGCCATACGATCTTACCATGAATATGAAAGAAATATCATTGAGAACTGACATTTTGTACAGTGTTTATTCGTTTTCAAAATAGTCACTAATTTAATTTGCTCACACACATCTTTTGCACACAGGGCCGTGCCGTGCTATGATACAGAGAGGCAATCGCATCAGGCGGCACCGTAAGGGTTGGGAGGGGGGGGGGTCCATAAGCAGCGAAGAAGGGGCACCATTTCGAAGACTTGCATCATTAAGGGGCGACATTTCGAAGACTTGTATACTACTGAGAAAATCTACTGCTGGCACACTGGCTTTTAAAAGACCCTGGTAATAGAACACTGTTTGTTTAACTAAACCAATTATTATAATTTTTGTGTGTGCACTCGCTCGCGTTGAGCTCAAGCGTAGTCCATACATGTGCTACTACTTATGGCACTCTGAAATGTTTTTTGTGTGTGCATTAGCTTTCCGTATTACCGGTGTCCCTCGCTATCTGGCGAACCCACTCCGACGTATGAGGCACTTGTCATTTACTTCCCCAAGGCAACCTCGACATCAGCACACCGGATGTTTAAGAGCGAGCGCTATTATCCATTCGGTCATGCTGAACTCCAACCTTTTATTACAAGTTAGCCTGATTTCTTTGTCACTGTCTGGATTATTTAATTAGAGCTGTCTTTTGTAAAGATTTACGAAGAAAAAAAAGTCGTACTCAGTCAAATCTTTGGCCGCTACCTGCCCAAGCCATACTTTGTGAGAGGGCGCGATGTCTTTAAGCGAAGACATTTTGAACCCTAGTTTTCGTGTGAGAGTATTTATTAATTTGGTAAGGAGATCCGCATAATACTGCCATCTAGCCGTCTTGCTTTCAGACAGATAATCTTTCAATTGGACACCTTTGGCGTCAGCATTCATTAGCAATGTGTACTTTCCGCACGACAGTTTTTGTTCTCAATACATTCCCCCGCCCGCTTCCCAAATTTAATTATGTCGAGTTTGGGGACTGAACTCCAACCATAACTTTAATAGGCAAGCGCACTTCTTACTACAGTTACGCAAGGAATTGTACATTGTTTTGGGTAATAATATGCTAATGTCTGAAATAATTACAATAGTAAAACGATGGATCAGATGGTGTTGAAGCCAAATTGAGGTAGCGTGGGTTAATATAGCAACAGTTGGGGTAACATGGATTAATGAAGCAACAACTGTGGAATAGTGGGTCAATATAGCACCAAATGGAGAAGAGTGGGTTAACGTAGCAGCAATTGGGGAAAAGTGGGTTAATATAGTAACGACATGGGTATAATTGGTTAATGTAGCAACAGTTGGGGTAGAGTGGGTTTGCGCAACAACAATTTGGGTAAAGTGGGATAGTTTAGTTTAGTTTAATCTATGGATCAACATCACAGCGCACATGTGTAACCCATAAGTGCTCTGTTCTACTCCTAACTCACGCAGGAGTCCAGAGAATCTCAGCTCTGTGCACGAACTCCGTAGCACGGGCGAGGATCCTGAAATACTTTAGGTAAATTTTTAACTTGAAATTTTGCACAGGCAGCGCTAGGCTACTCTTTTTCGACTTCCAACTGCCAAGGGATAGTGTAGCGGCAACTTAGGTAGAGTGGGTTAATATGGCAACAAGTGATGCAGAATGGGTTAATGTAATAACACTTGGGGTATAGTGGGTTAATGTAGTAACAATGAGGATAGCGTTGCTTAATAACAACTGGGTTACAATCAACTTCAGCGTGTTTTAGCTGTTTGAGAGTTACTAGGAAATTTTTAAACTGTAGGTCTGTGATAAATGAGACCTTCACGTTGAATAGGCCTGAGTGCACGGAGAAATAGGCGACCAGTATTTTCCTCCCCTGACGGACGACAAACGTATGTGCTGAATCCCCGTCCGACCGCACTCAGGTCATATCCATCAGCGTAACCAACACACTAATGCTGCCGCCACATACATAAATCTATACTTTTATATACATATAGTTCTCCGATTACCCCAGCGGTATCCAAATGATCCATTCTGAAAAGATGCGAACGTAAACAAAAGCTGCAGAAAATAGCAGTGAGAGAAATCTGAGTTGGAAGAGAATCAACAATGATTTAAAAAGAAAATGCTTGGATAAACCAGCAGGAGCAGACAGAGATTAAGCTGAATTACGACGTCTGACAGCTGCAATTAATCCCCGTAGAAATGGAATGTGTTCTCGGGTAGTGAGCACCCTAAAATTAGGCCAAGGATCTGTTAGGTGGTTTTAATTAATTTCACAATGGAGCCTATATGGCGAAGTGGTTACGTTGCACACCACGTGCTTCTAAGTTTGTGGGTTCGATTCCAGGCCACGCTGTTCGTTTCACGGGTGAAATTTTCTCGGAGACTCCTGGGGGTTGTCGCTGGAGATTCGGAGCTAGTGATTTGTGCGACGCTTTCAGCAGGTCGCCCTGCGGAAAGCGACCGAGCCATATAGGGTAAAACCGGGTGCAATGCAGTCAGTCCTCTCGAATTTTTTAAATATTATTTTTGCAAGTTAAGTACAACTAAAGGAGACGAAGCCTTGTTACAAACCTTTGAGAACAAAGTCTTAAGACGCATCTTTGTACCCATTAGGGATACACAACGTGGAGAGGGGAAAAGTAGAAGAAACAAAGACATTTATGATCTGTTTATGTCCCTGCTAATCACTGGTATCATGAAGGCTAATAGACTACAATGGCTGGGGCATATAGAAAGAATGGAAGATAATAGGGAAACAAAACTCGCTTACACTCAGGAAATAAATGACCGTAGACCCCGAGGTAGACCAAGAAGACGGTGGGGAGATAATATACATACAGACCTACAAGCACTTGGAATCAGCTACTGGAAGAGAAGGTCAACCAGAGAGACGAATGGAGACGGCTTGTATCTGCAGCAAAGAACCTCAGTGGCTCGGAATGCTGAAGAAGAAGAAGAAGAAGTTTGTTGCATATCGACTACAAGACGTTGTAATTAATCAATCCCAACATTTCTTCGTACTCTTTGTGATTTACTAGGCGAATTTTACCTTCAGTAGTTTGCCACTTCTTTCTTAACCACCGACGCCTCATACCATGGAAATAAACGCAGAGATGTCTGCCTCCACATCGGTGTGTCGGGGAATTGTGAAACATGTTCACCGTGCCTACAACACAGCGCTCACTTATATTACATAATGCAGCTTTACAGTTTATTTTGACTAATATACGAAAGTGGGCATTGCACATTTGCAGAACATTTCTAAGATATATTTGCTTTCGGAAACACAGTGCGGATTATTACATTTATTAAACTTGAAACAAATATTCTTGTGATAGTCGGGGATGTGGCTGGAGGTTAGGTTGTCTGCCTGAGGCTTAAAAAGTAGCGGGTTCGATCTCAACATAGAGCTGGGAATTGTTTGAAGAATAATTAATATTGAATGATATAATGACCCTCCTGATGTCTTGGATGGTGAGAAATCATTGCATACCTTTTCAGATTAAGGCGAAAGTTTTGAGGTTCTGTATGAAAGTTGTGCACGTTAAAAACATTCCAATTTAGTTGACAATCGTAAAGAATTGGCCGTAAAAAATCCCTAAGAAAAGAAAACATACTCAAGGGTAGATGGAGCCCGTTACTTTGAATAGAATATGTCTCGATAGAGCAATTCTTACACACATGCACGCTGGCTAAAGCCGGACATACTGACCTTTGACGTGTATAACTACGTGTGACGCACTACCCCAGAAAGAGGAGTAAAGGATCGTTAGAAAGTAAAAGACAGCAAAATTTCAATGTTAATACAAGCATTCATTCATTCAGTAGAATGTCATTTGCAGAATCTCGCTCCCATAACAACTTTCCGGAAAACTTCTCGATCACAAGCAAGATGTCCCGAGTCCGATACACCCATCTGGAGATCACCTGCGACATCCTGCACCCATCTTCTCTTTGGCCTTCCTCTTCCTCTCTTCCCAGGCATATACCCCTCCATTATTGTTCTCTCCAAACTTTCGTGATGTTTCAAGTGACCAAAATATTTCAATTTTCTTTGTTTTATCGTCTTTAATACCCAACCTTCTTCAATATTTAGCATTTGAAGTAGATATGCATTTGTTCTTTTCTTTACCCAAGATATTCTTTGAAACCGTCTACAACATTTATATTCAAAGGCATTTATGCGCTGTTCAGATTGTTTAGTAAGTGTTCAGGTCTCACATGCGTATGTTGCAATGGGAAAGATGCATGCTCTTAGAAATCTAATTTTTGTAGTTCTATCCGTCCCATTCCATAATTTATTCAGTGTTTTTTTAGTCTTTGAAGAGCAATTGATAGTTTTCTTGTAATTTCTTTCATTGTGTCACCATTGCTGGTAATCAGTGACCCAAGAATATTCCACCACCTCCATTCTTTCCTCATTAACATATATTTCTTTCTCCATTGTAGTTTTATCTGTATGCATTAACATTGTTTTTGCTATGTTAATATATAAGTTGTGATTTTCATTATTTCTTTGGGTTGAGGATATTAAGTTTTCTATACCATTCTGTAATCTGGATAGCAATACTGTGATAGAAGCAAGCTAACGGAATTATCACTTCTTTTGATGAAAGGTAAACGATCTAGAAGACGTCAAATATTGTTTGATGCCAAAAGAAGTGGAAGACAGAAATAGAGACTAGAGGGTACACTAGACAACATAACAAATTGAAAGGTGTGTAGCAGGTCATGTTTCAACGTACGCTTGTTTTTGCAGCTAGGCGCTGTCGTCATTTAGAGTTAACGAGTTCGAATCCCGGTCGGTAACTATAGCTTTCAGTGTTTATATTGTCTGGATGGTTCTCTATTATCTCCTTCTTTCTTCTACTTCTATAAGTGTCATACAATACATGTGGGTTTCTTCTTCTTCTTTCGTTCGCCTGAAATATGTCTATAACTGCAATTTTGTCTCTTGTATGAATTTAACTGTCTTTTTTTAGTTCACTCAGCGGTCCATAGAGTTTATCTTCCACTGTCGTCTCTCTAGGCCAGATGGTTTACCTAGACATGTTGTAATTTGGACAGTCTTGGAGTATGTGCTCTGCTGTCTGCAAAGCCAATCCACATGTGCACATGGCTGAGTCACCAATCTTGAATTTTGTATACATGTGGTTGCGTAATCTATTGTGTCCTGTTCTGAGGCGCAGAATAATGACTTGTTCTGGCTTGTCCATAATGTCTAGAGCAGGTTTTGTTGGCTTTCTGACTGATTTGATTTGAGCATTCCTTTCTATTGGTGGTATGTAACGGGCACATCAGGCTCTTCTTTTTTGGCTCCTTCCTTAGCCAATTGATCAGCTCTGTCGTTTCCGGGTACTCCACAGTGGGATGGTATCCACTGTATGGTGACCTTATGCTGACTGCTAAGTTCAGAAAGTAGTGTCCTTAGTTCTGGCAATTTCCCACACAGGAGCGCCTAGAGTACTGATTTTGCATCTGTCAATAGCACCACAGGTTGTGTACCATGGCTGGTATTTAGTGATTTCTCTGTTACTATCTTGATTGCCTCAATTTTAACATCGTAGTTATGGCAGTACTTTCCTGTTGGTACTCTGGCCATGCCCCTAGTATTATTTGGGTATTCTGTGTACACTCCCGCTTCTCCATTTCGAACAGCATTTTGTGCTGACCCATCTGTGTAGACTCGGATCCAGAGGTCCTGTGGGTATTATTCATCAAGGAAGCTGAAAGTGACTGTTCTGCGTTGTACACAGTTTTGTTCTTCTTTGTCAAATATTTCTCTCATTTTTGTCTGAATTTGTAGTGATAGTCTATGTTCATCTTTCCATGGAGTTCGCTCTGGTTTAGTTTTCAGGGAGATACCAACTGTGGGCAGATCGGTGGTTTCTCTGCAGAGTCGTTTGGCCTGGTGGATAAAACTGCTTCTTTTCAACCGTCCCATAGCTAAGATTTCAAATCTGTTCTTCATAGGGTGGCCTGCCAAGATGAGGAACTTTTCTGATTGTATTAGCGTTTTCGTATCTCTGCGCTCTTTTAGTGATTGTGTCCTCCCATCTTCTCCATCTCCACTATAGGGGTTGATCTCATCCCTCCTGTAGTGACTCTAAGTGCTTGATTTTGCACCTTGTCCAGCTCTTGTAGTGTGGTTTTTGATGCTGAACACCACGCAGTTTACCCGTATTCCAGGTGTGGTCGAATGCTCTGTTGATAAACTTTGCTAAGTATTTTCCCACTGGCTCCCCACGTGGTTCCACTTAGTTTTCTTAGGATGGATATTTTCCGTCTGGCTTTTGCTACTGCTTTGTTGATGTGCTTTCTCCATGTCAGCCTGCCATCAAATGTTACTCCAAGGTATGTTGGTTCTTTATCTTCTCTAAGGGGTATTCCATTTATCTGGATGATCACTGCCTTTTGTTTTGGAGAGAAGGTAAATAGAATGGTGCTGCACTTGTCAGTGTTTATGCCGACACACCATTTATTTGCCCATGCAACAAATGCTCCAACAAATTTGCCCATGCTCCACAGAACCAGGTCATCAGCGTACATTATCGCTTTAATGCCATGCGGTAGATTAGCAACGAGATCATTGATGTAGATTAGAAACAGTTGTGGGGTACAATTCTTTGACAATTTCTTGCTCTTGAGTCCGTCTTTCTGTACTCGGGCTCGTCTGTTGTACAAGTATGCTTTCACACATTTGTACATTCTTCCATTGACTTTACAGTTTTACAGTTTCTTCATCAGACCTTCTTTCCAGACTTTGTCAGAGGCTTTCTTTAGACCTATCCATGCAGCAAGCACCAGCTTCTTCTCTTGGAATGCATCTTCAATTTCTTGAGAGAGGTAGGTTGTCTGATCTTCCGTAGAGTAGCACTGCCTAAAGCCAGCTTGTTGTGGCACAAGGATGTTTTCACTTTCAACGTACCACTGTAGTCTGTGATTGATGGTGCGCTCCATTGTTTTGCAGAGACAGCTGATGAGGCTAATTGGTCTGTAGCTAGAGGCAATGGAACTATCTTTCCCTGATTTTAGGAGGGGTATCATGATTGCTTCTCTCCAGGCTTGTGACACATTGCCTAACGTTCAGCTGTTATTGAAGATCTGCAACAGCTTTTCTTTGCACTCTCTTCCTAGGTTCCTGATAATTTCATTGGAGATACCATCAGCTCCTGGTGACTTTCTCATTTTCAGGTTAGATATGGCTAGCTCCAGTTCGCTGATTGTGATAGGTGTCTCCAGAACCTCATGCTGTCCTGTATGTTGCCATTTCTCTCGAATCTCTTGTTATTTCTCTGGACTAATGTCGATATTGTTATCTTGTGCGAATGAGTCCGCAAAATGGTCAGTTGCTTACTTTCCTGTTAGGATGTTTCCTCTTTATGTAATGCAATTTTTGAGTTTCTCCCTGTGCCGTCATCGTTAAGTTGTTTTATTAGCTTTCCCAATTTCCTTGTGTCTCTTTCAAAGTTCAGAGTCTCTGTTTTCTCCTGCCAGTTTTCGGTCTAGCCTGCAGCTTGACCCTTTGAAATTTGGCTTTTGAGTGCTGGTATTTATTATGGTGCTCTTGGCTGGGTTTGGCCTCTGCTTGCTTTCTACACACTTCTACATCATTATGAAACTGTCCCAGTTCACTACTCCAGTAGGGTTTATAATGTTTACGGGCTCCTCTTGGTACTGTTTCTTGTGTTGCCTGTAGAATGCATCTTCCAAACTCTGTAACTACTTTATTTATGTCTTTCTCAGTGTTCAGGTTTCTAACTAGTATGCTGCTGAGATGTTTGTACATTGCCCAGTCCGCTTTCTTGTAGTTACATCTTGAGAGGGTGCTGCTTTCACTTACAAGCTCATTTTATACAGTTAAAAAGACTGGCCGATGGTCACTGCCACCAAGTTGTTTCCCGACAATTCGTGTAATTTTCCATTACAGGTCTGGTGAATGAAAAGCCAATGTCAGGTGTAGTTGTAGTGTGCCATTATCTCGAGTTGAAAGTATGTGAGTCGGACGGCTTGTTAATCAAGATGAATCTATTATATTCTCATCCTTCCAGTCTTCCAGACTCTCTCCTCTCTGATCCATGTGATCATAGCCACAGCTATGCGAGTGGCTGTTGAAGTCGCCACACAAAATCATTTTTTTTCTTTTAATGGTAGTATGTCCAGTGCCTGGGGGCGGTCACTTGGACAGTAGTAATTGATCAGATGAAGGTCTGTATTTCCTGTCTTAAGTTTAAGTGTGTGATACTCAGCCCTTCCATGTAAACTTCAATTTCAGAAGCAGTGATGTTATTTTTTTACAAGGGTCAGTATCCACCCTTTCGCCTGTCCTTTCGGTCAGATCGGTAACACTAGTAGCCTCTGATTTTGAAGGCTATATTTTCGTTGAGGTGAGTTTCTTGCAAGCAACATACGCTTACATTTTCTTGGTCAAAGATGTTTTCTAGTTCTATATTTGTTTTTGTTGCTGACTCCCTCCGCATTCCAGTGCATTATTTTTAGTCTTTGTTTGGTATGGCCAGACACTCTATTCTCAGGTCCCCTGGCTCCACAGAACATCTGAGAAGGACCTTCAGTAGCTGTGGTTGGACCCTTTCGAGGCATAGGGACCGCCACTGCACCTGCCTGAAGGTCCAAAGCAGGGCGAGCAGCATAACATTTAGCAGTAGTCAACATATTTCATTACGCGTGATTGCGTGGCATCCTGATTTCTGTGGTGCGCCTCCTAGCTGGTTGCCTCCGTCTTCAGCACCTATCCTTTGCTAGAACAGACTGTAGTCTTACTCGAGTTTAGGTGTGTAGGCACGCACACACGTGTCTGCGCATGCATGTACGTGCATACACAACTAGAGCGTTCTAGTTATTTTTCGGCGCCAGTGACTCGCCGCCGCCCCTTCTCCTGTTAGTTAAAACAGCTCCGCAACGAGAAGGCCAGGAGTTGGACTTTTTCTGCATAGGTGATGAATGCACGAGTTATTGGGGTATTTATGCAAGTTTGGGCGCTCACCCCAACCCCCCCCCCCTCCCAGCTACATACAGCAACATTTGGAGTCACACGTGTGTTTATTTAGTAACTATATTATAAGCCTCAAAGTGTTCCCCAATTAATATTTTTGTAGAAGACATTAAATGCAATAAAGGCATGCAGGAAAAAAAAAAAGACAGAGCGAACATAATAATAATCTATATATATAAAAGACGATGTCTGTCTGTCTGTCTGTCTGTCTGTCTGTCTGTCTGTCTGTCTGTCTGTCTGTCTGTCTGTCTGTCTGTCTGTCTGTCTGTCTGTCTGTCTGTCTGTCTGTCTGTCTGTCTGTCTGTCTGTCTGTCTGTCTGTCTGTCTGTCTGTCTGTCTGTCTGTCTGTCTGTCTGTCTGTCTGTCTGTCTGTCTGTCTGTCTGTCTGTCTGTAGGGATGTATTTGATGCGTTCGATAACGGTCCATCCGATTCAGATGACATTTTCTACATGTATTCTTTTCATTCCCGTGCAGCCAACTGTCATAGTGTGTTAGCGTACAATCAGCTATTTACTTACTAAAATTTAATATTTAAATTTACATTATCATTTATATATAGCGAGGGGACTTAACTTAAGAAATGTTATTTTAAGGGGCATAACTTTTAATAGCATTGCTATATATTTTATATATAGATTGTTGCATTGTTTTCAAAGATTTATGAACTCTTTGTCTACAGTTATTTACAGGCATATGAATTATAATAAATAATGATATAATCTGTAAGGCATTTTCAAAGTTTTCATAAAAATAATGCATCGATTTAAATAGTGAAAATTTTCTAACTCATCTTTTTATGTTTAAAGTAGTTATCTACAGTCATGTAGATGATTAAAAACAGTTTTCATTAAAAATAATGAATGGTGTGTGGAAGGACATTCTTAAGTTAATATTTGTTGTGTTATATGAATTTAATGAGACGCTCCTCGCTAGGAGCTGGGCGAAGCCGCGTCGGGTCAGATAGATAGACAGACAGACAGACAGATAGTCGGGAACGGGAGCTTATATGACTACTCATATGAATTAAATGAGATGCTCCCCACCAGAGGCTGGGCGAAGCCGGGCGGGGTCAGACAGACAGACAGACAGACAGACAGCAAGCCAGACAGACAGACTGACTGACTGACATGCAGACAGACAGACAGACAGACAGACAGACAGTCGGGAACGGGAGCTTATATGACTACATATATGAATTAAATGAGATGTTCCCCACCAGGGACTGGGTGAAGCCGGGCCGGGTCAGACAGACAGACAGACAGACAGACAGACAGACAGACAGATCCCCGCCAGGAGTTGGGCGAAGCCGGGCCGGGTCAGCTAGTAATAATAATAATAATAATAATAATAATAATAATAATAATAAATAATAATAATAATAATAATAAAAGTTCTTTACAAAATGGGATCGTCCTGACATGTCAAACCCCCACAATAGATTTCATTCTTCGGTACTTGTGTGCGCGCGCTCGTGTGTACGCGTGTGTGTGCTCCTAACTATGGAACCACACCATTCAACTTAAAGTTACTGTCACGGGACCACTGGAGTTAACGAACAGATGATAGGTTTACAGAGACAGCTGCAACTTTTTGTTGATTGGGGAGGGGGGGGGGGAGACACTTCCATCGGATCAAACGAAACCAAAAGTCCTTGAGATTTCCCCAGGACACAGGAAAATTGTCGGCATGTTATTTTGCCCGAATCGCAAGATGAAAGGAAAAACGCCGTTTTGATTTGGTTGCCGCTAAGACCACCTGTTGTTGACAGCGAATGACGTCACTCGGACAATCTCCGACTGGAGGAAACATAACTTATTTGCCGCCAGTGGGAAAAATGGAATTAAACTAGACTGAAGTGTTTGGCTAGCTCTGTTCAAATTTAGGAAAGAATCTATTGTGTTCTGTGTCAATTAAAGTTGATGAACATGTGTCTTGCATGACAATGTGTAGATTCAATTCAGGATAGAGCTGGTTTACATAAGGTATTCCCTAGATAGCGTTTAGATATAAGTAATGTAGGATAGTCTAGTGATAGATAGAGTTTAGGACTTGAGCATAGTGTTGTTGCTTTGTGGTTAGGTATTCTAGGAGTGTCGGCGACAGTAGGCAATCGCGTTGTTAAACTAACTAGTGTGAGATGTCAATTAGCTCAGCTGGTTGAGAATGGTGTAGTGGGATGATATTTAGAGAGATTGAGGATAGTTGGGGGATAGGGGAAATGTCCAGGGGTGGGATCTTCCAGGCAGTGGGGTGTCTACTGGGGTTCTGCACTGTGCCTTTGGTCTTTCCTTGTCTTACCCTAACTCAGACCGATGTGATGAGCTTCTCTGCCCTATGACAGAGTTTAATCCACTGTTAAATATCTGAGTGCGGCCGTCGGTCTGCACTCATCTAATAGGGGTCAGTGTCGGGTTGCTCTCACAAGGTGTGTACTCTCTTTCACAGGTTCCACTCCGGTTATGAAGAAAACAAGCTGACCATTCACTGTTTAAGATTCTGGATGATTCAGTGAAGGAGGTTTTATTCAGCGGCTTTTGCTCTGGGCCCATAATCAAGAGGGTCTGAAGGAACATGGCTCTGTTGAGCAGGAACAGATAACTATCTGGAAATGACTCCTTAGTGATAGGGTTCACGAAGTTGAGTGAAATTATTTTCCATACCACAAGTAAAAAGAACAATATGGGTTATAAGGGGAACAGGAACAACGAACATAGCGTTCTTCTCAGTTATTAGATTCCTGTGGAACTGTAATTATTAACTGTGTAATCGTGAAACTCTAGAACATTTAGGAATGAATCATTTTGTTTTCAAGTGACAGTGTCACGATACAGGGATTGTTAAATCTCAGAACGGTAGGGACATTTAGTAACATTGTGTGTGATCGATTCAGGATCAGTATTGGACTATATCTGTGATTGGTGACCAGGTATTTGGGTTATCAAAGAGCTACTGGAGGAAGTCAACATCTGGCAGGAGGGACACATCGTTTGGTGAGGTCATTGTGTGCTGAGCTATGATGATGTTGTGTGGCCATTACCGGGATGATCAGACTTTGCTCCTGAGCTGTCCGGTCTGATTCTGCAGACACACTAGAGTATACGACATACATTCTACACGTACACTTCGCACATACATACACTTTTCTTCATTAAATTAAATTGTTATTAATTTTTAGAAGCTAGAGTTGTGCAGTATGTTGTTTTGGGGAAGAATGAGAGGGGGCATGATCCAGTGGTGAGTGGTGAGAGAGAAAGAGGTATCCAGGGATTGACGGGGTGTTGTGGACGGAATCTAGTGGATTCTCCAGAATAATGATATGGGGTTAAAAAGAATGTGAGTGTTGATTCCCCTCACCCCAGGGACGACACTATAAATAAATACACGACAGTTACATTGTCCGTGGCCTAGATTGCCAAAGGCAATGACAAATGAGGATGGACGCCATTGATTAGACATGCATGACGTACCTAGCGCAATAACTCTGGCCTAACTTGAGTGGGCAATTAATAGCCTAACTTATAAATTACGCGACGAAGAGATGCAGAAAAGAATCACAATATTTAAAGTTATCTTTTCGTGAATAAGGAATGCCATGAACAACAAAAATAACATAATCAGTACGAAAAATTTGCTTACTGAAAAGTTATGTGTGTACTGTATCGAAAGAATGGTGAAGAAACTAGAACGATGTGGTTTTTGAGAAAAATGTTGAGAATGTAGAGCACAGAGAAGAATACAAACGCTGAAAGAGATATGCAATTCATGGGGCATAACAACAGACACAGTGAAATAGAACAAAAAGTGTTATCTGATAAAATACTAGGCAAAGCGGGTTGAGGAAGGCAGGGAAAGATATATGTGGAAAGCTTACACAGCTGGGCACCAAGTATAACTAACATCAACGTCGTTAAAATATCTGGTGACATAAAGGGTTGGCGAGTCATGATAGTCGATGTCTGCACAAAAGAGCATTCGTGTGAAGAAGAAGTTGAATTGTTTATAACAGTAATAATTTGATATTTTTATTCCCCCCCCCCCCCCCTAACTTTAATATGTGTAGTGTTGATCACGCAATGCTACGAGGGCGAGTCAATAAGTAAGTCACACAGTTCTTTGGGATGGCAGGTAAATGTATTTGGTGTTTTCTACAGGTGTCATTAGGTGACAGCAACATCGAACTTTATATTCCCGTTCGTCAGGTGGCACTAGGTGTCTTATGCGCATGTGCAGCTCATAAACAAAATGGCGACTGTACTTACGGAGTGTATAACCAAAGATCAACGTGCTGTTGTGAGTTTTCTGTGGGCAAACGGACTGCCTGCAAAGGACATTCATAAGGAAATGCTTCCTGTTTATGCTGACAAATGTTTGTCCCGTAAAGCGGTGCATATCTGAATAGAAACATTTTCTCAAGAACGCTCTAAAATTGTTGAAGAAATCCGATCTGGTCGTCCTGTTGAGATTGCAACAGAAGCATCCGTGCAGCGGGTGGAGGGGATGATTAGAGGTGACAGGCGAGTAACGATAGACTCTGTAGCATTTGCAATCGGGTGGTCACGTAGTTCAGTATCCAGCATAATGCATGATCGATTGAAATATAAGAAAGTGTGCTTAAGGTGGGTACCCAGACAGTTGAAGGAGAAACACAAAATGAACCGATCTGGCCTGTCCTTGCATCATCTCTGTCGATACGAAGATAAAGGAGAAGGCATGCTGAACAGGATTGTTACTGGGGACGAATCATGGGTGCATCACTATCAGCCCGAATCAAAGCGTGCTTCAATGTAATGGAAATATCCTTCTTCGCCTTGTGTCCAAACATTCAAGGTTACGTCATCAGCAGGGAAGGTTATGCTGACAGTGTTCTGGGATTATCAAGGAGCGCTTTTAACCAATTTCAAGAAGAAAGGTGACAAAGTGAATTCTGAATCGTATCGTGAAGTTCTATCGATGCTTCATGATGCAATCCAAAGAAAACTTCCAGGACTGCTGACTATAGCAGTGTTGCTTCTTCTTGACAATGCCAGACCACAAACGGCAACGTGCTGTTGTGAGTTTTCTGTGGGCAAACGGACTGCCTACAAAGGACATTCATAAGGAAATGCTTCCTGTTTATGCTGACAAATGTTTGTCCCGTAAAGCGAAGCATAGCTGAATAGAAACATTTTCTCAAGAACACTCTAAAATTGTTGAAGAAATCCGATCTGGTCGTCCTGTTGAGATTGCAACAGAAGCATCCGTGCAGCGGGTGGAGGAGATGATTAGAGGTGACAGGCGAGTAACGATAGACTCTGTAGCATCTGCAATAGGGTGCTCACACGGTTCAGCATACAGCATAATGCATGATCGTTGAAATTTCCAGGACTGCTGATTAGATGAGTGTTGCTTCTTCATGAAAATGCCAGACCACATATGGCTTGATTAACTCAGGAGAAAATTAACCAACTAAGGTGGGAAGTTCTGGAGCATCCACCTTACAGCCCCGACTTAGCCCCTAGCGATTTCCACCTTTTTGGTCCACTGAAAACCCACCTTGGCGGGAGACAGTTCGCGAATAACGCCGAAGTTGAATGTTAAATGAAAACGTGGTTTAGAAAACAGTCACGCAGTTATATGCAGCCGGTTTGGGAGGACTGATAAAACGATGGGATAAGTGCATCAATGTTAGTGGAAATTATGTTGAGAAATAAATGGACAATGTATGTTTAAAAATAAACTGGTTTCAAGTAGTTATCATATTTAGTTATTTTTCTACAGCCATATGTGAATTAATTATTGACTTCTCCTCGTATTTTGTTTTGTAATCATTGTATACAATTACATTATTCTTTACATATTAAACATGTACATTTTTAAAAACACAAAATAGGTCCTCTCATTGTAAAGACGTGTTAATTTCCAAAGAAAATAATTTTTATCATTAAAAACATGATACTCTCAAACTGATGTTTTCGACCC